>VZRU01011472.1:56120-138698 GCA_013398155.1 Pedionomus torquatus
CTGCACTTGGCTTGGTTGAACTTCATGTGATTTGCCTTAGCCCACCTCTCAAGCCTGTCCCGGTCCCTCTGGATGGCATCCCTTCCCTCCAGCATGTTGGCTGCACCACCAAGCTTGGTGTCATCAGCAAACTTGCTGAGGGTGCATTCAATCCCACCGTCCATGTCCATCCGACAAAGATGTTTAAATAGCACTGGTCCCAGTACTGACTCTTGTGGGACACCACACGTCATCGGCTGCCACTTGGACATTGATCTGTTGACCACAACCTTTTGTGTATGTCTGTCCATCAGTTCCTTATCCACCAAGTGGTTCCTCTACTGAATCCATGACTTTCCACTTTTGAGACCAGGATGTTATGCCAGCTGGTGTCAAATGCTTTGCATAAGTCCAGGTCCGAAGTCTGTTGCTCTACCCTTGTCCACCAAGTCTGTGGCTGTATTGTATAAGGCCATCAAATTTGTCAGGCAGGATTTACCCTTAGTGATGCCATGTTGCCTGTCTCAAATCACCTCCTTGTTTTCCTTGTGCCTTAGCAGAGATTCCAGGAAATCTGCTCCATGATCTTGCCAGGCACTATACTGGCCTATATACATGCTACTGAAATATCTGATCACCCTCAGAATGCAGGCACAGTCTGAGAGCCTGAAGATGAAAGAAGAGATGTTCTGTCTTCTTTCTTTCTGTGGACAGGGCCCACACAATGAGCAGTCCTGGAAGTGCTCCATTATTAACTCTGCTCTGTACTAAAGTTAATTGATTTTATGAGCATGACAACTTCATATTTATTTGAGCACAGTCAATGAACAAGTTAATTCTTGACTCATTTTCCAGCTCTCTAATTTCTGGCAATCTCCTAAACAGGCTACTTTAGTGGATTTAATACATTTTTAAAATGAATCAATCATAGATTGGGCATAGAAATTTGAATACATTTATAATGACATGTGGCCATTAAAGATGGCCTACACGCTGATTCTGTGGTAATGCCTGCTAAATCTATAGAGCTTGTTAATGTTTGACAAGTTACTTTATGTTCTTATGGTTTAATGTTTAACGATGATTAATCCCAAAGCAAAGAGCAGTCTCAGATTTTGACAGTTATTGCAGAACATGTGGAGAATAAAATGTTTCAATTAAGTAAAATGCTCACATCCTAAAACACACTTTATTTTACCCATAAGCAAAGGTATTAAAATTATACTATAGCCACAGGAAGAGGATACAGAGTATTTACAGTCAGGTAGCACCTTTATTTTTATTTTGGTCTTGTATTAGTCTAGAGCATTTTGAAGCATTCTAAAAATGAAAAGGCAATTCCTTTAAGATGGTGATTTTCATGATAACTTATAGAGTGATTAGTTGGTAGTAATATTAGATAAGACAAGGCAGCTTATACTTTCTAAGACTTGCCTCAGATCATCTGGATACCAAGACACCATCCTTGTGTCATGGTAAAGGCAGCTGACACCCAAGCCTGGGGTTGTTTCCTTAGGAACAAGCATGAGGTAGAATCTACAGGGCTATAATGGGAATAGAAAATGCAGCGTATTACACTCTGCACTTGATCTAACATCCACCTACACACTTTATGGCACTTATAAAGAAAAATGAAGGCTTCAGATTCTTTTATTTACTTGTGTGGCAAAAAAACCTTCTCTATTCCTTTAAAAAGACAGTAGGATTCCCTTCTGTGCAAAGAGAAATCTCTTTTCAGATAAAGTAGCCTGTGATTATTTGTTTATGTCTGAGATTTGATTGCAATTGTGGATCCTGAAAGTAGAAAGAAACAACTGATGTGAACAAATGCAGCCTGAAGCAGAATCTAATCAAGGGACCATCAGTCACTGACTATAGGGTTTTTCCTCATGATTCTAACTGCTGTGCCTTATTGTAAATGCAACCTCTTTTGAGTAAAAAAAATGTTAAGAAGAAAGGATTATAAATTTCAAGCTGAAGTACACTATGTTTAGACAATGTGGCACAAATTCTCCACTTTCTTTTGCCAATTTAAATGAAATGCAATTTACATCTGTAAAAACAGAGGAGGAATCAAACATTTTCAGTGTGCGTTTTGAAGAATCTCCTTTAGGCATATGGTTTATTTTTGAAGCTTAAGAAATTTTCTGAGTCAAACATTTGTCCTTAATAGGAGTTTCTCACAGGGTGAACTAAAATATTCTATTTATTTTAACGAGTCTTTTCTTGTAATTGAATAAATCCTTCAGAATATGAAAGTTTTTAACTATTCAATATGGTAAGTATTAAACACACATTTTTATTTTCCATTGTTTTGTTTTTATGTAAGAAAATTGATCCAGTATATGGATTTGTTAATTCCCTACCTCTTTGGGTAGTAATTAAATGTCCTGTTGTAATTCTATGGAAGCTCTCTTTCAATTTTATTTAGTTAATCTGAATTGATTATATTTTAAGTTTTTTCACTTTTGTCTGGACATCACCTTATGACCAAGGACTGCCACCTAACCTTATTCATTGTTCTTTTGCACTGTAAGCGTTGTATGAAGAGACAGCAAAAAAACAAATAAAATAGCAAGTGGTGATTCTTTCAGCACAAGGAAATTTTGGATTGCTTCAGGTCCATATGGATGAATCAGTGTCAACTTGTCCAGTTGGCTTCATTACCCGTGTGGGTTAGAGATGGAGAGACTGTGAATGGAACATGTTGAAATTAGATGCTGTCTTGCCCTTTAACATAATCTATTAATAGTAACATTTTTTTTAATATATTTTAATACATTCAGAGTGAAATTTCATCCAGAAAAAGAAATGACACAATACCATTAACAAAATTGTTTTTCTGCTGTGTATTCCTCAGTTTAGAATTGGAAAATGACTTGTAATTTTGCACACAAATAATTTCTCCCGAGACAAAACTGGTAGGGATACAGTAATTAAGATTACAAGTTTGAAAGTGTTTAAGTTCATTAACAATGCACCAAATCAATTGTAAATTGCCTTGATGTTTGTAATTGCTGAAATAGTACATAGGTGGTTCTTACATCAATGATAATGATTTAGGTTGGCAAAACACTGTCAGTGACCTTCTTCATGCCATGGGATAGCCTGACCTCATATATTTTCAGCAGAAGCAGTGACTTAGTATTCTTAGAAGATTCAGATAAATCTGTCCCTGGGTTGTTTAAGCATCTGCACAATACTCTAAAAACAAATAGCAGCTGTTTCACTGAGATTATAGGGAAGAGAAATCATCGTGTGCCTTATGGCTGATGTCTTCATTTCTGCTCCCTGTGTATGTATAAGTAAAACATCTTATCTGACATAAATTCAATTATGGGTAGGTCTGCCACAGAAGAATAGCTCTGTGTATACTAATTGACTGAATAGGAATTGGACTATCTAGGAGGGTTTTACCACTCCCCAACCTGAGTTACACTAAGGGAACGGAACATAGGAGAAAGAGGACTTTTGGAATTAAAGAGCCCAAATATATATGTATATGTCCTGAAATATTAGATGGCTTTAATTTTTTTGCTATGGAATAACTACAAGGATTGTATAATATGCAAGAAAAAAGGTGATACTGACAGGACTATTAAAACCGAGCTTGTGTTTACGTGGAGAGTAGATTTTCACATCAACGTGATCAATTCAGTGAAAGAGATTGAATTTTTCATCATCTTCACTGGAAAATTCTAGATCTGCTGTATACACAAAATGTCAGTTCTCATTAGTCTGATGTTGCTTCCAGATAAGGACTTTGTGTGTCTCTACTCTCAGACAAGAAGCTGTTTGGGAATTATGAAAGACAGCAAATAGTATAGCTTTTTTATTAAAGCACACTTGAAGCACTTGGACAATCCCTTTTTCCCCTTTAAAAACAGTAAAAAAATAATTACTTCTATATGCCATTTTTATATAATCTAGATAAAACTCAACCTTCACTAAAACTGAAGCTCTTCTCTGGAGACCTTCAAGACCCACCTGGATGCAGTCCTGAGTAATGTGCTCTAGGCAATGCTGCTTTAGCAGGGGAGTTGGACTAGATAATCTCTAGAGGTCTCTTCCAACTCTGACAATTCCATGACTCTGTGATACTCTTATTGCTGATACTTGCACTGAAGTTGTGTAGAATGCAAATATTCATCCTTTTAATATTTGATCCAAGTTTAAAATATGAAAAAACCCACGGTTCCTAATAGAGACCACACATTAAATTAATATATCAGTTCTCCAGCAATAATTCCAAGTTAGACAATGTCTACCAGATGCTTGCACAAGAGAGGTATTGCAGGATCTCTCCGTGTCATGAACATGATGTTGGACACTACTAGAGGGAAAACTGACTAGCACAGAATCTGGAAATTAATTTAGACATAAAGTAATGTTTGCATTCAAATATTTTCATATTCTAAACAGGCAACAAGGGAATGCTTTTATTAATTTCTAGGACTGTATATGATACAAGGTTTGCCAATATACAGAATTTGTGTGGGATCGAGTGCTATTTTATTCACTATATATTTTTTAATAATATAGTCATAGCAACACCGACATTTTTATTGTTAAATATTCCACAACAGGGTTAGAATTTATAAAGATACAATTTACATTCTTCTTGTGACAAAGAGGATTGAGTAAAAAGGATCTGTTGCAAACACACCCACCTTCTTTGAAAAATGAATATGGGAAGCCTATTAATGTAGATGACAGTTCCCATAAGCTCCTCTGCAGTGCAAAGTGGGTTGTCAGACTGAAGCATTGTGAAAGGCAATGAATACCTCAGGGAAACAAACAGAGAGGACTGAACCACTGGAGCAGTGAGAGCTTGCAAAAACTCACCCTTGCAGACGTGTTCTTTTTTAAAAAAAATAGATTTCTTTTTCCTTCCACTCTTTCCAATAACTTTTAAAGCAGAAGGTACCCAGCAGCTTTCTCTGGGCCTTATTTTTAATTCTCAGCAGAAGCAATAACAATATATTTTCGACAAACTACCTGTCTCTTCTTTTTCTTCAGCCTGCACGCTCACAATCTGTTTCCACTGCCCTTCCTCCATGTATTTACTTTTATTTAGTTCTGCATTTTACCCATAGCTTCGTGATACCCCGACTCATGTTTTGTTCTTGCTCTCTCTCTGTCACCAGCTACTGCGTATAAGAGTCCTTTCTATGTCCTGAGAATTTGGACTGGTTCAGTTAGACCACTGCAGATAGTAACCGCCTTTTTCTCTCTCAGAAAAAAAGTAAAAAAATATTAAAAGTAAAATTAGCAGATAAAAAGAGGATATTTTATTTTACTGAATAGTTAAGACTGCCATCAAAATACTTGTGTGTCTGAATCATGTACTCTGTTCAATTGAAGGAGTAGAGCTGAATTCAGAAGTAATACACAAAGTAAAAATGAGGAGTAATGCAGACAAATGTTTTATAGTCAACTCCGTTATCTTTACTCAGAAGATGGGATACTGAAAATAATGGAAACAATCCAAACAGTTCAATAGCTTTTCAACATAGTTTCTCTTCTTTGAGTCAGCATGAGGCAACATGGTGTCTCATTTGTGTTTTCCACAAGAAATGCTTTTTATATGGCTTGATTCTGCTGACTTAGGAGCATAACATCTTCATAAATACTTGGAGCCAGACAGATCTGTAATTAACATAGCTAAACTGCCTTTGAGCTGAACTAGCCTACCCAGAGCCTATACCTTTGCATGGTTTACCTACGAACTTGCCAGTGCAAGTTGTGCACCCACAACTAACATAGAGTTACCTTAGTCTTACATCTACTACCTTACTCTCTTCCTCAGACCTCCTGTGCTTAAATCAAGGTTAACTCACAAAATAAACAGCTGGAAGAAAGCATAATTTATGGAAGGAGATGTTTTAGCTTACCCAGCTCTTTTCAACTACTTTGTATAAGAATTATATTGTGTTACATTGCCTTTCACATTACGAAGAGCAGAGAATGAAATACTGAGGGAATTCAAGTGAATATTATGTGACCTGTCTTACAGCACCTTACATATCACTTCCGAATTTGGCTCACAGACCCACTGATGGAGAAGAGAGAACAAGACATCCACAACAGCCAGCAAATGAAACAATAGTTTAACATCAGGGGAAAATATTAAGGCAGACAGTGTTGTAATGTGAATAAGTACAGAGCAGTAACTTGATAGGAAATAGAAAAATAGCCTCAGATTTAAGTGAGATAGCAGATATGTAAATATGATGTGCAGCTGAGACTGATCTTTAAGCCCAAACTTTAAGGTAAGGGCATATTAAATTATCACTGCTAGAAATGGCTTGTTTGGGGAAATTATATTTACAGCACTCAGTTGTCTTTCTTGAAACCTGGAGTGCATGGAGGTGTTGCTGGCAAAGCTCCCTCAAAATTGGCTGATGCTTTGAGGCAGGCTGCACTTGGCCAACCTGAAGAGCAACGAATGTCACATGTACCAGTACTTGCTTTAGAGGGGTCCGCTCCAACTCAGATGGTTGTCAGCCTGATAGGCTCACATAACTATTTGGAATACCCAGAAATAACCTGACATGAACATTAGAGAGTTATCATTTCCACTCATCGCTACAGCTTAAAGAATTAAGCATATATGAACAGCAATATGTATGCTGGTAGAGTATGGCACCGTGTCACTCAATAACATTTGGTGATCTTCAGAGAGTCATGTGGATCTAATATAATAGACATCACTAAAGAGTTCATCTGCATACACCAGTAAACAGAAACAGAATTGATAATGATGAAACAGTTTAATTAATAAAATATTTTTTGTTACTGAAATAATTTCATTCTATAGAAGTTTGCATACAATGTTTTGCCAATAGTGCTTTTAAAGAAATTACAATAGATAAAATACATAGTCTACTTATGTTGATATGATTGAAGGAGTCTCTTTCTGAAAATCTAATTTGCCATTCAACTCAAAACAGATTTTTTCACATAAACAATGCAAAAAAGTAGTTGGAAAGCATGCGTCCTACATAATAATTTATATGTCAAGAATTCCATACCTTTCTGGAGTGCCCGAATCTAAAGATTAAGGAAAAACACAAATTACCAGGAAATTTAATAAGTGTACGACAAATATTCATTCTAAGTTAATGGTACTAGGCTTGACTTTTTCCAAAGACAGAGGAACAGACTGTCAGGAAACATGTCATTTGACACCTCTTGCTAAGGTTTTCAAAATAATGAATGCAGGTTACTAAGAAATGTATACCAATGTAATAAAACAATACAGCTCACTGCCAAAAGTTTCTTACAAGTTCCTGCTGTACTGTTCCTGCTGTTACACTGTACATAGCTGTGAGAAACTGTGGTAGCTCTTATCTACTAATGTTTTTAAAAATCTGACAGCTGTACTGCAGATACTTGCTAGTCCAAACGGCTATTGTAAATTAGAGATGGAATCTAAGGAGCAGCTGGATAGCAGCTTACTGAGAGGGCTCACATCTACTAAATTTGCTTTGTGTTATTTTATTACTATGGTTTGTTTCATAAAGAAAATCAATCAGTTGCCTTAATACACCTACCTAAAACCATAAGTAATGGAGTTTTTTTTCTATTTTTCCTCCGTTTTTCCTCTCCTTCTGCTGTTAAAACTCTTTAGTGTTCTCAGTAGTCTATTTTTTTCCTGCTCATACTCCCCAAAACTCTATTTGCAATGTATTCTGGTTATGCCTGAGACATCAACTTTGGAAGTAGGATGTTTAAAAACATAGCTTCACAAGTACTTCTAAAGAATGGACGATGTAGTGAGTCATAAACGTTATTTAACTCTTGGGAAATTCATTGAATGTGGTCAGTTGAGGGTTACTGAGGGAGACCGTTTTAGGTTGATTTTATCATTGCACCTTTTTCTCTTTTAAAAAATTCAAAATTAACTTTTTCACCTATTTCTCCTTAATCTTTTTGTGCTTTATTGGTTTCGTTTCTCAGTAACTGTTCCCAAGCCCAACACTAGCCCTCCAAACCCATAACAGACATGGAAATTATTAAAATTTAGAAGATACTTATTAGAAAAAGTAACATAACCAAAATTTTGAGCAGAGAAATTTGAATGACTAATCAAGTAAACTAAGACAAATATTTTGACATTCTGAGTACTTTATTCTACATACAGGTAAGTTATAAATAAGGTGAACCAGAAAACTTACAGAAGGAAAAGACATGAGAGAGACAGAAGTTTTGAGGACTTGGTTCTCAAAGTCTAGGATGTTTCATGGTTGTACCTATGTATATAGGCATACCATTATAACTAATTTGAAGTGGGAGGATGATCTGCTACAAGCAAACAGACCTTAAACTGAGATACCCAGTGTAGGTTGAGATAAGGTTTGATCTCAAAGAGGATATCTCCCCCCACTGAATCTTTCTATCTATGCCGATTGACGCTGTTGAAAGAATCAGGTTTTGACTTGGACCCTTATGTAGCAGTCAAAGGTTTGATCACAATTGATGTGCATCTGTATTGGAGCTTCTGGTTGATTTTTCCATGGTAGGAATCCATCTCATGAGGTACCAACACTACCCTGTACACTTGAGCAATTTATAAATAACAGTTTGCCTCAAAATCACATTACTGCACGGAGTCAAAAGGCTCAAGTAGGTGCCGTTGGTATGGAGTATGTGACAACTACAGTTTGTCAGAGGATTGTACCGTGGTACCTTGCCCATGCTACAGAGGATGGATTATCAAGTGAATGGCAAAGGAATATCCTTTGACTAGTTTTGGTACAAATCTGAATCGATGCTCTTGCTCTGCAGCATGAATTTGTTAAACTTTCTAAGAAACATTGTGCAACAGAAACCAGTTCAGCCTGAATGATTCATACCTGGACTAGTTTTAAATGTATAAACAAGCAAAAACTGTTAAAAAGAGGTGTCAACAGGAGTCAGGAAAACTGTACACATAATTTTTACATACACATCTGTATATACCCACAAAACTTATATCTATAATACCTTCTTGCTAAGAAATATAAGCATTTTACAAATATTAGCTAATTAACTTTACCAGAAAATTCTAAATAGCAGCTACTGAGAAGATAGCATTCTGATAACTAACCATACCAGGGCCTGGCTGTCCCAGTATAGCATCAAGATGTAGGCTAGCTATTACCACTAACATCAGCTTTGTGTACAAACAGTGCAGACAGTCTGATCAGAGGCAGGGAAATTGGACTAGCCACTCATTTTTAGATGCCATTTATACAGTTTGCAAGGCAATATAAGATTTTTTCACACCACTATCACAGTCTGCGTGGTATTTATTCTGAGCAAAATATCTTTTGCCCATTTATGCAGCTGAGTCTGTGGTCATCACTACAACAGCAGGACTTGGTCCTCAGCAGGTAGACATAGAAGATGAAAGTTTTCTGATCATTGTTTTTGGTGAACAGCAGCAGATGAACTGGGAGACACTATGCGGTTACGGTGCTCCTCAGAAAAGTGACCAAAAAAACCCCTGCAATATATGAGCGTGCTGATTTGAACGTGTTGATTTCTCTTGAAATGCACGATAGAGAAAAAGTCAGGACATTTATTCTGAAATGCTTTAATGATCATTAATAAAGGCAATAATTTCTTCATAATGGAGAAGTGATAATAATTTATAATATTAATACAAAGAACTTATAAATTAACCTACAAATGAAATACTTTAATCTATTTTGGATGTCCCATGGTGGAGAAACAGATGTCAGTGTTCATCTGTGACTTTCAGTGCCATTGGACAATTATGCTCTTTGGATTTTAATAATGCTCAGTGTGTTCCCTAGGGATCAATGTTGAAATCCTTATTGATTTCAAAGGAGGAGATCAAGACTGACTAAATACTTTTGAGTATTCAATCAGACTTCCTTTGAATTCAGTTCTCAGAGTCAAGAACTCTAGGTATATTGTCTTCATATATCATATAAATATTACTTTGGGGTGATATATAAAGTAATGAAAAATATCAGAGAAATGTTAATCAATTGCATTTATTTACTTCCATCCATGGTGAAAAAATAAGACGGCTTTCAATGTTAAAACAGTTAATTTTAAAATGTAGGAGAATGCAAATATTTACACAGGGAATTACGGTGTGGGGCTTGTTACTGTAAGACAGGAATTAGGTCTACAGCCTAGTAAGTTTAAAAAGCATATACCAATGCCACATAAATGAGAAAAGCATTCTCCTAGCACTACTAGGATAAAATTTTAAGGGTTATCAATCAAATTTCAGAACATAATGTTAAATAATTAGGGTCAGGAAGAAATGTTTCCTTTGGTTTCCTCTGGAAGTGTAACATTTCTAATGGGGACCATACCTAAAGATTCATAAGCAATTTTAAAGCTTTACACTGAGTTCACTTTTTACAGCATCTAGGAAGAGGTAGGCTGAAAAACTTAAATTAGTAGCTTCCAATGGTTCCTGGATGTTAGACAGTTGGACAGAACATTTTATGAATGTATACAATGACAGCAATTAGGCAATGAAGTTGCAATATGTAAGTGCAAATAGACTTTCATTCTTTCATTTAATAGCTTGCAGAAACTTAGTTTTCTCCATTGATTACTCCCTATTTATTTACTGTATATCATGTCCAAACATGTGAGAGAAATCTTAAGTATTGAGCTTGTTTGAATTTAAAATATATGGTTGTGATATATTAGTGTGAATTTGGTTTTGAACACCTCTTTGCAGCTGTAGAGGTATCCTAGTGACTGTACCACATTTCAGTAATCCATGAATAAAATTCCATGACTGTCTCATCTTTCCCAGGGGTCAAGATGGTTTTTGTATTTCATTTGTTGTCTTCTGTTCTGTGTATGGGACTTCTATGGTCCTTTTCAAAGTTATGTCTTCCTATTTTTCATATAAATACCTCTATCTAAGTTTTTCTTTTTTTTTTTTTTTTTTGAGTACTTATTTTACCTCAGTTTCCTGCTGCTATCTTGTTTGTATAATGTTGAGAATCATTGATTTATTCTGAATTTCAAGTACTGCAGCAAGTTAGTTGAGTTTCCTTTTCTGCTCAGAAGCTGCAGATGGTTTTGTGTACGTTTTTTTTTTTCAAGCCATATAACATTTTAACACTTTGTAATTCTTACTGAGGACAAGTGGGAGGAAGGGGAGAGACAAAGCATGAATTTCCTCAAATAGCATTTTTTTTCTTGTGATGACCCCTTACATTTTGGGACACTTCATCTTAATAAATGTTAGGTAAAATTTCCAGAGTACATGAGTTAAGAAATGAGTCCACTATTACTTTTCCAGTTTTGTTTTTTCTTTTTTTTTTTGCCTAAGAACTCATTCTGAATAATATCATTCTGAATAATTTTCTTCTGGAGACTGAGCTAGGAAATTGATAGGATGTAATACTTAATTTGCTTACTGTCAAAAATATTTAATAACAGCAAGTGAAAGACAACTGAATAGAGTTAAGGGACAAAAAATTTATGCTGGTATCTGATTCACCCTTCTACATGAATTTAAAATGTTGGTTGTTTTAATCAAATTCAATGAATATTCTGCATATCAAGTTACTTTCATTCACAGTTAGAACATAGAAACAAAACTATGACATTGCTTCTCTATAGTGGTTATATAGGTCAACAAGATAAGCAGCCATTTTAAGCTGGCAAAGGGCAATATAAGTCAAGAGTAGATATAATAGTTTAAATATAGGAAGACAGTCTAGATACAAGTAAAAACTTTGGAAAATGTCTCATTAACATAAATTCCTCCCATTCTTATTTGCAGTATTTTGTGTGGAGTAGGCTATTTGAAAGGGAATAACTGACTGCATGTTCAGACCAGCGCCAGTTCCAATACAGCTGAGGTTGTATGAATGCAAAAATTCATCTGTTAGAGGGGTAAAATACCTTTACGTGAATCTCTTCCTGATTTAGATTTGTTTTGCTTATGTAAATCAAGTTTAATAAAGCAATTTTCTAAATGAAGTTTCTTCATTCTGATTTTACTGCATTACATTTATAGTTTCCCTCAGCTAGATTTCAGGCTTCATTATATGAGATATCTGTGATTTTATGGCATAAGGCAAAACAAAATCATGGATAGAAAATTAGACTTCCAGAGGGCTTTAGAGCTGATAGGATATTTACAGTGATGAGTTCAAGATCTAGTGAAGCAGAAACCTAGTAGTTTTGTTGTAGTAGCTGGCAGATGGAATGACACATTATTATAATGGAGGTATTCAAAAGAAATCCGAAGAACAGATTTGATTGCTTAAGACCATTAGCTACAACTTAATATTATAGATATTATTATTGAAGGATTTTTGGGGAACCCCCATACTAGTGTTTTTGAAACTTAATTTGTTTTCCATATGATTTATATTATCCTTATCTATATGAAACCAATTAGGCTCCATTTTGAAACCGATTAGCCTTAAATCTATAAAGATACATACATGCTTTTTCTTTATTAATAAAAGCCCATATTCACACTAAAGTTTTTCTTGCATTAATGTGGTTTTCAGGTTATAACTTTCGAGAGTCCTTCAGGATACCTATCAGGATTTTTTAATTAATTACATCTGGTCTTTCTCCTCCTGAGTAGCAGCAGATGTCAGATGTCTTACCATTGTAGAAAAATTTAGTGATCTACATTTGGAGTGTATTTGGAGTTTATCTTATGCTTGTTCCACTGATTCATCAATACTGGAACAGAGACTGTCACCAATAGTAAAAAATTAAATAAAAAAATCCTTGACTGTTCAAAAATAAGAATGATTCCAACTTTCTTGTTTCAGAAGAAGAAAAAAAAAGTATAAACTTAAAATTGCCATTCCCCAAACTTGTTTCAACTGTTTCTTAAACAAAACAAAGAAACAGAGGATTCTTCTTCAGGAAACTGCTCAAGTAAGGTAATAGACATTATTGCCCACTATAAAAAAATGATACCCTCTTGCAGTCCTATTATTATTTTGTTACTTTTTAAGTATTCCAAATTACATTAGAAATGCAACTGATATGAAATTATTTAAAAGATAATTCTGGTTTTACCAAAAACAGATGTACAGAAGCTACATTACATATGGGCAAAACTTATGAAGATATTGGTAGACTATCTAGCTAAATAGATTTAGTACCAACTAAATGCAAAACTGCAGTTATGTTGAACAGTTTATGTGCACAATTACCCCTCTAAGAGTGCTCTCTATCACTATTTTGGGAAAGGTTTTTCCATCACTGTGGCACTTAAATGTTCTAATTAAGGTCTCCAAAGATTCTTTATCTTCCATGGAATTTAAAAACAATCCTTCCCTTAGGCATGTTTTGACTTTTCCATAGATTATTTTATTGAAATTAGACTGTGATAAAAAACTTATTCACGAATGAATGAAGTATATAGACTACTGGTCAAAAGTGACCAATGACAAATTTAGAACAAATGTGTTCCAAAAATTATTTAAGAGTTTAACCCTAGTAATTGATTATAATGAAAGTTTGGACCAAAAACCCTAACCAAAATTTTATTGGCACCTGTCTTCATCTTTATGCATTAAAATATCTTTTAAAATCCACCATTTAGCTCATGGCTTTCTAATAGCTTCCTCTCTAGAACAGAAGTAACAGAAGTATGCAAGCATGGTCACAGGCTAAAAAGCCTTGCTGAAGGACAGTTTTCTAATTTACATGTCATACTTCAGCCATATCACTACAGTGTAAGTTTTTTTCTATAGTCAAGTTTTTTTCTTGTGCATGAAGCTGCTTATCCTTCATGTGAATGAACCTTATTGTCTGAATTCTGCAGTGCGTTTTTTTGAGTAATATAGATACAAGGCCATTTAATGTCCAGATATACTGCCATTAAGTATCAGGCGTCTACCATTCTTCTGATCAGAGATATGCTTCTTAAGAGGATATTCTCTACTAGGTATAGTCACACAAAAAAAGTAGGATTTCTAAAATTATTTTCCTCTACATTAACTTTTGGAAAATATTAAAAAAGAGGAACATAATGCAATCTCTTCTAGAGCGCCAGCTGGGGCAAGATTATGGCAGATTCCAGTTAGTTACCTAAGATTATACATCCATAAAATCATTAAGGGCAACAGGGTGCCACAGGTGTCATTGCAAACAGAATCAGAAAACAATGAAGCTACACATTTGTAACTGAGGTATAATTTGGTCTGCAGAATCTTTATTACTCTATTAAAGGAAAGATGCAGGTTGGCTTTCCAGTTGAATAAGTGTGGCTTGCAGTTAATTATTTTTTTCATATTCATTGCTAGCAGTTTGAATATTGGAATCACCAAGGCATAATGAACAAAGAATTAAATCCTCACTTTCAAGGTAGAATAGTATTTTAGAGAAACCTGCCCTGTGGCTGAGGGAAATTAGAGTAAATTTTGTCCCACAAAAACACAGTTTGGGTAAAAAAGCTGCAAGTTCAGAAGAGAAAAGGAGATCTTGAGTATTATAGGAAAGAACTTCTATAGTATCCCTACCCTGGCTTTGAATTCAGTTCACCGATGTTCTCTGCCTCATTGTGCAACTTTCATTGTAATACTGTGTGTTCCCCAGTCCTAGTCTCCTGTTGCCAGTGGGCTTTCATGTCTGGGATGGGACAGGGGAAAATAGTAGGCTTTCTTATGGATACTTTGTTTACAGTGGTTTAATGAAACATGTTTGTGACTATAAATGTTTATGCAGTTCTTTGCTGAATTAGATCTTGGGCTCAACAAATCCAGTATCTGGTTTCTGACTACACAAAACACTGGAGATTGTGACAAAACAGCAGAAAGGCAACAATGGTATAAATTGGTTTGTGAAAGATTCAGACTAGATTTCGATGCGCTGAGATTAACGTTAATGGATGAAACTTGATCTTTTATAAAAGTCTAATTTTTCATAATTCTGAGTGTGATGTCCTTTCTGGCGAACAGAGAATTTAATTAAGTGACAGGAATGTGAACATCAACAGAAATATTTTTTTTTAAGCTAATTTTCTTAATCCAGGGAGACTGAAAGTCTCAGTTTGCTGAATATATTTTCCCTGATGCAAACTGAAATTTCAGTGACACAATATTCTGTGGGTTATATTAATCAAAGAATAGATTGCAAAAACCGCAGCAAATGAATTGAAGAAATAAATCCAGATTTGGCTTCTTGAGTTGATGTAATGATTTCTGACCAACTCTTTACCCTCTCAGTGCTACAGTTACATGTAAAACTGTAGCTAGCATTGTTGTAATAATAATTGTCTTTTCTGCTCATTATTTTCTGTAGTGCATGTCTTTTCTACTTGCATGTAACATAAAAACCTCAGTTTACAAGGGCTGAATGCTGGGCTGGCACTTCCTAAACCAGAATTAATTCTCTGATATATGGTGCATAACTACTACTGAGATGGAGATTTGGTTTTTGGTGCTAGGGTAAAGACAGCTATCACAAAAACAGAGGAAAATTCAGAAAGTCTTTGCTTTTGTGTTGTATCTGAACACTTTTTCCTGTAAGAAAAAATACACTGATTTGGAAGTCATAATTTAAAATGAAACCTTCCCTTGATTTTTCTCTTCCTTTTTCCTTTTCCTTTTCCTTTTCCTTTTCCTTTTCCTTTTCCTTTTCCTTTTCCTTTTCCTTTTCCCATCACTTTTCACTTTACCTCTTCCTTTTCATCTTTCTTTTTCCTTTTCTAAATTTTATTTTCTATTTTATTTCCCCTTTTTGCTTTTCACATTTTCTTTTCACTTTTTCTCTTCACTTTCTCTCTATGGAGTAAGACTATTATTTTCTGCATGGTAGAGTTCTGACTGATGACTGGGAAGGTCTTAGGTATTAACATATTGCAAATAAGAATATTGATGTTCCTGGAACCATGAGCAGATTATTTCCAATTATGTGTTCACTCTTGGAAGGTCTGGCTTCTCAGCATTACACTTTCACATGGAACTTCATTTAGTCAAAGTCCACAAAAAGCATAGGGAAGGCAGCACAGAGAGCTGTGTGCCAGGGGTGGATGGCAGTGGGAGTCAGGGGCAGTGAGTGCACCTGGCCGTGGACCCTAGCAGGTTACACAGCCTGCAACAGTACTGCCATACTGTATCTTGTGGCTCCACTCTATGACCCGACATGCCAGATGCATTTCCCCCATAAATCAAATATTGTCTGATTCAATGGTATTAGTGACACAGTGTGGTAGCTGCAGGTCAGCCAAAGATTAGCCAAAGATTAGTCAATATTGTAAAGTATAGGAAGCCACAAGGAATGGAAATGAGACCATAGAGCTCTGTCGCAAAAGCCCAAGATATATCTCATATAGCTAACATGGATATTATAGATGTTGGATGAGGCTGCTGTTTCTCCACTAAACAGATTACAGATTATTCCCATCATGCTCAGGTCCAAAACTAGATGTCTAGGAAAGAGTGACTGCATTTTGGAGGTTTTAGAAGATTAAGAGTATACCTAGTCCATGAGGGGTGGTAGTAACTTTGGGAGTATCTTCTGACTCAGCAGAACAGCAAACAACACTCACTGCAAACTACAGTGTAAATACTAGCAAATGGTCTAGTAGATGAAGGGAAAGCAGTGGATATTGTCTACCTGGACTTTGGTAAGGTCTGTGACACTGTCTCCCATAAATCCCTCATAGACAAGCTGTTTTTGTATTAGGCTAGATGTACAAGCAGAGAGGTGGACTGAAAACTGTCCAAATGTCTGGACCCAGAGGGTGGTGATCAGTGGCACAAAGTCTAGCTGGAAGCTAGTAGCTAGATATGTAACCCAGGGATCAATACTGGGTCCAGTTTTGTTCAATGTCTTCATTAATAATTTGGATTATGGGGTAGAGTATACCCTCAGCAAGTTTGATGATGACACAAAACAGAGAGCAGTGGCTGATACAGCAGAGGGTCATTCTGCCATCCAGAGGGACCTTGACAGGCTGACAGGAACCTCATGAAGTTCAATAACAGGAAATGCAAAGTCCTGCACCTGGGAAGGGACAACTCCATGCACCACTCCATGCAGTATATGTTGTGAGGCCACCTGTCTTAAAAGGAGTTTTGCAGTAGAGAACCTGGGGAGTTTGATGGATGCCATGTTGAACATGAGATAACAATGTGCCCTTGTGTCAAAGAAGGCTAATGGTATTCTGGGCTGCATGAGACAATGTATTACCAGCAGGTCTCAACTGCTGGTGAGACCACACCCCTGTATCTGGTTCTGGGCTTGTTAATTGAAGAAGGATAGACATACTGAAGAGTCCAGTGAAGGGGCATAAAGATGATTGGTGGCACTGGAGCTTCTCTCCTTTAAGAAAAGACTGAGAGAGCTGGTAATCTTTAGTCCAGTTCACAAGGGATTTTATCAGTCTATACAAATACCTGAAGGGAGGATGTAATGAAGATGGAACCACTTTCTTTTCAGTGGTGCCCAGTGACAGAACCAAGAGGCATTTGAGTTCAAAGAAACTAAGTATCTAAAAACAACGTAACATGGCACGGGACAGTCTTAGGTTTATTGTGCTTGCCATTGTTCACCTTACCAATATCTCCTCCAAGAATTATTTGGGTGGCTTCTTTTATATGGTTTATATGATATATGGTTTATTTATGTTTTGCCTTTCCTATGCATTTCACTTTTATAGTTTACAAAGGCCAGAGCACATGAGAACTTGTCTCAAAATTTTCTGGCTGTACTTATGTCTGTATGAATTGGGGAAAAAAACCACCATTCAGTTCAATCAATCAAACTTGCTTTTTAGAATAAATGGCTAAATAAGCACAGTAATAGTATAAAGATGGAAAAATCTTGGAAGGATCACTGCAAGGTCATCTCACTCACTCTTTGATACAATGCAGGATTCTGTATGTTTATATAATTTCTAGTGCATATTTAACTAATCCCTTTTTAAAACTGTCTGTAACATATACCTTAGAGTCACTCAGCCACCTATTCTCATCTTTATTTTTCATACCTTTAGAAAACTTTTTTTAATGTTCAACCTTTTTTGGTGCAATTAAATCCATTATTTCCTTTCTTACATGATAAACACAAAAAGCATTACCCCTATCGTCTTTGAAACAATATTTGTTTAACTGTAAACCTCCCTTCTTTAGGATAAATATTTCATTTCAATTATTTTGTGGGGGCAGTATTTGTTCTTTTTTATTGCAGTGTTTTGTGGTGGGTTTTTGTTTGTTTGTTTGTTTGTTTGTTTTTTTCCTGGACTGTATTTTTGCATATAATATCTTAAATCTCACAGTCCTAAACTGGATGAAATAGTCCAGGTGAGGACCTGCCTTGGTGCAGGAGGAAAAACTTCGTGATGTTTCCAGGAAAAGTTCCTCTTTCTGTCTACTAGAAGGCATAGCTGTCTTGCAGTCACTAACATTATTTTGATTTACCCAACCTAAGGTCTGGTCAGTTAACCAATACAAATGATTTAAAAGGTTTTCAAAAGTAGTTTAATGATTTAGACACGTCTTGACCACATTTCTTTCAATTGTGTCACTTGTGGATCTTAATATATACACTAACATGTCAAATTGTAATGACAGGGCAATGTCTCCATTGTCATTGCATGCAACAAACAGACATTATTAATGCATAATCTGTAATCTCTAACTATTATATTAACACTTCTAGTCATTACCTAAAAGTATATTGGAAACCTTTAGAACTGTTCTGATTATGCTGCAATATAGTGTTCTTCAATCAAATGCCAGAGGGAGGAATATTTATTTTTTTGTAAATAAATAATTAAAATAGTCTATTAACAGATCAGGTCAGCATTCTGATGGGCTTACATGCCACTCTTTGCTTCTGTCTTTAGTTGAAAGAACCAGCACCTTTTAAAATAAAAATCTATTGGGTTTTTTAAAGAAAAGCTGACCAAATGCCATAAAGAACAATCTGTTCTTGTCTGGTCTGTGGAATAGCTGGTCTGATCAGTTTCTTCTGTGTCTCACTTTTAATATAACTGTTCTCACATTCAATCATTCCAATTATTATCAATGTTTGTTATAATACATTCTAATCACCAGAAAGAGCCACAGACATTTTCAGTCAATTATCCAATAGCTAGAGACATAAGGGTATATCTTGAAAAGTACCATATTCTCCCAAAAGTTTGAATAATGTCATTAGTGATACAGGTTTTTTTGGTATTTGTTATTTTTTTTTAGAAATCTAAGTATGCATTTCACGAGAGAAACATGCTGATTTCTGACATCTAAGCTGATAGGCTAGAGTTAGAAGGACTTGGTGGACAAAAGGAATCTGAATCTTGGCAGTTAGCTTCCCAGTCAGCTGGCTACATTTGTTCTATTTTAGGTTGTTAACGTTTTGAAAGAGAGTACAAAGAGTGTACAAAGTTTTTGTTCTTATATTTCTGTTTAGATATTGGTCTCAAGGAGAATGTAAAACTATTGTCTTTGCTCCAATTCAGAATGAAAACAAATTTTGTTATATTGAAATTTTGCATGAAGCAGAATTGCCAGTCTCACTTGATTCTTAGTATTGTCCAATTTTTCCAAAAGATTATTTCACCTTTCAGGGTCATATCCTGTTGTTGATAAAGTCACTTTCAATATTCCATTTGGTTAATTTTCATGACATGTAAATCAAATTCCTCTCAGAGAACAGTTTTGCCTTTGATAAAAATGTAGATAGTTGTGACTTTAAAAAAAAGAAGTCTAATGAAATTTGGCTCATGACTTCTAATAACTTTTTGGTTTAGGTTGATAAAATTTCAAGTTTTACAAATATTAACATATATTCCATACTGTCTCACATTTTGCAAAATCCTACTGAAGGAGAAATTTCTCCACAGAGTGGAAATTATGAGGGATAGAAGTGGAACCAAAGTCAGTTTCTAATATACTCCTATTTTTTCCTCTGTGAAGAAAATCTCCTATATAAAGGATTAAATCATAATATTGACACATCCTAAAAATTTAATCTAGATGATAGGTGCTGAAATCTGAATGCTGACTTCAGCATTTATGCAGTCTTTTAGCTAGTTGACCAAAAATCTGCCATCTCTTCTCCTCCTTCTCCTCCCCTTACTCATGTGGACTTACTGAGGTGATTTCCTTTGCAGAGTGATGGCAATCAGTGTTTTTATTTGTTTAGGAAACTTTGGTGACATGTATTCACATCTAGCTCCCTACTTAAATCAACAATCTTTCCTCCACCTCTTTCCTCAGGACTCACATGAGTCCTCTATTGCAGTGGAAGCCTTGATAACAAACAATAAATTCTGAGTGTCTGCTGAGAGGCTGAGCATAGAGTCAACTCCATGGCCATGGGTCTTCATTAGAGGAAGGATGTATGTAACAGCACATGTTAAATTACGCTTGTGTTGTATCATTCTTTAAGACACTGTTATGCTCCATTGTTTCATTAGACTCACTCAATGACCACCCGTTAAAGTTTTTAAATTCAAAACTTTCATCTGTTCTAATGACTTAGACATGCAGTTTTAACATCACCAGTGAAGGATTTCAGTAAAATTAGTGCATTGTAGATGGCTGCAGTGTAACTGATCTCTTACATGGTATTCCTTCCATCTTCTACAAAAGATGAGACGTTCAAATTGTGTTTTCAGTTACAAAAACAGTATTGGGGTTAACATATATGAAAAATAAATAGGGTTTTACTGCGTTACATGCATGGGATTAAAGGTTAATTTCTTTTCTTTTTCTTAAGAACCTCTTATTTCACTTGATATCTATTTCTATGTTGGGATATGCAATATTCGGAGTTAGGAATCCATAGCAGCAAAAGCATTTGGGGTATAAAAAGGAGTAGATGCTTCATAAAATAATTTGGAAAGCTCAGTTCCAACTTTCTTTTGGTGTGTATCTTGCCAGACTGTTGTGGACCAGAAATTGCTTGTGCTTCAAAAATCAATACTTCATTGGGATCAGTACACACTGAACCGTGATTGTGAGTTGATCTGCTCATTGTTTTTGTCTCCGGTTACCAGGGCAGCAGACCATACTTATTATAGTAGCTAGGTGAATGAAGAAATATGCAAGTTTAACATAGGATTACAGATAATCATAGGTTTATTGAAAACAAAGGAGACAATTTTGGTCGCAATCTTGAGTGGATTTAGACATCCAGGAAAACGTGGTTGCCCTTATTGTGACATTCATTATTCTTTGTGCCATCACTTTTGTGATGACCGTTAAATTAGCTTTAGTTCTCAGGCTGTACTTACACTGTGTCTGAAACACAGGCCTCAGTCACTGGCTTTTGTATTTTAAGGCTACAACTTTAGGTCTGCCTTCATACCAAGTTGTAGGATGCAGTCAAGCTAATATGTCTAACAGTGTCTTTGCTGTGCTAATCCTATGAAAAACAGGAGAAGAGAACCTGGGAGCTCAGTGGAAGTCTCTCCCTTTTATTTCTGCTGCTGCTAACATCATTGTTGCGTGACTGATATCATTCCATTATCACATAAGCCTCAAGAGTTATACTCCTCCCTTCCATTCCTAGAAAGGGAATAATTATTTATCCAGTTATTTCCTGCCAAAAATTTATTCTTGTGAATGCTCTCTATTTGCATAATTCATATTCCTTAATTCCTAGCTGTGATCTTTTTGACATCTTCTGGCTCATTGATTGTGGAATTAGCAGTTTTTCCCAGTCTTCATTACCATTTTCTTCATCTCACACAGTTAATCTCTGTAACATTAATACTTACTCTCTTAAAATAACTACAATATCACTTTTCTTTACAGTCACAATGTTTTTCTGGGGTCTTTAACCTGCATAGAATTTTGGTCATGGGAAACATCTGGTACTAAATCAGAGCATTCCGATTGTTTTCAGAGGAATTATGCTGAATTTATATGTTGAATTATCACCTTATTTCCTCCACAATTTAGCTATTTCTTGTTTGTATCTTGGAAGATCTATGTAGAATACATACATATGCATATGGAGATCTCGTTATTTCGTGGATGAAATTTTCAACCACTGACTCTAAAAACTCTCTATCCTACAACCAGGAGAGTTCTAATATAATTTTTTGACTCAAGTAAGACTTATTCAACAATCTTGCAAAGGATTTTCTCTCTCCCATGAAGTGATTACAGGCGATTGTGGTTTAAAAGAGAAGGCAGAGGATATGACTGATTTGAGGAGAGCAGAGAATTGATGGTTTAAATTTCCATGAGTAGCAATTTTTACTTTCCTTCACAGGTATAACTATATAATATTGTGTGGACAGAATTCATATTTTGACTGGTCCATTTTAGGAAGTTGTACTAGCTTAGTAGTAGAGCTAAGCAGTGAAAGCTTGCATATAGACATGTTTTCATAAAGAGGGATTCCTTTAAATTGTTGTAAGGCGGATAGTGTCTGAACAGGATCACTTTCTTCAAATCAGTTGCCTGGTACTTTGCTGATTGTAGTGCTATTTATCTTAATATCAACAAACTAATGAATTGATCTTACCCATAGATTCAAACATCCTGGGCAAAACAAACTCCACTTAGGGAAATAATTTTAATTTATTGTTGATTATTTAGAGTAGGTTAACGGGAAATAAAAACAAATCTAAAAACACCTTTCCCTCACCCTTCTTTTCTTCTCAAGCTCAACTTCACTTCCAGCTCTTCTACCTCCTCCCCTAGAGTGCACAGGAGGATGGAGAATGGAGGTTGTGGTCAGTTCATAATGCTTCGTCTCTGCTGCTTCTTCCTCCTCACATTCTCCCCCTGCTGCAGAGTGGGGTCCTTCCCATGGGTTACAATTCTTCATTAACTTCTCCAGCATGGGTCCTTCCCATGGACTGCAGTTCTTCACAAACTGCTCCAGCATGGATCCTTTCCATGGGGTGTAGTCCTTCAGAAACAGACTGCTCCAACATGGGTAACCCAAGGGGTTACAGATCCTTCCAGAAAAGCTGCTTCAATGTGGGCTCCCCTCCACATGCCACAGTTTCTAACAGAAAGCTGCTCCTGTGTGAGCTTTCCATGGGGTACAGCTTCCTTCAGGGCACATCCACAAGCTCTGGAGTGGGGTCCTCCACAGGCTGCAAGGTTGATATGTGCTTCAATTCAGACCTCTCTGGGCTGCAGGGGGCAATCAGTGTCACCATGGTCTTCACCATGGACTGCAGGGGAATCTTTGCTCTGGCACCTGGACATCTTCTCCCCATCTTTCTCCACTGACTTGCAGGGTTTTTTCTCTCCCATTTTCTCTTTCCTAGCTGCTATTGTGCAGTGGTTTTTAACCTTTCTATATATGCTACCTCAGAAGCACTATCCACCTCACTGGCTCAGTCTTGGCCAGTGGTGAGACCATCCTGGAGCTGGCTGGAACTGGCTCTGTTCAACATGGGGACAGTTCTTGGTGTTTCTTCCCAGAAGCCATCCCTGCAGCACCACCCCCGCCCCACTGCCAATATCTTGACACATAAATCCAGTACTGCAACCATTGAAAGAAAATATTCTTCAGTTGATTTTCTTCAAGAGAGTGCATAGCAGAAATTCAGAAATCTAATATACTACCATATTGGTAGTGTATAATCTGTGACCTAGCTTCTGTTTTAATTGCTCTGGTATGCCTAAGAATTAGGCTTTTCTAACACTAATTTTCACTTTTTAATATTTTTTTTACAATGTATTCCATTGTAATTGGAATGCAAAGACTTCAGCTGTGAAGAATACTGTGAAAAAAGTTTCACAGTGATCTTTGCCCTTTAGTTTGTACTACATGACTTGCAAATCCTGTGGCTGCAAGGTCTTGGGGATGACAAAAAATACTCCTGCAGAAAAATTACAAAATAATAACTGTTAGAACTATCATTTTAATTAAATAGAAAATAAAATGTACCATAAAGCAAATTTCTGCTGTGAACAATGAAGGTCATATAGGTGGGTTTTTAGAACACAGCTGGACTGATATATAGAAGGCTGCCTTAATTATAAGAAGCAGACTCTTCACATTAAATGGTGTATGACCAAACAAGCTGCATTCGTTTGACTTCCCAGACAGCTGGAGTTGAATTCAGAGGCAGCTAATTGCCTCAGGGACCTTTGGCTGGCAAGTAGCCCATTGGTACTCTTGAGGGGTAGAGAGGCTTCACACAGAAAGCTTAAAAGCATCTGGGCTGCTGTTGTGCAGAATGCTACTGCTGACAGATTTACCATCTGTCTTTGAGAAAGACAACAGTTTGGGGAGTCCAGATACCACCATTCCTCAGTAGAAAGCCCTTTGTCAATCAAAACCTCCTCATTAGAGAACAGAACCTGAATTATAGCTAAGTGTACTAAGTACAAAAGAAATATCAAGACATTAGTCTACTTTCATTTGTGTATGGCTAGATGAAAAATCCTATAACATTAGGAAACAGCAAACTGTAAACACATTTGTATTATCCTTCAGCTAAGATTTCTCTGTGCAAATAGTTTTACAGATGTACCGTCAGTAACCAACGCCACATGAAAGCGTTGTGTTTTAATAGTACAGAATAAAGACATCCTAATATACACTGTGCTATGTTAGATAATTCAGATATGTATTTTTGTAAATTGTCTTTGACTTTAAAATGCAATTGCTTTCATTCTTATGTTTTTAGCCAATAGAATGGATTGAATCTATCTTACAAGGGAACTTCAAAGCTCTAAACATAGGAAAAAGAAAACGATCTGCAGTCATCCCTGTACAGTTTCATGTGTACTTGTCTGTATCTAAAATTATGACTGTCTTTTGCCTATTCCAATTCTAAAGAATCAATTGAAGTTAGGTACAAAATATAGATTTTTTTCTAAAAAGCTGCAGTACACAAATATTTTCAGCACACAAATGCACATGTATAAACATATGTAAATTCAAATCTAATTTAATACCTGCAGTCTGAATGACATACATTCATCTCAACAGTTCATAAACCTGTTAGGAATTATGAAGAATGGAATTACGTATTCTAAAAATAGTGCTCTTTCTTAAGCCTGCAAGTGAGTCTGTAAGTTTCCATATGACTTTAGCCCCTTTCTGAAAAATTAAAAAAAGAGTTATGCCCGGTTACTCTCATTGTATTGCTGTGGTTGATCAGCATGCGTGTACTGAAGGCTTAAAGGGAGTAGATATGTACTTTGTGACCTATGTTCTTGTCCTCAAGTTTCAGTTTAATGTCAGTACAGAAAAATGCTAAATATATTATGTCATTATCACACACGTATTTTAAACACACATATATTTATATATATATATGTATAAAGATGTGTCTGTATATTGTTTATCACAAATATAGGAAGCTGGATAAAGGTAGCTGTTGTAAAACTTTTTTTTTTTTTGTGAGAAATTTTCATGGTATTTTACCCCAAGTACTTTACCACAAATCTAGAGGGAGAGATGAAGTATATATGCCAGGATTTTCCTCCAAACTTATGTGGCTGCAAAACACTAAAAACCAGGTTCTCCCTCTATGTACACGCAGTATAGAAAAAACACATTGCCAGATGTAGGAAAGAAAGCATTTCAGTAATGAGGACTCAAAACTATCCAGCCCGTTGACATGGTGCGACGATGAAGCAGAAATTACAGATATGTGAGGAGCTAAAGGGAGAGGGAGAAAGAATATTGCTCTCTAGCCTAGTTATTACTGTTCTCCCATGAAAATAAGAGTCCTGGTTTCCAGTTGCTGTTTTTCGAGGGTTGTTTCTATATTTTAATAGAATGGTAACCCTCTAAGCTTATGATTAGGGTATCCATCTAGGAGGCAGAAAAAATCAGATTGAATGTTCCAATGCTGAGGAAGTCCCTGAGTTTAAGCACTCTAATGAAATACAGCTTTACCACTGGCCATGTTTTAAAAGAAAAGAGAAACTGGCTTCTCTTCTCCCAGGGAAGTCTTTCACTTCAAGGGCAAGGTTCAGGACTTCAAATTCCAGCCTAAAATATACACTGTAATATAAAGTTTAGAAAGACGTAAAGTATTGAGATTTAGCACTGTATCATCATTAAAGGAGGCTAAATGTTGTCTTATTTTTCATGCTGAGACACTTTCAGTACAGAGCTAGGTCATGTACTTCCATAATCTGTTGCAGGCTACAGAGCTGATATATCAATGTCAAAGAGAGGTGTGAGAGTCAAATGATGTGCTCCCTCCATCATTTCCTGTTCTCCAGTTTAAGCATATCTCTGGTTCAGCATGCTGACTGCCGTGAATCCTTTTCTTGAATGGATAATTTCCTCCAGGCACAGAGTAGGAAGTTTAGTCTGAGCTTTAAGTTCTACTCCAGTGGCCACATGCCAAAATCCCTTTATGGGGCCAGCTCTTAATCTATCTCTCTCTTAGCTTTTCATTACTGAAATGGCAATCACAGTATTTCCCCACTTCAGAAAGGGTAAATGTGTTATTGGTAATCTCCTAGTTTCCACAATTATGGAGATCAAATAAGTAGATGTATAAAAGTTCTATTGCATAATAAATTAAAACAGAAATGTATTCTTATTTTGGAAGGGATCTTGGTCAAAGTGTTTTAGTTATGTAGAGGCTAGATGTTACATTTTAACTCAAGTGTGTTGGTATAGTTAAACTACTTTAAATCTCTGTGAACATACAGAAATTAGATGTCTACTGACATGACAAGTGTGTTCACTAAAATGCTTCCTTAAGCTTTCCTTATTCAGTTAAATAAGAAAGTAAAATGCAATTAAATCAATTCCATACTTGGAGGAATAAGGTATGAGGCATAATTTGGATCTATGTAGACAGGGCTTCTTGTAAAATGGAAATGCTGACATTTATACCAGGGATATGGGAGTCCACCTCTCAGCATTTACAGAATATTTGCCTGTGTATAGTTGAGGCCACAAAGTGAAGAGAAAGAGTCTAAACAGGTAAAACTGAAAACATAATTTCACTTCCAAAAGGTAATAAAGGTATTTTCAGGTATCTGCAGGCTAATGAGGAGGACTGGCAATTAGAAAAAATGTCTCTTGTAAACTGAACTCATTAAAAGACTCGGTCAGTACAGGTTAATAAAGGTAGAATCCCGCACTGCCATTTTGGTCTGTAAAGTAGAATCATAGTCAAAATATTCTAGCAACTCATTATGATATGAGCTGTGGCTATATCATGGCTATGAAATAATTCTGTTGGGAACATCTTCTGCTTCTTAAGTACGTCTTACAGAAAACCACGGGAATCATAGCAACATCACGTTTTCTGCATATTTTACAGGCTGTAAGACTTCTATGCAGATTTTGTAGAAAGGTTGTCAATATATTAGTTGAAAAGAGTGTTTCCAAAGATTGCTAAGTTACTAAATGGAGACCAGTGATTCAGTGCACATCTGGTGTTTCTTCTGCAAACCTTAAGAAATATATTAAATATTTTCTTCTTATGTTTTTCTATAATACAGATAATAGCCCAGATCCTGAAGGTGCATGGTACAGATAAAGTGTATTTCAGTGGACACGAGAGACATGAGGATTTGCAAAGACACATTTATAGCCTTTGATGTGTTGTTAATGTTAGCAGCCAGGAACACAGAAGCATGATTCCAGAATTCAAACATCATGGAACATAACCAGGCCATAAATCTGATTGCCTAGGTCTGGTTCTAGCTTTAGATCCAAGAAAATAAGGTAAAATAATTATTAAATCAGTTATCTTCTAAAGTTTCCTCAGGGTAAGCAAAATAATCTCAGTTGCTTCTTCATGATTCTGTTGGTTTGTCTACAGTAACCATGGGCAAACCATGATTTTTCTTCTGTTTCTTCCTTCTGTGAAGATAGTGTCTCCTTCACAGTTCTTCTGTATACAATGGAGTGACAAAGCAGGAACTGCTTTTCTCTGGGCTTTTTCTTCCAACAAGTTCTTCTCTGTCAGAGGCATTCCTTCATACCAAGTAGGGAAGGATATTGACACAACATTTAAGTTGCTCCCATTTATCATAGAATCATAGAATGGTTAGAGTTAGAAGGGACCTTGAAGATCATCGAGTTCCAAGCCCCCAGCCATGTGCAGGGACATCTCACACTAGACCAGGTTGCTCAAAGCCCCATCAAGCCTGGCCTTAAATACTTCCAGGGATGGGGCAGCCACAACTTCTCTGGGCAACCTGTTCCAGTGCCTCACCACCCTCACAGGAAAGAATTTTTTCCTAATATCCAATCTAAATCTCCCCTCTTCCAATTTAAAACCACTACCCCTTGTCCTATCACTACACTTCCTGACTAAGAGTCCCTCTCCTGCTCTCCTGTAGGCTCCCTTCAGATACTGGAAGGCTGCTAGAAGGTCTCCCCGGAGCCTATGACACTGAGTCTACTTCCCCCACTGATACATTGTTGTGTTGTCATGACATTATCTAATTTATTAGGCATTAAAGGTAGTTGAAGCAAACACAAGAACAATGGCTACTCTGTGATGTTACCTTAGAACTCCAGCCCCTACTCAGCTAAAAATTTCCTGATTGTCACATTCATGCACAAAAGTGCAAAGTTCAGATAAGCCAAAATTGAAGGAAACCTCTTGAGAGAGTGAGTACTGAAACAGCTTCAGAACCCTCCTACACTTGGTACAGACACTACTGACTGGACCTCCATTATGTGATACATAAATACAAGTCTGAACTCGGCCAATAAAAGTTGTGTAGATGTGGGCAGATACAGTGATTGCTGCAATCCATCGTCCACAACAAAACATGTAGGAATTTGAAAACAACTTAGTCTCCAATGTACCTATTAGTTGCTGTTTAACCTCAAAGAGAGTCTAAGGTGGATAGATAAACCCTTCTGGTTTGGCGCATGCTCAGTAGAATTTCAGCCTCAATGGCTCTGAGTGGATTGATATATATTTAATTTAAGTCTCCCAAGAACTCACAGGCTAAACATTATGCTTTCACACGTGCATACCCAACAAATCATGTTTGTCACAAAGCACGAACGTGCTTTATTAAGAATGGTTCAGTGGTGAGACCACAGACACGATGATATGATGATTTGCACTTAGTGTTCTTCCTTAGATAAGAGTACAGTAGAAAAATATGCTTCAAGTGCTTTTTTTATATAATACTCAGGGTATGAGTAGGGAAAATGTCTGTACTTTAATATCTTCACCAAGGACATGAAATGCTAAAATCATTTGGATATCGGACTTCCTTCCAAGAGATGAACTTTCAATGTTCAGGCCTCTGCTACAGTAATCTTTGCTGCATCATTCCATAGAATTCCTTAAGGAAGAGAATTAAACTTGAGGTTATTGCCTGCATTACTTCAGGCAAAAAGCCTGAAGACTTTGCTAGAAGCTTATCAAGAGGCCAACAGACTAATTAGCTAGCCTAGTTAGAAATAAATATTTGTTAGAAAGGATACCATCTGTTAGTAGGAAAAGGAAAAGGTGGGGTTGAATTCCTTCAAATTTGAAATTAACAGTTCTAGGTGCTCTGATTATCCCATTTATTACTATTGCATCTTTCCATGTTTTGAAAACAGAAAGGTCTTGGGCTCCAAAATTTATGAGAAGGTTCAGAATTATGAATCATTAAGGGAACTCCTTCCTCAAAGTGGGTTCTCCAAAGGAGCCAGCTGTATAAATACTCGGTGCTACAGCATTAATTTATCCTTAAGTGACTCATCCAAAACCATGGGGGAAATCAGATGAAACAGGCAATAGCACTCCTCAATCTGCTTGAAAATTCTTTGGACTGCACGTACAAAAGGAATGAATATTTATCAGTGCAGACCAAAATTTTTATCACTAAGTCAATGTAGTATCTATTTGAATTCTGTTAAAATTATTAGATCTTTAAAGTATGCATACATAAACTGTGCTTTCAGATAGCACTTAAACTGAGGAATAATTCTTACAGATAGTGAAGACAGGTGAGAAGTAAACAGAGAAGTGATTATATTTCTTCCTTCATTCAGTTTTCTGTTTTTTCAAATGCCAACTGTGATATCAACAGTGAAACCTGTTCTACCCGGCTGTTTCGTTCTCTCTTCAGGGACTGCTCTCTGTGATATGCATGCATTTAACTTCCATTAGTACTAATATGAAATCAGTGATCACACCAAGAAGAAACTACATCTCTTTGCAATACGTAATGTACCCTTGGATAGTTACCTAGTCCAAAATATATTTGAAAAGAACATGAGACATAAACATGTGGAATAAAGTGGAAAAACTAGAGTTAAAGTGCTAATTCTTGCATGACCGCAGCTCAGTTGGTGTCATGAAAGAATACTGGAGATGGTTATGACATGTTAAATTTGGATAACACAAATATTAAACAGTCTCAGCTATGTACTGTAGGATGTTAACAAAGCATGTATTTCAGATTAAATGTTTGGTTTTATCTGCAACTTGGCAGTATTCAATTTAAATTTACTGGAAAGATGAAAAAAAAACCCAACTCTTTTAGTATTTAATCCTATTAACAATTAACATTTAAAAGACCATTGTCAACACTAGCCTTAAAAACTGTGAAGTGTATGGAAATAATTCATGGAAGACAAGAAGTCCAGAAGCTGAGGACATACTGCATTATAAGCCCATTATAACTTTTCAAAGAATAACAAATGTCTGTATTCTTACTGTTTTTAAACAATGCCTTGACATTAATTTTGTTATCATCTCAAGTCTTCATGTGATTGTTTAGGGATCAAAACCCTGCTCTTTGTGTATTTTGTGAATGTTTTACTAGCTCTGCTTCCAAGGCCTGCGATTTAATTGGAAGTAACTACTTTTTTGTATCTTTGTCTAAAACTGTAAAGTTTAAGTTCTGCTAGTGTCTTCTTTGTCCTTTCCAAGCAGTAACTGAACTTCATGCTGCATGAGAGACAAAATCTTACTCTGAGTATAAGATTGTCTGGGACATGGTCGTTCATCCACAGATGAACTTTCTTCTGAAAGTCCTCATCCACAGTTGTACACTCATGAAGTGAATGCTTACAGCATGTGTGTCACAGCCATCTTCAGGATGGGTAAAAAGGAGGAACCAGGGAATTACAGGCTGATGAATCTCATCCTAGTCACAGAGTAATCCTTGAAGTCTTTTCTACCACATGAAATACAAAAAGTTGATTTGGAGCAGCCACTATCAGTTTACCAAGGGCAAATTATGCCTCACTAACCTGATTGACTTGTTTAATGAGATGTCTGCCTGTAAGGCTAAAGAAAGAGCAATGACTGTTGTTTACTTTGACTTTAGCAAGGACTTTGACATGGTTTGACATAATACTGTGGCAATTTAATGAGATACAAACTGATAGGTGGACAATAGGTTGGTTGAATAGTTGGCTGGAGCATTAGATGCAGAAGGTTGTGATCTGTGGTACAAAATTCAGCCAGTGGCTGACTACAGTTGGTGACCTTTAGTGATGGCTTCTAGGACAATAACGTTTAACACACTTATTAATGACCTGGATGATGGGATAGATTGGGACCAGCAAGCTCATTCTCTCTAACAAACTGTGAGGAGATACCTGTGCTGTGGAGGATAAATATGTTTTTCAGACAAACCTTGAGGGACTGGAGAATTAGTCTAACAGAGACATCATAAAATTTAAGAAAGATAAATGTAAAGTCTGCTTCTGGTAAGGAATAATGCCATGCAATTGTACCAGCAGGGAGCCAACTGGTTGGAAAGCAGTTTTATGGAAAAGGATCTGAGGGTCCTGATACGCACAAATTTAAACATGATTCAGCAGTCTGCCTTCACTGCAAAAAAGACCAATCACCCCATGGGTTGTGTTAGCAGAAGTGCTGCCAGGAGTTCTGGGGAAGTGATACTTCCTCTCTACTTGACATCTGTTGTGAGATCAGATCTGGAGTAGCGTCCTATTCTGGGCTCCCTGTACAAGAAAGACATGGGAATACTGGAACAAGCTCTTTGAAGAGCCACAAAAAAATGGTCAGGGGGATGCAGCTTATTGCATGTGCAGGAAGACAAAGGAGAAAAATTTTTCTCCATAAGGGGTGTAAAACATAGGAACAAGTTGTCAGAGAGGTCATGGAGCCATTCAAAACTTGCCTGGACATGGTCCTGTGCAACCTGCTTTTATTGGACTGTTTTTGAGCATGTGGTTGTGTGGGCTCTCCATGGAGGTCTGTTCCAAATGGTGTGATTCTGTGATCCAAAGGATAGCTCACAATGGACACAAAAATATTTCTGAAACCAGCATAAGCAATGTAAGAGTCTTTGGTCTGCCACTTTTTCCTCATGTACTCTTTGACCTTCTTATTAGGGCCTGCAAACAAGCAGAACTTACTTCTGAAAGCTATAATATTATACTGATTGAAATAGGCCATCTCAATTTCATATGCAGACCATAAATAAAGCAAGTTTTATATATAGACCATAAATAAAACAATAGTGTATTTGTAGTACCAGCAGCTCATCAGAAAGTGAAAAACTGTTAAAATACTTTTCTGAGATTATTAGGAATTAACATAACTTCAGAGGAAAACAGCAATACCATTTTGGAAAGTAATAATAAAAAGTAGTAACATGCTGATCCTGCCTTTTCTATTCTATGAAAGGGTTTTCTTGAGGAAATTCATGTCCTTGTGAAAGATCATGATGTAGTGCCATGGTCAGGCTTTTTGATATTTGACCATTTCTTCGACTTACTGGTAACCAAATAAACTGCAGAATCTCTTGCTAACAGGAGAAACCTACAAAATCCACAGGTGCTCCTTACTTGAATTATTGCTATCAATACATTATGGGGCAATTGAAGCAGAACAAATGTACACAGCTTGTTAGTTGTGAGTTCTTTTTCAATTTTGGAAAACTAGACAAAAAGGTGCAGCAGCTGTATTGCTGCCACATAAATTCAAAAGAAGGTCAAAATGACAAAATGAAATTTGAAACTATCGCATGTGGATACACTTGCTATAATCTCCCTTCTTAAAAACATACCTGAAAGCTCTAGCGTAAATGTGACCTCCATTTGAGAGACCCCATTTGTATTGCAGCACTTTTATGCGTGATCTCTGAACTATGTATATAAACCCAGGTAATTCTTCCTAGATTTCTTATGTCAAATACTTTCTAATATGAAGTTACGGGTTTAGCGATTTTCATAAATAATGCTGTGTGATAAAGTATTCGCTGTGCCATTCACACCTCCTTCACAAACCTAGCCCGGATTCAGGCCAGATGTTGGTAATTGGATCTTGCGTGCTATTATGCTTGTATCTTTGCTATCACTCACTCTTCTTTTTGCATTCCATTGTTGAATTCCCTTTGTGCTGTGGCTTTTTCTCTGCATGTTATTTGTGTATTTAAAATGAACAATGCAATGAAATGTTTCCATAACCATGGTGATAGGGTAATATTATGCACACTTACAAAGTACAAAGGTAACTCTACCAGACCGGTGTTTTCTGTGATCAATTGCTGGAAATTTAATATCTCTCTTTTTTTTTTTTTTTTTTTTTTTTAATAAGGAAGAGAATGGAATGTGCTGAGTATTTCCAGATCTGCTTACGCTAGAGTTACTACTATAAATTAATCCAGTACTTCTTCAACAGAAGTGATGAGCTGTGTGTTGCTGTGCCTGTATTGCCTACTATTACTAGTTTTTAATGAATCTTGGGATATGATGCAGATTTGGGGTTTTTTTGGAGGACCCATGTTTCTGAAGTCATGTGAATTTTATCACACATAATTCTGTTATCTTAGGTATTTATATATCTTTTCCTGGTAGCATACAGATGCTTAATATATTTATTATTTTTTCTCACAGTGTTTGATAATCCCCATTTTAAGGTGGGAAGATGGGGTACATGGAAGCAGGTTTCAAATCCAAAAAGACATTTACATACCCTACACACACTGGTATTGAGGGCTCTTACTTACTTGTATTTCTGACCAAAGTGATTTTAAACAAGCTAAAGTTTAAAAAGAAGCCTTTCATATTGCAAAGTTTTGCCTTCAAGATCTTACACTACTATCTTGACTTTTTTTAAGAAAAAAAATGTGTCTCTAGAGACTCCCTGTGGGTAATGTCCTAAATAATAACAGGGCCCCTTCTACAGATCAGCTAACAGAAGGGAGTGTGCTTGCACTAGTAGCCACAAACCATGGCAAGATAAGAAGTGCTAGCCAGACAGGAGTCGTGGGGGGAAGGTAAGAAGTGCATACTATGCAAACAGACACTGAAGGACAAAGGGAAAAGATAACGAGGAGAAACAAGCGGTGCTTAGTTTTACTGTGGGCAGCTGGATGCCTGCTTGTGTGGTGATTGATGGACAGTTTGTTGCTGAACCAAGATAACATGCGGTGGTGACCAATCAGTATGTACCGCGGGAACACTGGATGGGCAAAAGGACCAAGCTGTTTAAAACACGCAGCCTATGTGAACGAATATAAGCAAATGGCTACACACAACAAATCGACATTCTGCTTGCATCAAGCTGCGTCCCGTCTCTCAATCGCGGCAACTCCCCAAATGGCAAGCAAAAGAAATCCAAAACACAGTAGTTTTATGAAAAAAATTAAAGTCAATCTTGTGATTTTGAGAGTCTAGTGGATTTAGGCTGTGAAAAGGACAGTAGGTATGAACATTAGCTTCTTCTGCTAACTGTCAAGCCAGATATGCAAAGGCAGAAAGGTCCAGGCTGTAAGCCTACAGCTATTCATTGCTGCTTTTTTGTTACAAAGTTTTGTGTGTTCCCCCACTGCACCCTCTTCTGCTTCTCTGCACAACTCCACAGAAAAGCTCCAAACTGCTAAAAGGTAGTTTTAATATGCTGAATTTTACCTGTAATAGGCATAGCATAGTTACCACAGTAAAACAGATGTAACTAAAAATTCAACTGTTCTGTTGAAACTCCTTTTTAATGTCAGTTTCTACGTGCTTGTGAAAAATTTACTGCTAAGAGACTATACTACAGAATTATGTAAAGTATCATGGCTTATTTTTCTCTCTACCTTGACTAAGCAGACATTTAGAATTGAATCCTTGGGACACAGAGCTCCTATTATATCTTTAAGTTCAACAGAATGTCTCTAAAGAGCCAACAATATTTTAATGTTTCAATATGCTGAATGTTGTCACTAAACCAAAGATTTCCTGAGATAGTGTACTCTTCTCTTTGTAAACAAAGTTTTCTACTGTTCTCCTGTTCTAGCCATAGCTTTAAGGAACACATCATAGCTGTCTTTCATAGCTGACTTGTTATACCGACAGCTTGTGCAACAGAATGGTCTTAGTTGATGCATAGTTTTGATAATAACAACACAGTTTAATCAAGTCAGGCAAATTTGGCAGAGTAGAAACCATAGCATTAATTCTAGGTAATTGTGAGTGCAGTTATTTTCAGAGCAGAAAAATAAAATGTTTGGTGTTTTGAAAGGGGTAATAGTGATTGACTGACTACCTCCACTCCGCTTCCATCTCAAAAAGAAGACTTAACAACAATACATCTGTGTGAAAGGATTTATGAATCTGAATAAATTGCTAGCCAGTAAGCCCACTCTACAATCAAGGGAATAATATTGTTTTCAGGAAATAGGTAACACTGAGGGCAGCAAGGGTAGGGATTATGCTTCATCCAAATCAAAGTGGAAAATGGTTGATTAAATATTGCTTAAAGATACACTCATTCTTTCAGAAAACTTGACTATTACCTCAGTTGAAAGGTTACTATGTAAATTAAAGGGAAATGGAAGGGAATTATGACTGAAACCATCTTTACTAATATGTTATATTCTGTAATCAATTTGATCAGCATCAAGTTTCTACTTATATGAAACCAGAGACAATGCTGCTAAGAGAATAACAGTGCTACGACTGACATAGAAAATGTTAAGTGATTTCCTCATCAAAAATGTATCCTCAGAATGTTTTGATTTACTATATTCTTAAAATGTTTTGTTACTGTAGGAAACATATTCTTGGTAATATTGATAATAACTGCATCGCTAAAATAACGAGGATCTCTAGTCAGATGTGTCCTTGCTTGGTAACATGTACTAGATCTATTTAGTTATTTTTCTCTGCATACAAATATTTTTCATAAGGTAGGTTTAGAAAAGTTTTAGCTATTTTCAAATTGACTTTCAATTTCTCCTTTTAAAACAATATATGTAACCTTATTATGCTCTGGTGTTCAGTAATGTTAGATAATGAATCAAATTTACACAACCATAAGTGTGATTTGGATTGTGTCAATTTTATTTCTGAGTACATTCAAAGAAGGGATTGTTAGGATTCAGAGTTTAGGCAGCTATTTAACTGATGCACTTTCTACTAACTGAAAGATTATACATAAAAAATTCAATGTTTAGTGCTGTTAATAATTTTACAAGTCTTCTGAACTACATCAGTAGCATTGTCCTATTTTATATCTGGGAAAATTGTGGTAAGCAAGAGTTGGACTGACCATGACGTCTGTAGATGTAGACTGCAAGAGCAGAATACCTTCAAACTCTGGCTAACAGAGGTGTTATTCAGATTTGAATTAGAACATGTCCAAGGGGATCCATGTTCATGTATATAGCAGGTTTTTGTCTGCCATTTAGACAGATTACCTGAAACAGTCCTGTACAAAATGACAATTTAATTTTTCTCTGTCCCGGCTTTCTGTCTTTGAGGAGTCATGCACTCTATCCATTGCCTTATTCATTAACACACTGAAAATCATACTGAATTAAGGAGATCATAAAGGTTATTTTTTGATTTTTTTGATCCAGATTTTTTGATCCCACGAGAGCAATGAACACATAGGTGTCTTGGATCTCTTGTTACTCCAACTTCCATCTCCCTATTAATTCATCTTCACTTCACAGGTTTTGAGATATTGCTGCCACCTGGTCAGTATCTCTGAAACTTCCACTTCAAAATTTAAAATGTTAGCAGATGCTCAAAGGAAGTGTATAAAGTCTATATTAAGGATATAGAATAGCTTTCACACCCACCATAATCATGTCTCCTGCTCATGTGGTGAACATATGTAGTTTGTTGCCTCAGGAATTAAATTTAGGCTTGCCTTGTTTTATCTTCTCAGGAACATTCTGAGCCTGTCCTTCGTTTTCACTCTACAGTTTTCTTTCCATGTTGTTTATATAAGTGGCATTTTGAAAAAACCCATATATTAGAGACTTTTTAACTGTGGTAAATATACTGCAAAATGTAACAGTGGAGAGCCACCAGCAGTTTAAACCTCAGTACACTCACAGATGGGGTGTCTGAAAAATGTTTGAGATTATTTACTAAGGAAGTAGTTCATAGTTTGGTATAATTTCTTTAATGAATGGATGTCTCACCGTGGATGGCAAAAAATAACAGCAACCAACTAAGTAATAAATTTAAGTTCACAAAAAAAAAAAAAAGTAGATATAAAGACCAAGACAACAAAAAAATTTCAAAATTTTCTGGCCCCTGTATGCGTTGGGTTTTTTTGGTTTTGTTTGATTGTTTTTGTTGTTGTTGTTGTTATAGTCTTGTTTCAGTAGCTCCTATGACTTTAAGTTTAACAGTGCCATTTAGTTAAAATGGATAGCTTTAACTGTATATTTAAAGAAGGGTGATCAGCAGTAAAATGGTAAACAGATTTAGCTAATTAGACATCACATTTAACACTCCTTGGAGATGAATGGGATCATTTCACAGTTATCTTCAAGCCAGTGTTGTGTATGTTTGGTATAAAAGTGCATCATACTACATTGCCAGGGTTACCTATCTTTACAGAGATAATTTTATTTCAAAATGAGAAATATTTTTTCATGGAGCTCTCTGTAGAAACACACAGAGGAAGGAACTAATTCACAGTAAAAAAATTCAATTTTTCTTCCACATGGGTATTTCAGGTTTTGCCTGTGTCTAATGAACAGCTGTTGAGAGGTGTTTGGTTTTTTGTTTTTTTTTTTTTTTNAGATGTCTCTCTCTCTCTCATTTCCTCTCCTCTGAAGGGAGATGCTGTCTCTCTTTTTTGAAGGGTAGAGAGGTTAAAGAGAACATCTGTCATTCATTTTAGTGGCCAGCCCAGCTGAAACCATGACACTTTCTTGCATATTAACAGTTGTCAACGTCTTGGCAAGCCCTATAGAAATTAGGCAACAGTTAACAATCTGATATTCTTAGTACATTAGCATATGTGAATATTTGTGANAGATAAGGTCTGATGGTTGGTAGGCGGGGAGGCTCCTGTTTATACTTACTGCTGAACAATCAAAGTCAATTAACTTTGTTGTATGCCTCACTGGAAGTGGAAGACCATAGTGGGGTCATACCTGTGGGAAGAAGGTGCAGACAGGACAGGTGAACCAAAATTGACCCAACAGGGTATTCCATCCCATCTGTCTCATGCTCAGTATAAAGCTGAGGAATCAAAGGAGTCAGCCCTCTCTTCAATGCCTGATGTCTGAGGGGGACTTTGTACTGCTGTCTTTAATTCTGGTCTGTATGTTCCTGAATCCAGATCCATAATTCAGTTCCTGTCCATCACTGAGTCCAGTTCTGGATTTTCCCAGTACCTGCTGGTGACATGATCCTGGGAGATCAATTCAGGTTTTGTATATGTTTCATTATTTTCTTATTAATATTATTATCTTTTAATTATTTTATTACTAATATTTCATTTTTTTAGTTTCTTTTAACCTCAGATGTCTCTCCCTCCCTCATTTCCCCTCCTCGGAAGGGAGATGCTGTCTCCCTTTTTTGAAGGGTAGAGAGGTTAAAGAGAACATCTGTCATTCATTTTAGTGGCCAGCCCAGCTGAAACCATGACACTTTCTTGCATATTAACAGTTGTCAACGTCTTGGCAAGCCCTATAGAATTTAGGCAACAGTTAACAATCTGATATTCTTAGTACATTAGCATATGTGAATATTTGTGAACAATAAATAATTTTAAATGTTATTACTGTTTATAGGAAAATCACAAAAGGAAATACTTCAGCGAGACAGCCAAACAACTGATTATATAATCATTAAATTATGTGCTATAATAATGAATTCTTATGCAGATAATGGAGAATAACCCATTATTTCAAGACATTAGAGCTCAGTCTCACATTTAATTATCTCTTTCCTAGTTTTAAATTTAAGACAAATATAATGGGCTGAATGTGTGACTAAACATCATGGGAAAGCTTTAGTGTACTTAGTGGAAATGTCTACAGTTTAAGTATCTACATTTAAGATAGTTTTACATTTTTAGGGCATGATTCATCTCACCTATCTGGCCTAGAATAGATCAGATGCATCAAACTATAGAGATTATTTTTTCTCTTTACTTGCTATATTACTAGGCCAGATTCAGACATCTGCATGTCTAAGCTTGGTGAGAATAATTGTGTGTATACATATATATATATGTGGCATTAGTACATTAACAGTATTTTATATAGGAACGTTCAAGTTAGTTTTGAAAGAAAAGAAAAATCTATACATAATGAGTGATAAATTGGCATGAATGCCATGATACATATGATACACTGTGCCATGAAAGTGCAAAAAGATCTAAAGAATAGGAGCTTTAAAAGAGAAATCTGTTTGCTGAAGTAAATACTTTCTGTGGCAAATAGATGCATGTACTTACTCTTAAAATGAATGGGAAATCCCTGTTAATGGGGAAATCCTTTTAAATGGGCTGGGCCAGGAGGTCAAAGTAGATTGTCTCAGAGGTCTAGAAAAATAAAAGTAAATGAGGCTACAACTGCATACATCTCAGAGACACACAACGTATAAGTGCTTTTCTTAACTGAGACATTAAAATTTCACAAGACTAAAATTCATACTACATTCAACTTTTATTTCAAAGCATAAATGGAAATGATGTGGAGCTATTTGCTCAAATGAAAACACTATAATAGCAGCTGGTTTTGCTTTCATTAGTGATAACAGACAGTATCATCAGTCCAATTTTCCAACAGTTTAAGGAAAATCAAGCTTTTGTTATGTTCTAGATCAAAACGGTTACTTTTCTTTCTTTAGGCAGACTGGATTATTCGGCTAATCCCTGGGATGTTTTTCTGCTCATTCATCTTCTAGGCACCAAACCTTTAAAGCCATATGCAATGCTTAACTTGATATATTGAGTACTTACAATGCCTTTTTTTCTTGTTCTTTCCTTTTTGTTTTACGTAAGTATTTGGATTGTCTCTGCTTACCATGTAGGCAGATTATTTCCAACAAACGGGCTTTCTACCTTTCTCTGAAATTTCAAATAAATCTTCAGTAGATTTACATTATTGTTATTTGCTATTGGCTTTCATTATCAATGTGTAATGAGACCATTGAGACCAATGTGAAGTTAGTTGATCTGTTCTTAGAAAACAGTTATATAGGTGTGCTGATGAGACAAATAGGGAGGCAGCCAAGAGAAGAATGTTGAAGCTGCTGTACTTTTCTGAGCAAACATCCTTTCTGGAGCTGTGTGGCTTAACAATGAAAATAATCAGACTGTGTGTTTAACTTATTAAGTTAATACACAGGAAGGTGTTAAGCCATAAATAAGTTACTGACAAAGAACCACTCCTTGGTCATACAGATTAAAATTAAGTTGGCAGAAATAACATAGTAAGTATGATTGATTGGGTTCCGTCATTTGTTACACCTGTGCCAATCTGGAAGAATCCTTTTATTATAAATACAGTAATCCACTGTACAAATTCTTTTCACTGTTCTTTCTTGAACTGTCTTCTAAAAAGCCTAAATATTCTTTTTTAACACAGCATTGCCTTGTCGTAGATCATAGATCACAGAGTATCACCTGAAATACCAATAAACCTTATGTATGTGACAACATTGAAACGTGGTACAAAGATTAGCAGCACTAACTCTTATTTCTGCTGCTACACAGAGCAGACAGAAGTCCAGGCTTTTTGGTTCTTAGTAACTTGTATGGTCAGTTTGCTATGAGATTCCTCTTTCTTTTAGAAAGTAGTGAAAGAGGAATGATGACTGTTTTATGAGCTTACATGTGGCTGTACCTAATCATACTTGGCATGTGCACCTCTTCATTTAGCATGATAATAAAAGAAGATGAATTTTAATCTGTTATAGTTTTAAGATACAATTAACTGGATGGATAAGCCAAATTATTTTGTGAATACACAAATTTTATTAGGATGAATTTGCTAAGAAAGTTTTTCTTAACATTTAAGAACCATGTAGATGTGACACTTCAGGGTATGCTGTAATGGCTGCGATTGGTGAGTTGGGTGATTTGTGTGGTTGGGTTTTTTTCTTTTTTTTTTTTTGGTGCATTTATGGTTGGATTCAATGATCTCAGAGGTCTGTTCTGACCATGAAAATTCTGTGTTTCTGCAATTTGAGTTATTGTTTTTCAGTACTGCATACATATACATACATGTAATAAAGAGACATGTTTGGGCTGGAATACAATGTCCATAACTTGAACAGCTGCACTGTCCTGGGACAGTCCAGCTAATTTCAGTGTAATTTTACAGAGAAGAAAACACCCTTATGTTTGTGAATCAATGTCTTAGATTTCCCCTTAAAAGCAACACAGAGTGAGTATCAAAAAACTATTTCCTTCTAATTTTCAGCTTGAACATGGGAGATGTCAAATGATACAGTTCAGAAATCTGCAATATGAATATATTGGTTTGTATTAAGGTGAAGCCTTAGGTCAATGAATGTTGAAGTATATCTTCAAAGAGTAATTTTATTCATCTTATAAATAGTTTTTGGAGAAAAATAATAAATAATTTCTATAGACTTTCTAAGAAAATATGATTTAGTAGCTTAAAAATATGTTACACTGAAAATCCAGTAGATCTGAAATTTTCAGGAACTGCAGATGATTTGCATTTGATTTCCTCTGTATAGTTACCACATTTCTGAAATAAAATTTAATTTCAGCACTAGGGTACCACCATAATTTTACTGAAATTAATGACACTGCTATTCTAGCCAAACAATTATTCAGTTATTGTACTGCTAGACCATAGTCTTTGCAGTGGCTACAGCTAATGACTAAACTGTGACTTTGTACAAATACTGTGCCAATGGCACATAGACAGAAAAATAGCATATGATGTTTTTTGCAGTGCTCCAGACACAGATTGTAACTCAGCCACGATCTGCCTACTGCCATCACCTCTGGGTAGAATAGATTGTAGTACAACAGCTCTATACTTCATGCAATTATATGGCCAGGTGCCACTGTGTTAGTGCAGTTACATTCTTGGGTAAAGAAATAATATCAAGGGTTCAGCCTACTTTCTTCACACCATTATGGAAAGGGGAAGTAATGGCTCTGCAGAGGTTGCTTTCCCACCTCATAAATGAAGGATGCTTTCCCACTAGTAATGTATACAAACCTGTGTAACAGGCAAAAAGGAAGGTTGCTGAGGTAACATTAAGTAGAGCTGAGCAAAAATTGAAATTACTGTTCCATGGGGAAATTCAGCTATTTCAACGCTTGGTTTTTGTACCTAATTGAGTTGAAAAATTGGAACTTGTCAAAGAACAGTATACTGTTAAAGCTGCTTTGGTTGTGATGTGGTGACATTTCATTTTGAGTTCATACAACATTAAACTGCAGTTCTCCATTGTTCTATATTGCTACATACATCTCTCAGAATATATCTGCAGCTATATGTTCCCCATAATGCACCATACACCTCTGTCCAGTATAAGGTTTCTAGAGGGTACTTGTCCAGTTGGCACATACTTGAATTTTCATGTCAGTACTTGTCTACCAGTATCAGTAATAGGCATTCTATTATTGAATAAATATAATGCATATAAACCATTCACAAAAAGGTATTATGTATGTATTTGAACAAAACTTGATTAAAACTGTAAAGTATTAAATCTTCATATACGAACTCTAAAAAGACTCAATACACGATCCAACAAAAACCTTATCTACTGCTGCACTTCCTTCCATTATTTGGACCTAATAATTATTATTAGATATTATAATACAAATGTCTGGACTGTGTTTTAAGCCCTTGTTTCTTAACAAAGAGATGGAAAGAAACCACAATCTTTTCCTGACAGACAGTGGTACAATGAGTAACTCTACTGTCAAAAAATACCATCATGCTTACTATAGCTGTATGGTACAGAACTCTGAAGAGTTGTTTAGTAAAAGAATATCTTAGCTGTCTGTGAGTAAATGATATCCAGTCAATTTTTTAGCCTGCTAAAAATATTCCTAGCAAAAACCCCATATGGTGCAGCAAAACCACAAGGGAAATTATACTTTTTTAAAAAAAGTTATCACTGCTAGAAAAATAGCAAGGCCGCCTGTTTATCATTATATTTATGAGGTAACTTCAATGAAATCATAAAAGTATTATCTTATGAACTGCAGAAGCTTTCATTTGTTTTTCTGCCAATTCACTAAATGGCTCACTCTTTCAGGTGTATTGCAAAAATGGAGTCAATTTCCTACAATAAAATTGGGTCAAAAGGAATGAGATGGCTGGGTGACATAGGGCTCTCTTTGTAGTGGGGAAAAAAAAAAAGATTGCTTTATAGATAATTGCCAGCATTTTCTTTGAAACTTTTATGTGGGACATGCCATGCATTTAATGTGCTCAATTCAAATTTCCCTTGCTATATAGTACATAATGATAAAGCATATGGACAGACTTTAGATCTATTTTAATGTCCCTATGTATATGAAAGTAACAGCTAGATATTGCAGATGACATAGTTCATACAAATATCAGTAGCAATTTTACTGCCTTCCTCGTCTGTCTCTTTCTCCCGCCAAAACAAGCACCTAATTTCAGAAGGCTTTTCTGGGAACTATTTCTTTAATTAAAAAAAAAAAAAAAAAAAAAAAAAAAAAGGTGACATCCACAAAGCACTAGAGTTTTGGAAAGTGAAATGAAATCATTAGGGTATAATTTTAAAATCCATTGAATAATTTAAGAATATCAAACACCTTCACAATCCTAGTTTTTATATTTCAACTAACTTTTATTAAAAATAGTCGATTGTTATTGCATTTAGATGGCTGCATTTTTCAGATGAGAGGCTCCTGCTCTGAAGATTGTCAATGAGGATGCCAGATGAATTAAGTATCTGTTGGTAAGGTGTAATTTCCTACTCAGAATGACTTTCCCACAGAAGTAGTCAGTCTTCTAAGTACACTCACTAAGAGCTAAAGACTTAGACTATAATACCTTATCTGTATACATAGAAAGCTAAGGAAAAGTGATTCATTTACTTCCTAATCAAGTGAGCTTTCCCTAAAATATTTTTGCACAATATTTTTTGCACTTACCATTGAACTCAGTTATAAAAAAGGATAAAGTATCTGTGGGTTAACTGGAGACCACGCTTTGTGATGTTATCCTACTTTAGGGGATGAAGACTACAAACTGAGGATAAAAGCAGAATTAGAATGGGAATATAATTAGAATAAGTGGGAATAAGTAGAGAATATAGTAATTGGGAGCTAGGTTTTGTGTTGGACAACAAAGAGTTTCAACCTCTTTTTTATAGGAATACCTGATCCTCTTGACAAGACATAAGTGGAAAAAAGAAAAGTAGAAATAGTGGAAATTGTCAAATATATGATTCCTAAAGAGTGGGATAGATTTGGAAGAGCAGAACTCTAAATGTGAATGTTTAAAAGAGAGCTCATCAGATCAATATTACCTATAAAATATCTACTGTCTCTCATAAAAGACTGCACATTCAGTACACAGTGAGCTGCTCTGCTATATTTTGATGCATTTACACTTCTGAAGAAACTCTGAAACAATGTACTACTCGTCAGTGCCTGAAAGAATCCAAAGAAAAATGAAACTGTAGAATGGAATTTTTTCTTTCGTATCACTTTCCTCTATTGCCCTTTATGTAGGGACTGTATGTAGATAATAAGAGAAAAATAATTGCTAATCTTAACCTTCCTTTAAGTTTTGTGTGGGCAGTTGGGAGTGCCCTGAATGCCTGTCTACCAAAGAAAAGGGTTTGGGAATTCAAATGTCACTGTATCTTCAGAAATTTCTCTGTTAACAACCAATCAATTTCTGTTAAAAATGAATTGAGAATATCTTCACATTTCTTCACTGGGCCTTTGGTTAAAACAGATTAGATGGCAGATTTTATTCAACAGTTTTGTTAATTTATCAAAATTATATTAAAAATACGAGAATGAGATGTCATTGTATTCCTCTGTTTCCTTGGAAATCTTAGTGACTGACTATGTGACAAACTTTTTGATGACTAAACTTAAGATATATGAATCTATAACTGAATTAATTCAATATATATTTGCATATTTACCTATTTATCTATGTGTATCAGTAAGGTTCAAAAACCACTCAGTAATAATCAAATTTATTTAAAAAGGCTATGAAGCCATAAACAGAGAGCATGCAAACGTTCCCTGGAATAAGGATGTGCATTAATTACTGGATTGTGTATATAATAGCATTACCTCTTGTTTAATTGCTACTTCATGGAGAATTCTATTGATTTTTCCATGCGGGAACAATTAGAATTTTTAGTATTGACAGCATTTGTTTGTTAATCCTATCTGGAATCCTCCCCTGAGAAATAAGAAATCCTTCATAATAACTGGCATAGACATTTACAAGAGGTGTCTCTCCATATCCAAATCCAAAGCATATAATGTGATATTTTCTTTAAGACTTAAGGACCTTATGACTTTTCTCTTCTTTCTGCCTTCTGAGAATCAGAATAATTCTGATTGTTAATACATGAAATGTTCTACAGTTATGCAGATGATAATAGCAAGACCTTAATGAAAATTACAGCAGCAGTAATCTTTTATTATTTTCTTGCATTCAGAATCAAAGGTAAGAGTAGTAGATACTTTTCCCATCATAAATCTGGGGGAAAAAAATCTATTCAGTGACTCAAAGTAACTTCTAAACCAGTATCAAATGAAATGAATGATTAGCAACAAAAAATTACAACAGCTATTTTTTTCCTGTACTGAGGGAATTGTAAAACAAGTTTGTGAGGCTTCAGGGTTAGGTGTTAAATGAATAGTACCAGATGTAACAAACAGAAAGCTAGCTATTCTATAGTTATTTCTATACATTTTACAATAAAAACATGGAATACAATCATTCCCATAGCTATTAAATTTTGGACCAAAATCAAGAATATTAGAGCAATTTGAAAAGATAAAATAAAAGTAACAGTAGGACAGAGTATATTTAGGTTTTCTGTAAACTGCCAAAGGACATGTCATTTGTCCTGTGATACAACATGATAATGAGCAATATTTGTCTGGTAAATTGCTTCATTACAAGTAAGAGTGGAATACTGGCATTTCTGCTAAATCTATCTATCTGTAAGGTTAGGTTAATGTCTAAGTAAAAATGACTGAGAAGATGATGGTATAGAAAATCTTGACTAGCATTTTATGTACCATCTAAAGATGTAACAGTATTCAGAATACTTGGAATTCACATATGCTATACACTCTCCTTTTAATACCCTCATCTGTTGTCTCCAAATAGGTAGTCGTTTATTGCTTTATTATATAATGAATAAATGAATATCACTCCATCTCTTTCCCATTGGCTTTGCAATTGTGAGTTAAATCCAAGATTCCTATAATCCATTCTTTCATACCCAATTGCTTTTGAGGGTAAGTGAATGAATAATTTCTTTCATTCCATTGTGTGTGGAGTCAAAGTCTTTGCAGTGAGAACAAAAGAAGCAGGCTTTTTTCCTATCTGGTACATTACTACTATATAGAAGCGCTAATTTATAGTCAGGCAGGTTCCTTTAAAACATTAGTTTGCAATACTGGTATTGCTCAGACATTCTGGAACGACGGACTTCAGGGTGGCCAGACTCTGCAGAAGCACAATACGTTTATAGAAAATGTTTCCATATGTAACATGATGCACATGCCTCTTCTCCTTATAGAGCATAACAAACAGATGGTGCTTCATGTTTTTAATTAATAATTTGGATGCTCTGTTATCCACCTTTATTTTTAATGCATATGAAAACCATATCTCTCAGTTTTGTCTTATTTTATCAGATAAATACTATAGTCACCCTTCTGCCATCAGATATTTGTGTCTTCTATTTTGATTTGTTTTGATTTGTTTTGGATTTTTAACTTATGGAACACAAAAAGGCAGCTTTTCCCTATTTTCTGCTTCTATAGCAAAATTCAAAGTGTCCAGTAAGAGTAGTATCTCTTAACTTTTGCTAATTATAGATATTAGATGATAATGTGTATGTTGTGAAACTTTGCATTCTATTGCAATTCATATATATTTATCAAGCAGTAGAGCAGAGGTTATGGATGTAGACAGAGTAAGTAATTCCATGTCAGCATTTCTGTAAACTGATTAGACCTGTATTACTAGTCATGACAACTTCCTTTTCCTTTCTTTCAATTAAAATAGAGCTGCTGGTAAGTTTGGATGTGTATATTTGTGGTGTGGTGTGTGGGTGTGGCAATATGCCAGAATTTGGAAAAGGAATGGGTTCTGGATGGAGTCTGCCTGTATTTGCATATGCCTGTATGTGTGGTCTAGAGAAAGTGGGCTTGCATGAAGACATGAGTAAGTAAAGACTATGTGTGTGCAGGAGGTAAAAAAGGATGGAACATGAAGTGTAAAAAAAAAAAAGGGATTACAAAATCTGATTACGTTAATAAGGTTTTATTAGCTTCTAGAAACTCTTAGAGGCAAAAAGTGGTTCTAAAATTTGATTTTTTTTTGTTACCTTCAGAAATGTATAACTTGCTTGAAAAATTAAACTATTCTTGAAGTAGCAAATAAATACTAAAAAGAAAAAAAAAGTGTTGAAGTGCCTGTAAAATGAAATGTTCTGAACAAATTTGTTTTATTACTTATTTAAGTAATAATAACCATGGTGAGAATAATGACTTTTGGGTTATATCCACATTTTTAAAAGAAAATCCAGTTATGTACAACATTACTTTTCATTTCACTTATATTTTGAAAGTATTTTTTCAGCTGAAATAATTTATATACATGGTTTCTTGTTTCTTTGAAGGGTACGTGAAGGGTACTCAATTTAAAATTGAGTGGCATAATAGGATCTCAAAGCAACAGAGGTGTCTTAAGTTACTTCTGGAATGTAAAGCAACTGTATGAAAAGTTTACAAATATATTTATTCTTCTAATTTTACTTATTTATAGCTGTCTCTACAGAGCTTGTAAACATAGTAGGAATAACCAAAATGCACTGGTTACTCATACTATGTTAACAAGCTCTGTAGAGACACCCATAAGTAGGATTCTTAATAAATAAGAATTTTATTCATCAATAAGAATTTTACTTTCAGACATTCCTGTTGGAGACAATATGAGGATTAATTAGGCAGGTCTAGTAACTCCATGCTATATACTTTTTGAAAATAAGAAACATTCATCAATGTTACAGAGGAAAGGAAGTTTTGATGCCTGAAGTTGATGAGTGCACATAGAAAGGGCATTGCAGAGAATCTTGGGTTGCTGCTATCTTTACTATTTCTATTCTGCAAATACTGAAAATGATCTCTTAAGAAAAAAAAAAACCAAAATCCAAACGAGAAAGAGAAAACCTTTGCTACTTAACATTTCAGCCATTGCTTTCTTATAAGCATCTCCCTCCTTTCCTTTGGTTTGTTGTTAACAACAGGCTTTGATTCACTAATGTTTTCCACTTCTTAGCTACACTGACAACCCAGTTTGTTGAACAGAATACCAAAAAGCATTTCTAGTACCTGTTTGACATTTTCAATGAGAAATAAACATTGGGCTAAAGGCCATTGTTTTAAAATCACTTCACCTTCAGAAACCATTGAGTCTTAATGGATTCTCAATCAAAAGCAAAAATTTGCCACCCTTAGGATTCTGGAGATTTTTGGTGGCTTAACTTAAATAAATGCATTATTTCATTTTCCTTGACATTGTGCAGCATCAATATTGTCCTGCCAAAAATGTATGCACCTGTGAAATATGAGAAATGAATAATATCACAGAATCACAAAGTAGCTGGGGGTAGATGGAATACCTTGAGATCATCAAGTCCAACAACTGCATAAAGCAAGTACAACTAGAGCGGGTTACTCAGAGCAATGTCTAGTTATGTTTTAAATATCTCCATTATGGATACTTCATAAACTCACTGGTCAATATACTGCCTTTGCAATAAATATCCATATTAGAGGATAGTTTTACCACATGGTAAAACTTAGAAATGATGAATCTACAAGTGTAAGTTTGGTCTTGTTCTTCCATTTATAGAAATTGTGACTAGGTAAAGTCAAAAATAAAGTAGAGGTGGTTTAAAAGCTCTTGGTGGAGAGATCTGCTTTGACTTAAAACTGGTGGACTGTCTCCATATGGGGCTCACTATCTGCTTGGTTTACACTGTCAAGTGAAGGAGAACTTTTCAGAAGAGGAAGAAAAAAGCAACATGATCGAAGAGTTTCATCAAAAGTTTAGTACACTGGTAACAGAAGGTACAGAATTTCTTTATAATCCTGCTTGAAGAAGTCAGAGATGTGACTACTATTGTGTTGGAAAATGAAAGAACAAAAATAAGATGCAGTATGAGAAGAGAAAATCAAAATCCTGTTTATCCTTCATGTGGCATATTAAAGTTTGCCACAGAGCAATGCGGAAAGCCTGGACTTACATGGGACAACAATTTCATTCTCCTGTAAATAGAATGTGTGGTTAAAAAAAAAGTTAGCAGCTATGGAGGGCTTAAAATTTTTATGTTCAGATAAATTTACAATAATTTTGTGTTCCTCTGATTCTCTCCCATTATATTATTTTATTTTCAAAGGACAATACTATACTGAATTAATATTAATTAATGATAAAAACACATAGACTCTTCATTATTTATCTAATCCCATATAACTGATGATTCTGCAGAAGAGAAATAATGTGAGATGAAGTAATATCATATTTGTATTACTTCTTGTTTCTCCTCAAAGCAGAAATATTCAATTACTGTGTTTTTTTAAACAATTGATGGAAAGTGTTATTCTTTAATAATTTACTGTAGTATGTTTCTGTTTGATCATTTGTTGAAATATAAGATGTAACTATGCATAACTGGTATTACAGTAGGTTAGTTTCAGATGTAAACAGAACTAAGTGTGAGTTTTATGTAATAATTGGCTGAAACAATACATGTAGAATCATAGAACAGCCTGAGCTGGAAGGGATCCACAAGAATCATTGAGTTCAACTCATAACTCCAAACAAGGCAACCTAAGAGTTAAACCACATATCTAAAAGCATTGTCCAAACAGTTCTTGAACACTGACAAGCTTGGTGTCAAAACTACTTCCCCAGGGAGCTTGTTCCAGTGGCTGACTGTTCTCTCTGGGGAGAGATTTTCCCTAATATCCAGTTGTTAACTTCCCTTCGTGCAGCTTTAAGCCATTCCCTCACACCCTGTCACCAGACATAAGAGATTGACACCTCCATCTTGGCTCCTCCTTATAAGGAAGCTGTAGACAGAAATGTAGTCATTCCTGTCTCCTCCAGGCTGAACAAACCTTGTATCCTCAGCTGCTCCTTCAGCTCCCTATGTCATGCCGTCTAGTCCTTTCACCATCTTAGTGACATATTCTAGTATTTTTATATCCTTCTTATACTATTCATACCAAAACTGCAAGCAGTACTTGCAGTGAGGCTGTAACAATGCTGAATATAGTGGAACAACTACTTTTTTAAACTGTTTAGCTATACTGTGCTTACTGCACCCCTGGGAACTGTTGACCCTTTTGGTTGCCAGGGCACATTGTTGGTTCATATTGAGCTTACCATCAACCAATGCTCCCAGCTCCTTTTCTGCAAGGCTGCATTTCATCCTCTTCTCCCCCAGTCTATACATATATCCAGAGTTACACTGTCCCAGGTGGAAAATTCAGCATCTGTCCTTGTTAAATTTTATATGGTTGGTAATTGTCTGGAATTCTAATCTACCAAGAGCTCCATGTAAGGCCTCTCTGCTCTCAAGGAGATCAACAGCTCCTCCTAATTCAGTGTTCTCAGTGAATTTATTAAGTGTGTGCTCAACTCCTGTATTCAGGTCTTTGACAAAAACATTGAAGAATTCTGCTATGAGTGACTGGCCATCAGCCAGATGTTATCCTCATTCATTATTACACTTTGAGCCCAACTATTCAGGCAACTGTTCACCCATTGTATTGTGCCTAGCTATATGCTGGACATTTTGTCCAAAGGATACTGTGAGATACAGTATGAAAGATTTGTTAAAATCTCTACATCCATTACCTTTGATTCGTCCACTAGGTGGATAACCTTGTCATAAAAGGATATTAATTTAGTAAGGCATGACTTTTCTATCATGACCAATGACTACATTGTCTTTCAAAGGTATTTCAATAACTCTCAGAGTGATATTCTCCATAATTTTACTGGTCACCAAAGTAAGATGGGCAGGCCTCTAATTACCATGGGGCCTCATAGACTTATATGCATTCTGTAAATCAGCAAATCCTGTACTAGTTCAAAGTCAACTGGGAACTGATCAATCTGTCAATTGTAGTCCTTCAACTCAGGGCTTCTGGGGTTCCAGGGCCCATCACTGGTCTTAAAGACAGGTGAAGAGGGTGTTATATGTCTCTGGTTTTTCTTTCCCCCTATTTGTGAGGTGTCCAGTCTCATCAGGTAATGGCCCAATAGCACATTATCCTCAATAGCACATCATCCCTCAAACATTGTCATGCTGCCCCATAGCTTATCACTAGTATGTCAAATTTTATCCATTTCCCCCTTTGAACATAGATTAGAGCTCTTCAAATCTATACTTTCACATCGTTTATTGTAGGTTTTTGTTGATTGGCACTAAATGTAAAATATTGATCACTGATATTTTGATTTTTTCCTTCCTTTTTGTACTTGCTTCTGAGGTTCTGAAAAGATTCAGCAGAATCTGTCCCTTTTAGCAGCAAGTATTAAAAACACTTAATATGATATTTACAAGTATCACGTCTATAAATAAAAAATTTAAAAAATTATGTAGATTGTAGATTTTTTTTAGACAAAGAAAGAAGATTATTAAAAGCCAAAAATTAAGATAATTATTTTATCACCTGAAAGCTGAACTGCTCTCTTTTCTACCATCAAAAATCTAAGTTCTTTGATATTGACAGAATTTTGTCCACATTGCAAATTTCTCTTTACTTTCATATGTTAAAATGAAGTCATGAAACTAATGTGTTTTTGCTGGAAAAGAGCCAATTAAAGTGTTTACAAGGCTAGAAGGTGAAGGGTCTCTGTAATGGGAAGGGATGACATTTCTGTCTCATGAATACAATAATGTAATTCTTTGACCTACTGTTGGCAAGAGTTGGTGTATGGTGAACACTTTTGGGTCTGACACATTTATTAAAATAAAACAACCCCCAAACCCTTCTCTTGGCAAAAGCCAAAGAGAAAGTACAATATTTAACTTGCATGAGATTCATCTCCCCTCAGATGATCTATAATGTAACTTTGAAGGTTGACTTAACCAAATGAAACATAAGAAAAGGAGAATCTCTTTACTTACCTTCCTTGTCTCACAGAGACCATGCAAAATAAAAAGATAAGGAAAATATTTTGAAAGGGTTGTAATGTAAACATAGGCAGCTGTTTTAGACATTGCCACATGTGCACAGTCAAAGACACATCAGAAAATCCATGCTGAAATTCATTTCTGTGGCCCTGGAAGAAAGGTCAGAAGGTTCAGCTGTTAAAAGTAAGTTAACTCTATGCTTATTTGGCCATTAAACTATCAGCATGAAGCTATGTTTTAAACTTATGACGGTCTGAAATCTTAGTGGTAAATGAAGTCTGAAGACCTATTAACATGTCCAAGACATGAATTTAGGAGCTAGTTCAGCTTCATTGCTAATTGCACAGGACAAAGGAGTGGATAGCGAGAGGTGAGAAAAACATATGAATCTTATCTTTGCTTTTGTGACATATGTAATTGGCAGTGATAAACTTGATTTAATGCAACTTTACTGATGCTGCTATAAGGTTAAGTTGATTTCACATATTTAACTATCAAATGCTTGCAAATTCCTCTGTGTGGGTTCATACTTCATGTAAGTTATGAAAGGATATTTGCATAGTTAGTTCAACCCCTTTGATTTGAAAATACTTTTGAATTTTCACTGTCAGTTCATATCACCATGGTGAAATTACAGCTCTGTTAATTGAAAATGATACTGAAGAGTTTGAGGTGGTTCCCCCCCCAGCCCTAGCTTTTCATCTAACATTGAAACAAACTGTTTAGATGTACTGAAGGCCGCAAAGAAAGAAAATGAACTACACTTGTAATAGAGCTATCTTACATAGTGTTGAATCTGACTTTCTCAGTGGTATGTATTAAGTTCTACAATATCATTCACTTGGTTTGCTACTTAAAAAAACTAGATATAACATAACTATTATAAAATTAAGCACAACTGCATGTAGTATTTTCTTGCAATTACTCAGGTTATTAATAAGAAAGCCATAGAAAGATTATAAACACTAAAATACAATAAACATCAAAACACAGTCAAATAAAAAGCAAGTCTATAACTACTCTCTGTGTCTAAGCAGATGAAAACATACTATTTTTTCATGCATAAGATAAAATATAATTACGATAAATAAACCAAGATCATATTAAGAAAACCTGCTCTATAAAGAGTGTAATTTACTTTTCAGTTAAATACTCATTCTACTGGCTTGGCAAAATCTGGAGGACTCTATGGGGGTTGTGCGTTAAGTATGAAAAATACCATTCTTAGCAGTCGTGGTGATCACGGATTCATTTTCATGTGACATGCATTACTTCTGAGTACTGATTGAAATCAACTCTGGGACTAAGGAAGTACAAAAAATTCCCTGTCTCATAATAACTCAGGTTTTTCTCTTGATATAAAGCTGATTTCCTGCTACGACGTTCTCTCTTTCAAACTCAACAGTAAAACTGTGCTATAAAGCAGCTACAGAAACTGACCCACCCTCATAAACTTCCCAAGTAAAGGGACAAGTTTATCTGTAATTTAACTAGTGAATTACATATATTTGAGACTGTACAGTGGCAGTGATGTCAGTCATCACAGACAGGCAAACATCCATATCATAAAGGTCTCTTCCCTGCAAAACATGAAACTGTCTGCTGGGAACAGTTAGCCCCTGACCCATACTAACCCTTGAGCTGTGCCTGGAAACTGCTTGCATCAAAGCTTAATATGGGCTAAAACTGATTTAGGAACTGTTTTAGCAACTTAATTGCAATGACAATCAAGTTTCAGAGCCCGGAACACTCTCTGACACTGCTCAACTTATCAGTATTTACATTGCCTTCAGCATTGGTGTCTATAGCACTTTAGTTTGCTGCAAGCAGTGGCTATATCTATGCTAATTAAAATCATGATGATGATAACAACAACAATAATGAATAATATTGGAGCTCACTCTGGGAGAAGCTAAGTGCATATATACTCCTGAATTCTTAAACCATCGCTGACACATATTATCATCCCAAATGCAGAGAGACAAGACATTGACTGGGCAGCAGTCTGTAACTGTTTGAGAAATTACTCAAGTAATGTAGTATTACAGGTGATTGCTTACCAGTATAGGTATTGATATTAGTGAACTAGAGAGGGCCAGGGAATAGTTCTGGACCATTCCAAGTGGACTGTTTAGAGGTGGTCACTGTCTTTTAGGGAAAAGAAGAGCCAAAGAACGGTCCTGGACTCAATTTATTTGGTAGTGTAGCTGCACCTACAGTGTTTAATGTCTATGTAGTAACGTCTGTAGATGGCTAAAGGTAAAATTTCCTTTCAGAATATGACTCAGGTAAAGTCATAGAATCAGAATTATCCAGGCCAGAGGGACCTCCAAAGGTCATCTAGTCTGACCTCCCTCCAGTCGCAGGGACACTCCCAACTAGACCAGGTTGCCCAGGGCCAAATCGAGCCTCACCTTGAATATCTCCAGGGAAGGGGCCTCAACCACCTCCCTGGGCAACCGGTTCCAGTGTTCCACCACCCTCAGAGTAAAGAATTTGTTTCTAATACCCAATCTAAACCTACTCTTCTCCAATTTAAATCCATTGCCCCTCATCCTATCACTGCAGGCCTTTGTAAACAGACTCTTCCCAGCCTACCTGTAGCTCCCTTCAGGTACTGGAAGGCTGTGATTAGGTCTCCCTGGAGCCTCCTCTTCTCCAGGCTGAACAACCCCAGCTCTCTCAGCCTATCCTCACAGCAGAGGTGCTCCAAACCCCCTGATCATTTTTGTGGCCCTCCTCTGGACCTGCTCCATCAGGCCCATATCCTTCCTATATTGAGGGCTCCAGATCTGTACACAGTACTACAGGTACAACCACCTGTTGCCCAGCTTGATTATCATCCTACAGTTAACCTGCCTACCTACTGGATACGGGAGCAAGATCATGATCACTGGACATCTAGCTGAGCCTCAGGTGCTGAGGCAGTCTTTGTTTCTAAGGCTTACCAAATTCAGAGCTAGGCTGCTCCTTACCTGCTAGCTTCTTACTGGAGAGGAAACTGAAAGACTGTCTTTCTAATATATGCTTTTAGTAAATCTGCAAGAAGGACATGCCATTGGGATCACTAGCTCATACTCAGAAGCGGCTTAAAATCTTTCTGCAAATGAAGAAATTTTTTTCCTCTTTTCAAGATAGGAGTTTCTGGTTTTCAGCTCCCAGTGAGTTCAGAATTTCTTGAAATTCATTAACTCTTTCAGGTCAAAATCTTATGAAAATTTTTAAAATTAGCTCCTCTAAGGATTTCAGGAGAAGCCAAAAATAACGTCAATTGTGAAAGCAAGATAGTTGGCTGACAATCACAATGTCACAATTTAATCCATCCTTGCTCATGAGGAATACCAGGAAAAGTGGTGAACTTTGTTTTGGAATAATACCATAGTTATGCCATACAGTATGAGTACTTTACCACTATTTTGTTAGCTTCNTTATCCAATAATGCAGAAAAAAAAAAAAAAAAAAAAAAAAAAAAGTCTTTTCCATATTGAAACAAGACATGCTAGGAGTACTTATGCTGTCTGTGTAGACATACCTTGAACTAATTGAAGTAATTTCTGTAGACCGATTAACCGTTGTGATTTTGGTGGTTTTGATGATGCTAATAGCACATCCTCCTCTCAGTTTTAAAATATGACTTTCATTGATTATTTTTAACCACCTGAATTTATGTAACATTAATTAATTTTTATATAAATTAATTAAAACGTAAGTAAACTAATTAAATCACAGATTATTAATATGGGTATTTTTCTGCTGCACTTTTTTTATTTTCTTGCCCAGTGTGCTTCCTCACATGAAAAACACAGACCCTAAACATCTCTTTTCCAGACAGTGTTTGTCAGTAAGTGCAAGCACAGCAGTTCAATGTTAGTGATCTCATTTTAAGTATTGCAAATGCAGTATCGTTTCTTCAGCTGACAATAAAAAGATGGGGAAAGGCCGTGACAGAAATACCTAAACCAACCTAAATCTATGTAAATCTTCTTTACCTTTCAACTATGTTTATTTTGCTTTGAATTAATAGAATATCCAATAAAGGAATAGAAATTGGCATCAGTAAAAAGCATATAATTTTAGAAAATAATGTAAATAAATAAATAAAAAGCACCTCAATTTCCTATCCTGAATATAGAATTTGGCATTTTTTATTCCCTATAATTCACCAACATTGATTATTGCCATATGGAATAATGTTGTTACTGTATTAAAAGAACTTAAAGTGTTACCAGATATACTCTATTGATCTCTACTTTACTTGAGCCTAAAATTCAGTGATTTGATTTTATTTGAGTTTCTTTTGATACTTGACTAAGCTAAAGTAAATTAAACATTTGATTTGAAAAATAAACTCTTTTGAAACTTTTTACATCTTTAAATAAACATCTCAATGGACTAAAAGCTTTAGACCATTCAGTCTTTCTGAAAATGTGACTCCAAAACTAACATAATAGATCTTTAGAAGCCTGTTCTGCTTTCTGCACTGTTGATACAACACCTCAAGGCCCTGTTTGCACATTATTCTATATTTTCACTTAATCTGGATCTGTTTTACTTCAGAGTGTAATCCTACAAAAAGGTAGCTCATAGCAACAAGGCTGTCATTGAGTCCTCAAGTAATTGCCACACCACAAAAAGAAATGTTTACACACTAGACAGAGTGACTTTGTGGAGGAAGGAGATAAAAATGAAATGTATAAAGAAATCTATTTACATAGGATATAAAAAAATGTTTTACTTTGGTGATCAGTTCAGAAAATGAGTGTAGTTCTAGTCAAGACAAAATCGTATTCCTGCTGAAACTTAGGATTTTTACCATGAAGCAGGAGAAATATGTATGCAGCATTATTATGGAACGATTTACTTAAATTTATTCATATTAACTTTTTTTCAGGAACTTAGGTTTTACTTCACTGTAAGAACTCAATAACCATCCTAGAAAAAATGGCTCTCATGGGTAAAATAGAGAGTTAGTTCTGTGTGATAGGAGAGTTACTACACCTGTCCTTTTTATAGCTCACTGTTTCTTTCTTACTATCTTTCTTATTTCAATACTTACTGACTTTTTGTGTTTAGGTGGGAGCAAGACCCATAATATTTTCATTTTGTAAAGGTAAAAATACAGTTCTGTAATGTGAAAATAAAGTTGATATCTATACATAAAGATATTTTCTCTACATAATTTAACAGAGTTCCTGGAATTTATTTAGGTAATTGAAATAACCTTCAATTAAATGGAAAAAGTTGAAACATCTTTCAGTTCTACAGAAAATGAATTGTTTAATGTCTGTGTATTGACATCATACTTCTACCTTGTCAAGGTGCAAGTTTCACTTCCTCCGATGTTTTTAAATAAGTCCTTTCTTGGCTGATTGTGCAACAGAAATACAAAAGTATTAAAATTGGATTCACAAGCTTTCCATTAACTGGAAGACTTTCAATTTACCCTGTGTGGTATCAGGACAAACATTTGCAATCAAGAAAAATATTCTCTGAGTAATTTGATTTTAGTTACATGATTTAATGCTAGAATTCTGCAATTATAAGAATTGTGAAAAATATAGAACATTTTAATACAGAACTTTTCTTTGGTGAAATAAAATCTTGCCCAAGGTAGGCAGAAAACATTAGAAATAGATTGAAGCTTTCAGAATCACTGCTATGATGGAATTTAGGATCCTAACGTCTATTTTCTTTCACTGGGTTTAAATAATTTTAAAATACTATCCAGAAACACTATTGTATCCTTTATAACTGCATCATATATTTCTTTTTTCTAAGCAGCCTTTTGGTAGTCTGAAAGATTTTGGTTTACAAATCTTGGATATTGTGTTTATCTTAATCTGTTTATTATTCTTCTGTATTTGGAAATTAAATGACTAGGTTTTGGGTTAGTGGTTGTTCTTTTCCTGAAAAATAAGAAAATACAATCTTATGTTTATGCTGTATACTTCACAATATTAATGTTCAGCTCAGTCAAGCAATTTTTCAATCCTTCCTTGAAAGACAATTCTTATCCTTCTAGACAAAATTCTAATCTTTAACATTATTTTCCTTTGGTACACCTTCCTTTGTCATAACATATATCTTTTACTATCTTGTCATTCTTCACTGATTTTTTTTTTCTGGCACTGCAAAGAGAGATGGAAACAGGAGATTAGCCAATGAATCAATCAGCTAGGCAGAACAACTGGCCAGGACTTCCATAAACACCCTAAGTGGTCATTCACTCTCCTGTAGATGCTACAAAAAATTATTTAAGTCAAAATTCTGTTATCAGATGTTTGCATAGAAATTCCATTGACTTTATAGGAGGTTTAAACACAAATGAAAGAGTGAATTTAGCTCATTTAACACAATATTTAGAACACTTATGAAAATTAGCTGCTGAATATGCATCAAACTTTGCAAAGTTAGATATCTCATCCATATTGCGCACTGCCTTACTGCCAAATCTTATTCTTTAACTAGAATGAAACTACCAAAGTACCATCTGTAGATCTAAATATTTGGATACCTCTCAAGCATATTTTGCATTCAGTGTTGCCAACGGCAGTGATCATTTTAACAAAACTGGCAGTTAACTAATAAGTGTAGTGGAACTGGAGGACAGTTCCACAGATGAAGAATAATACAGTTACAGTCAGATGGTTTTCATAAATTTTCTAAAACTGCATTCCACCGTAGGTGCCAAAGTTTTAACCATCTTGAAATCTTTTGCCAAAGGTATTGACTAAATTCACAGAATACATAGGCTAGGGAATAATATAGCAATATTAATCTTTACAAAGTTATTTGTTCTTCAGCAGCAAAGTTTGCTGGAACAAAGATAAAATCTTTTATTGGACAGGGTAATATAATGGAAAAAGATAAGGTTTCACTTTCTGAAGGCCTTCTTTAGGTATTTTGACTTCTTGTTTGCTCTTGTCATTTTGTGTAATAACATTGAGTTATTTAAAAGTACCTTCTAGTATTTATATAAAGATTTCATTTGTTGGTGTTTTTTTTTCATATTAGCAAGTCACTCTTTTAAAGAGAGTCATTATTGTAATCTAAGCTCAGAAACAAGTAACATATGCTGTAAATTCAAGACCTTCCTCATTAAATGGTCTCTTCTATCTTCTACATCACGATTAACCACCCTGAATGCCTTCTGTGTTGAGATGGCTTGCTCAGTGGATGGATGAAGAGCAGTGGATGTTACCTGGATGTTCGTAAGGCCTTTGACATGGCTCCTCTAACTTGCCTATTGACAAATTGATGAAGTACATACTGGATGCTGAGATATCATAGATAGTGAGATTTATTGAAAGCCACCTGAACTGAACATAAGAAAAGTCTGTTTTATGATGAAAGTAATCAAACACTGTCACAGTTTTCCCAGAGAGGTTGTGGAGTGTCCGTGCTGGAGATATTTACAATCTGCCTGGCCATAGCTCCAACCAGCCTGTTCTAGCTGCTCCTGTTTTCACAGAGGCATTAGACTAGATGATCACCAAGTATGCCTTCCAGTCAGATATTCTGTGATTCTGCAACAGTGCAAAGGATTTTTTTTCCTATATATTGCCTACCTATTATTGAATATAGAAATTGGCATAATAATTTTTATTTAGTCTTACTGAACTTGCTTTTTTCTTGTCGGTAGTAATAATTCAAGCATAATCATTTGCTCTGCTGCCTGGCTAAAGTGCTTCCAAAGGTTGTGTACAAGATGGTCTGAAGAGGCTGGTGGAGATTTTCATTAGAGTATCATGAAAGAGCAAAGAAACAGCTAATTAGAGGCAGCAATGTTTTCCACCCTTGTCTAGGATTAGATAAAATCATTGTTTGTGTGACTTTATACCACTCTCATGTAATTTATATAATGTGGTGTTGCTTCTGTTTCCTCACTGGTTGAATACACAAATAATTCTGGCATGAATACTTTGGATGTACTTTTAAAATTGCATTCCCAAACACCCACAGCTCTGGAAACTGATTTTCTTCAATTGTTAAGGTAGTGAAGTTCATCACAAGGCTGCTCAAGAAAAGTAAATAAAAAAGTTTTTACGTATATCTGCAATGCATTATCTTTTGAGTGAATATTTGCAGACAGCTCTCCATTCTTCATTCTTCCCTAATGAATTTTATAATCATATTAGATAATCAGATTTTCTTAATTATAAATTGTGCAAAATTACTTCTGTACATCATACCTGGTCTCTGAATATTTTTACTGAGTCCTCTTGCAGATAAATATGTCTATGCAGGTTATTTACTGATATAGATTCCAGGATACATTGAAGTCTGGCTTCAGGTTCTGATAGTTCTTACCAGAGGACTTCCCATCATATTTTTGATAGTGGGTTCAGAGATACACTCGTTTGAATTTAAAAACCTCAACCAAATAAATAATTCTGTGTTGCCATAGCTTAAACTTCTTGATACAGGATATTTTGCTAATGGTAGAAATTATTCTTTTCAGTTAGTCTTAAAAATCTGTATCGCCTGAATGAGCTTCATCACTACAGCTGTACTGATCAGCTGAGGTTTGTGCCCTGAAATATTAGCTTATTTGTGTTCTTTTCAACAGAAGTGATTTTAAGCTTTGATCTTGCAGATATTCTTTTGCTGTAAAAAACAGAGATTTACCTAAGTAAAAACTGAAAGGTCACTCCCATTTGTAATAACATTTGTAAATAAAGCCATAATATTCACTGAATATCCAGACCTGGAGTTTGGGTGGACATCTGATGATTTTGGAATGAATGAAAATAAACACTTCATTTAGATTTTACAAGTATACCAAAAGCTATAACACTTGTAATGATGTCCCCAAATCAATGTCATTCATTGTCCAAAACTTCTGCAATTGTACGATGAGAAATACAAATCAGGTTGTGCTTCTCTTATGACTTTTGCTTATGAAATGTGCATTTTTCATGCTTTTTTTTTTTTTTTTAAAGTATATATTTTCCCCAAGTACATATGAATTATCTTGCCACCTCAGTGTTTAGTCAGGTTCTAAATGACTGCAATGAGGATAAACTGTTTAAAGTTGGGAGCCCAAACCTTGTTTAGACTGCTAGAATTACATTTACCAGATCTCTCATTTACTTCTGAATATGAACCGCAGTTACCAGTCACTATACCTGCTGAAGGAAACTCACTTGGCCCATCTCTTGTGCAAACTGTTTGTTTTCTGGTATTGTCAATATGAGAAAAAACTTCACTTTCACAGTGAATCTTCAGATATGCTATATGACCTCCCTGATTATTTTAAAGAGGAACAGCTATTTATTTTATAAAAGCATACAAAAGTATCGTACACAAAGCATGGGTTCAGTTACCATATTTTTCAAATTAGCTCAATGAAGGAATGATAAATATTCTTTTTTTTTCTTTCCCACTGGCACCAAAATGTAAATACGGCTAATTATGACCTTCTAAATGCAATTATTAATCAGTTTTGTAGCAACATGTTATTTATACCCAGATGTATGCATATGTTCGGGTTTGTTTCCCAGATGAGTTTCATTACTTTACAGCAATCACACAAGTTGAACAAAGCACTGATCTGTGCTCTGTTATCAATACACAAATACAAAAACTTCCCAACAGAAAAAGCAAAAAAGCATAGAAAACCATACACATGCGTGCATGTGAGTATATGGACATAAACACATATATGAAATAGCCAGTCAGCTTGTATTAAATTATTATCCAAGAGCTGGTACAGACCAGCCAGGGCAATAATGCTCTATGATTTTTATTTAAATCTTCTGTGAAAATATTATCTGTGTTATATTCTAAGGAAGGTGTGACAAGAGGAACTGCAAGAGCAAGACCATCATAGACACACACATGTAATGCATGAATCCTGGAAGAAGCCCCAGCTCTGCCTTGGTAAGAACATCACTATTCTAATGGAAATCATGTGAACATTGATTTCAGCAGTGAATCCTGAAGCTTTGGAGAACCCTGTTTTGATACATCTATTCCTTTGGCTTTCCTTTTCTGTCTTTAATCTTGTGCTTAGCTTATGGCAAATGGAAACTTGTTAGATTCTAGACTGTTCCGAACAAATTTGACCTGCTGTACAAAATTGCTTTTTAAAGGGTTGTGGGTTTTTTCCAACAAGGAAGACTCAGTGTTTATCAATACAGGTAATTGAATGCTAGTAACGAGGCATCCTTTCTTTCATTAAGAGTTAGACCAGTGAAAAGCTACCTAATGGGATTTGTCACATTACACTTCAAAACTCCTTTAGAAAGTGCAGCCAGGTTTTAGTAGTAGTAGTAGGCCAGAGACAATCACTACCTCTTTTGGTAAGCTTCTATAACAAGCTTTCAATTTATTACCACTTATAGGTTTCCGATTTCTATAGCATTACAGAATCAACTGTCTGTTGTATTTTAGCAGTTAGTTTAAGTTAACAGTATCTTGAAACTACTTGCAGAAAGACAGGATCCTGTGAAAAATTTTGCATTATTGTGATTGAAATCTCATATAGGATGAAATAATGTAAAGTTGTTCAGCAGCAGAAGTCTTAAAACCCTTATATTATTGTCTGGGGTTGAGAGGCCCAGGACTAACTTTCCTTCTAATGCTGGGAAAATTGCACTTTTGGAGGATTTTAATGTCTGAATTCATGAAAATATTTATTTTATGGCCAGCCAGGCTCTGTGAGATTCAAGGTCTCAAGTGTTTTCAAGCCTTGCCAGGTGCAGGGATGAGNGATTCCCTTTTCCTTGGTGGGGAGGGGTCATTGGGTGACAGAATAATTGTCTACACGACAATAAATTGTTATGGGTTTTCTCAAACCATAACAATTATATAACTATTTTTGGCACTCAGCTCTTTTGCTCAACATAGCTGAGATGATTTTTCCAAAAAGAAATTAAAATAGAGATCTAATTTATCTTAAGGTGAAATAATCCATTATATATAAAAAAAAAACAAACCAAAAAAAAACCAACCAAAACCCAAACAAACAATAATATATGTCTTCTACAAGCAAGAGACTTTCTGACACATTCACTCTATAAATAACTATAAATGAATTAATAGATATTTTGGCAAATAGTTCTTTAAATCTGCTTAGCTTCAAGGAATTATTTTTGTATTTAAAGTTTGTAGGAAATTGGTCTCTAACCATGTACTTCAAGTGCTAAAAAAACATTTAAAATCCAATTGCCGACAAGGGATGACTAAGGTCTTGTTGCCAGATCTTAGAGCACAAAATGTTTTTGCACAAGAGAAGAAATGAGTCAAAGGTTAGGAAAACTTATTACCCTTCATGGAAACCCAACAGATTTTTTTACAACTTTTAATCAAAACCAAAATAATGGACCAGATATAAGTACAATAGATGCGGTGTGACTGTACAAAGAGCTGGTGGGTATTCTCCACTGAGACTTCATTCCCTAGGATGGATCTCAGCTACATAGGAATTCATACTGAAATACTTTCATACTTTAAAGAAAGCAAAAGAAACACCCCTGAAAGACTTGGAAACTGTGTAGCTATAGCTACACAGTGAAAGATTAAATGGAGGTTAGAATTTTGCCCAAACCAAACCTTGTAGTTGGCCATCACAAACAGATTTTCAGACTCACTCTTCAGAGACAGCCCCATAACTGTCTACAGCTTATTGGTGTATCTTAAACAGCCTACTGGCACCCACGCAGTTCTCCCTCACCAGGTATTTCTCAATATACCTGTTTTTACTTGCCAAGAGGTAACCCATCACATTTTTGTGCATTTGTGTTGTGCCATGGTAGGACCTATTTTGCTGTAAGACCTCATGTGACAGCCACTGCTCATCAGGTACATCCAACAGAGAAGGTACAGCTCTGCCCTATAGGTGAAGGATGTACTTCCTCCTAGGCACCTGGTCCCCTGGGCCTGGCTGTGGGACAAACTTCCTTTGTTGCTATATATGACTGGAATTTGTTGCCATTTATCTGATGTGTTGAGCAAAAAGAAATTTGAAAAGTCTATGCTTTAATGTATGTTGCCTATGAAACTAACAATTGGAGTAAGTCAAAGGAATGAAGTACTAAAAGAATGATGAAATCATTAAGAAACACCCTCAAGAGACATTTCCTTTTTCCCTCTTCTAAGTTTTTCCTGTGGTAAAAATAGCAAATGGGGCTAGGACTGCAGTAGTTACAAAAAGGACAAAATATACTGATTTACATTTGCTTTGGGCTTGCTCCAGCTCTCGGGGAACTCATCAAAATTTTAGTTCTGTAAGAAAACACCAATTCCTAAAAAAGTTAACAAGCAGTCTACTGAGGATTGTTTTGGGATGCTTGTGCCTGGAGAGAATGGCCATATAACATTCTGCCTCATAAAATTTACATCTTTCTGGGAAAAACAATGAATGTTGGCTAATTGGCTTCTTAGAAAAGAGTTTTGGATCTTGAGGTGCAACTCTTGTTTTTAATTTCCTAACCTTAGCTTTCAAGTATCTTTTCCTCTAATGCAATCTATTTTTTTCTCACATGCCACCTTTTGTTACTGCAACAGAGCTATTTTTAAACTCTTCAGTCATCACCATCTGTAACACTAGTTCCATTTCCTAAGAAATTGCTGACATCTGTTTAAACACTGATATTTCTCCATCTACATGGTTATTTGACTCAAGCTTGTTATTGTGTCAAAAATACTAAGTCTTGAGAAGATACCAGTTTTAAGGATTAATTATAACTTTTTAAACACTGATGCATTAGCATGAGAAGGAAGCATTTGTCCCCATAACATTTCCACACAGGAAAAAGGGCTGAAGTTCAGTAAGACTGCTAGAATAACAGATGAGGCTGGCAAAGGTTCACAATGTGTCTGCCACATTGAAAAACAAATATGTGGAGTGACTAGACATAAAGCTTTATTTTATTTGTAAATCATGTAATTTTGTGGAGCACTGCTGGGGATCTGTTTCAGAGCTCAACAGAGCTAAGGAGAATTAATCTATGTATTTTAATGTATTTTTGACTAGGCCTTTGGAAGCTGAAATGTTAAAATTTTCAAGAGTAGCCATTGTCAAAGGACAATGTCTTTTGCTTTTCATGACTTAGGTATTACCTTCAGGCAATAAAAGATGCCTGAAGTTATTTCAGAAGTTCCAAAGATAAGGTATTTGAATGTGTTAGGTTTTTTGTTTATCATACTGAATCCTTTAAAATACCAAATAAAGATAAGAATTGTTGTCAAATAAATCCTCTTTTGGATTACTGACATTAAGTGTGTGGAAATTCTATATGTTTGGTTTTTTCTGAACATATTTGAATGATCCTCTTTTCAGGGCTGATATTTACAGTATCTTTGCCTTATGTTAGCATGATGATACTGTACTTCTAAGTTTAAAAATAAAATATTTCTATTAATTGTTTTTGTGAAGTAGTTCTTATTGACAATTCACTTATTGCAGATCTGTGCCAATTTATGATCTGATGAAAACAGAAAAAATCAAGACAGATACATGGTAAGTTTTACACATATGCTAAATAAAGAATCCGCTGGTTCTAGGTTTCTTAACTAACCATAAACTGAAGTTACTGCTGTACAAGTTAGACATTGTAATTAATTATGTCAGCACTACCTGTCTGTATCAATACAAAATCTGTTCAAGTTAAGTCAATACTACAGATAATTAGACTTAATCACTCACTTCCTACTGAAGTGGTGTAGTAAGGCACAATAGATCATTTAAAGCATCTGCACTGTGAGTTCTCTATACAAAAACTCAAAGGAAGAAATGAACAAGGTCATCACTTGTTGAACAAATTTCAGTTTGATTCACAGACCATGTCTATAGTAACCTTTTGTAATTTTAAGTAATTTTCTGTCCATGTGACACAAAAATCTCTCCTTAGCACATATCCAAAACAAGATCTTGAAGTACTTTTAGAAATCATTGATATGTCACACTGTGACCACATATTTGGAGTCATAGTCTAGTGATAAGTACGGTTAACTTAAATTCCAATTTAGCAGAAGCCATTTTTACTGTTATAGTAATGTGTTACTTGTCACCCATAACAAATTTTGTGATGTCCCTACATATTTTCCTATTTTCTGTTTGTCATCCATCTCCTAATTTCTTCCTCTTTTGAATTTCATTACATCTTACTCTAAGAATTTCAAAATGTACTTTCTTTGCAAGGGAACTGAAGTTGAGAATGTACACAAAGAATTTAACTTGGAGAAAGAAGCTGAACTGAAATGAAACAAAGAAACATTATACAATTGTGAAATTCTTAATGAAATAAGATCCATCTTTTTTGGTCTTATTCAAAGAGTATTCCTAAGCTACTACAATTCAACTCCAGAGTCCTTTTCAGTGTCTACTTTTTAACAGAAAACTTAATTTTGAATTTGAACCTGCCTGAGAGCTGCTCTTAGTCAAGTAGGTAATTACAGCTACAACTGTAGCTACAACTGTTAATCAGAATTAAGGCTCATTTGATAGATCATGTCACCCTGCTATCATCCAGTCTTCAGTCTTCAGCATCATTACTTCTGTTTTGGTGCTACATTTAGAAACAAGTCAAGCTAAAGTGAAAGAAGACTTTTAAGTGTCTTTCTTAGCGCTATAGTAGACATGCATTCATTCCCTCTTGTTTCCACATTTTTACTTGTTCTTTCTGCAAATTATTTGTGCTCTTTGTGTTCATAACTGTCTTCATCCCTTACAGTGACTCTATAGCCTGATCTCTTAACTTCATAGGAGATGTATTCTATTACTCTGATCATTTTTGTGACCTTCCTCTGGACCCAGTCTAACAGGTCCATGTCTTTCCTGTGCTGAGGACTCCAGAGCTGGACATCGTACTTCAGGTGGGGTCTCACCAGAGTAGAGTAGAGGGGGTGAATCCCCTTCCTGCAACCTGCTGGCCATGTTTTTTTTTTTATTATCCAGCCCAGGCTACAGTTGAGTTTCTGGGCTGTGAGTGCACATTGTCAGCTCAATGTCGAGCTTTTCATCCACCAGTAACCCCAAGTCCTTCTCCGCAGGAGTGCTTCCAATCCCTTCATCCCCCAGCCTGAATTGATACTGAGAGTTGCGGTGATCCAGATGCAGGACCCTGCGCTTGGCCTTGTTGATCCTCATGAGGTTCACACAGGCTCACTTCTTGAGCTTGTCCAGGGCCCTCTGGAGGGCACCCCTTCACTCAGGTATGTCAGCAGCACCATGCAACTTGGTTATGTCTGCCAAATTGCTGACGGTGCGCCTGATTCCAATGTCTATGTCACCGATGATGACATCTACCTGGACTTGTGCAAAGCTTTTAACTTAAATTTGCTACTTTTGCTTGCTATTTTATTAATTTAACTTATTACTTATTAATTTATTACTTATCAACTTTTTACTTATTACAAAGTTAATTTAATTTTTATGACTATATAAATAGTTTTCTTATTATAAATAACTTTTAAAAGAAGAATTAAGAGAAAAATTTTCCTTCTGTTGTTACTTTCTTGGGAACCACACATTCTTTTATATTTTGTCATGTTCACATTTCTCTTTTATTTACTGCCAACTCCTCCTAAAAATCCCGTTGTTCCACGCTACTTGGTGATTTTGTCATTATGAATTCCAAGGCTACTAGTAATCTTACTCTACATGTAATATTGAACTGAAAATTCTATAAAAAAGATTTGCCTGCAGCCTTCCAGCGTTTTCTATTACAGGAGACAGAAGTAGCACAGAAAAAAACTATTGTGAAGTTTCAATAACTTCTGGCATGTGGATTATAACATTGCTGGGAGAACTAATACGTGCACCACAGACAGACAAAAGGGAAGAGGATCTAATTTTAGATCTAATTTTACTGATTTTTTGAAAGTTTTGAAGAATTTCAAAAGTTGTGGTGTGGTTTAATATTTGTATCAAATTATATTTGGTTTCACAATTTATAAAATGATTTCTAATCATAGGTCTAAATCTGCAACAGTAGGTTTTTGCCTGTGCAGGGCTACACTGTAATATATATAATATTACATTATAGGTATGCATATAAATAAATATATTAATGGTAGCTGGTCTGTAATTTTTTTTTCCCCAACATCTAATTAAAGTATGTCCAAAAATTCTGAGCATAATCATAGGTTTTATTTTGTTTGAATGAATTCTTGATCAATTTAGGTATTACTAAAATACAAATCACAGTAGTAACAACAATAACAATATAAATAATAAAATTCTTAAGTAACTGATATATTTAAGTGTATTTCTGTACAAATATGGTTAGATGAGATCTTCAGCTCCCTAAGCAGTCTGGATGTAAAGTAGGCTTGGATAGAAACTTTATTGCTTTGTTAGGAAAAAAAGAGAAGCTAATCAGAAGCCTTACTACTGAGCACTGAAACAAAGCACTGCACTATGTTAGTGCGGATATATGGGAAGAGATTAGTTTTACCTATATAGGTATGGATAGTCATGCAATCAAGAATGGTAAAGAATATCTTCACAACATTAGTTTTTAGACTCTCAGCTAATATACATTACAACTTTCACTTACAGATGGGTTTATATTGCTAACCCAGTTGCTGAGCAGTGCTAGATTTTGGCTCTGGAAACTGGAAATTCACCTTAGAAACTGAGTTACACAACTGTTTATTTTACATCAAATGATGGAGGTATTTCACTGCAGAACACAGAGAGCTCTGAATTTTGAAAACCAGCTGTATTTCCATTCTTTCCTTATCTCAAAAGGTTTGTTTCATTGATTATCTACATAATTCAACTAATGCATCTATAAAAAGCACAGTGTACTTTTACTTTTTACTATAGTACTCAGAGACAACATATTCTTTTGGTAAAATTTACTTCAAAACCTTTCAATTTTCCCAGTTGTATCCTGCTTTAAACCACAGAAGATTGCCCATAGTACTTGGAAGCACAGGTGGCTGGTAAACTCTCAGTCTCTGGACATAATTGCAAACCATGAAGGAAAAATCTATTTCCCTTTGATTACTGTAATTCACTTAACTTCCCTGTGTGGGCAAGAATTGTGAATTCATGCCACACAGATAGTTTACTTAGCAACAATCATCCTTCCTAGTAAATTTTCTACAGTGCCATAGAAGACAGCAGGTGCAAAGAATTTCTGTGATTAGGCCCACACGTTTTTGGATTGGGCTCTAATTGAGTTTCTTGGAAAAAGAAAATAGCTTTCAAGTAACTGTAAGTTCAGCTTATGAGATATCAAGAAACACAACCATGCTCAAATAACCCTGATTCATGAAACTAATCTTATACTTTTTAGTTTCTACAAGAATCCCTAATGGCTTGTGGGAAAAAGGTATGTGTGATAGCAAAAATGGTTTCTATTACATATTTCTCTTTCCAACTTCACATGATCAGATTTTAATAATTACAAGGCTATAAAGTAGCTATTTCAATCTTTTCTAAGATTTTCAAAATATACCCCAAATATATTGTTTTTCAAACCCTTTCATTGTAGCTCTAGGTAATTTTTCATGACTTCATATAATTTAAAATTTAAGTAATTTTTTTTTTAAATGCAGGCAAAATTGAAATCTTTGTTAAATGCATTTTGAGAAAACCACAACTCCTTTATTCACACACATGAAACTGTTTCCTTACTCATCAGCCATCTATAACAAAGCACATACATCTTCCAAATACTGTCTTGGCTCAAGTCTGTTTAGTTTGTGAAATTTGAGAGATCACAGCAGGTGTTAATTGCAGACCATTCTGGGATGTTTACTTAGTATTACTATATGGAATAAATTGAAGAAACATAACCATGCTAGAAATTTCCAGTCCAGCAAGCCAAAATTTCAGACCATTTACCTGAAGTTCTGTGGCTTTACAGCATGTTAAGAGTCCTCATTGAGGTTAGTTTTACATGTGAAAGTTCTCATCTTTTATACAGCCATCACAATTAATTTAAGAAAACTCAATGCAGTGAGCTTTTTTTTTGAGCAAAATCTTTTATATTCCTGAAATTATAACACATTAAATTACTGTTTTTCTTTGACTTGTGATTGTAGTGTTTTCAAGGCAAGTTAAATGCATTATATGCTAAGTCATTTGTTATTGATGTCATGTCAAACCACAGGAAAAATAAAAATAAATCTGGTTTTATAGGAGATTTATAACCTACTTCCATTAAGTAAAAGCTCTTTGTTTTCATTTTCATTTAATTTATTTGATTTCCTACATTTGAGTAAAATCTCATATTTTCCTTTCCTTAAAAATAATAAAGCAGCACTTAGATGTTCTGACATGTTCAGTAGTACTTAGGTTTATACGGTCTGTCCAGAAAACTTAAGTTTAGAGTGGAAATAAGGAAGAACATAGAAATTCAAAATTTGCACCATTAAAGATAGGATATACAGACCCTAAATAATTTCAGAAGTATTTGGATATTTCCACAGTCCCTTTTCCTCTCTTGGGAACATGTGTTGCAAAGACTTTCCCTTAAGGAATTTCATACTGAGCAGCTCTATTGAACACACTCCAGAGGAGACACCAAAAACCAGGATGACTGTTTTCTATATTTTTGAATATAGTCTTCCATTTAATTAAAAAGTTATTCCTCTTCCCTTGCATTACTTTTATTTATGTCTTCAGTGCCCCAGGAAAGTGGAAGATATGGGAGGCTCCAGTACTGAAGAGATGCATCTTTACCCTGTGACCTTCCTGCTGCACCAGACCGCTATTACTGATAAAGTGCTCCACAGTAGAGGTTTACAAGCTGTTTGTCTTAAAATCATTTCTTTCTTCTGCTGTCAGCAAATGTAAGGACTCAGCATCTGAAAGATGTTTAGCAGATGCAGCTCCTGTTAAGTCAGTGTTCTACATTTTACAGGAATAAGGTGTACCAGAGGACAGCAGCTTCCTTTTCCTGAACCTGACCTCAGTAACCGCAGAAAACCTCATGTCATGCTTAAACGCAGGATGGGTTACTTTCCCATTGTTTTTCTTTAAACAATTCAGTGTTATGCTCTCAATTTCTCTACATATCACTAAAGTCACTTCACTTGGAAGCTGAGAAGAGGTAAAAATACTTCTGAATAAAATCCTATTGTCATATCCTCATGCTAGTAGCGGTATCCTTATGTTACCTCTATGTTTCTTGCATAAAATGTGATACTTTTATTTGCCAGTATTTTATTCAGGACTTCCAGAAGTGCTGAAAAGGCTTATTGATACACAGAAAAAAAGAGAAACTAAAGCTTTTGGGAAGACGAAAGCTGTGATTATCCATGTGCTGGTGAAGTCTATCCTAGATGCCTGAGTTGTCACTTCAGAATTCTACTCTGTCCTGAGTAAAGAGAACTTTTAAAAACTTTCAGTCTATCCTGACAGGAAATGTGGATTTCCTGTATTTCTTAACATATGGTTATTCTTTGGATATCTACTTAATGAAATATGCTCTCTAAAAAAGATAAAGGCTTAAGTGTCTTGATTTGATCCTGGAGCCAGCAGACTTTAGCAGGCAAAGCAGAACAGCAGGAAACAGCAGGAAGCTTCTCTTCCCAGCACTGAAAGCAAATGGATTCAACTGCTTAACAGATCATGTGGGGTCCATTTGGGATGCCCTTGGACCTATGTTCTTTTACTTCCTCAAGGAGACTGGTGATGCTGAAAAAGCTGTGATAGCCCCGTACAAAACACATCTTAAACAGACAAAATTTTACATTTATTCCATTTTGCCTTTTTTTGGACAATCTAGAGTTTCATCTATATTTCAGATACCCAAGACTTATGTTTTACTTGAGTCCCAACAATATTTTAGAATTTCAGTGATCTCTTTTCAGACAGAAATTTAGCAGAATTATATTTAAAGGCAAAGTTAATCTTAGCCTATCTAAAAAATGGTGCATTTCATAGCCTCTGAAATAAACAGAATGACCTTTTCAAAGCAATATACTTTATATATATTTGGAAGAATATTTACTGAAAACAGAAACTAATTTACTCTTTAAAGTAGCTATAAAGTTTACACAAAAAGAACAAATAAAAACTTTAAGTGATCTTTATAAAAATGCTTGAGTTTTAATGAAATCATACCTCTTTCCCACTCTCACAAGTTGTCCAAAAGGTTTCTAGTGATGCTACGTGTATTGTCTTTGGAGAGACAGTAAGATAACTAGAGTCAGTAACCTATGGGCTTTTAAACATTATATTAGTTTCCTAATATGTAAGATCTTAGGAAATGACAATTCGTCTGTCAGGAAGGTGGTTAAAAAAACTCTGACAGCTTCTCCTGGACTTGATTTTGGCCATCATTCTCTCTTGATGCAAATGATTCAGGTACAGGCTAGTCAAAGAATATAAGCTTTATAGGCTGCTAGAATAAAATGGAAGTAATAATGTATTTTTTTGTCTTAATAGTTATTGGATAAACACCAATGAGGTTTTTGTATGGAGATATTTAGGCTGTAGCAACTGCATTGTTTGCTGCTGTGAAGAGATCCTGATTGGAGGTTTCTCCACTGTGAGAGAGACTTGTGCAGATTTCTCAGATGGCATTCATAGCTTTGTTCTGGGGATCAGGAAGTCACTGCAGACAGGACTGAGTACTTCTAGCTCAGATCTGTGCGGTAGGTTTTGCATTGCACTGTTGGAAGAATACTATTCATTTGTGAAATGTAAAACAGCAGGAGAAGTTATAAAAAAGCTCAACAAATAATAGAAATTAAAAGAGCGAGGAAAAAAAAACACAGTATGGTATATGTGAGAATGTTCGTGTGGGTCTAATTAACATTCCTGAACATAAAAGCAAAGTTAAATCATTAGGCAACATTAATACCTCCAATACCTCTTCTACATGCTGTTTCAGCTTTCAAACACTGGATGCAACAATATGTTCAGACGTAGCATACAGTTCAGTATAAATAGAGTGCTTGAAGCAAAGCTTTCAACTAACAATTTCTCTTTGAAGTGAACAATGTGTTCATAAATTAATCAGGTACTTACATATTCTGTTAGAGTTTCTGATCAACTCTCCACATTTAGATCCAAAGTCAACGTAGCCACAAAGTTTCATCATAATATCAGAGAGGGAAACTATGTAGTCATCTAGATTGTGTTGTCATGTTCTGGGATCAAATCACTGAATGAACCCATCTGTACGACACTTCAGGAGCATAACAGCCTTGCTAGAGGTAATGGTAAACTCCAAATGCTGTCCATGTAGGACATGCTTAATCTTCAGTTTTATAAAGCCCTGTTTGCTGAATTAAAAAGTCTAGTACACCCCTACCAATGCACACACCTCAGGATCCTCTTGATGGTACACTCTTTCTGTATTCTAACAGTCTTCCTAGCCTTTTCTTTGTTACACATTTTAAGGAATAAGGCTTCTGGGAAGAAGCATTTATCCTAATTTATTTACTACATCCACTATTATATGTCCCAGGAACATTGCCCATCAGCCACTCCTGAAAAGAAACCAGTAGTCAATAATGAGTTAATTTTTTCAGTATATCTACAAAAATATAAGTCATGCATACAAGAAAAGAAAAGAAAAGAAAAGAAGAGAAAAGAAAAGAAAAGAAGAGAAAAGAAAAGAAAAGAAGAGAAAAGAAAAGAAAAGAAGAGAAAAGAAAAGAAAAGAAGAGAAAAGAAAAGAAAAGAAGAGAAAAGAAAAGAAAAGAAGAGAAAAGAAAAGAAAAGAAGAGAAAAGAAAAGAAAAGAAGAGAAAAGAAAAGAAAAGCACTGTTTTTTCAGGCCCCAGTAAAACCATGAATTGTTCGGGATTCTATATTTTGTTTTACTTTTCCCTCCACAGTAAGATAAAATGTCCAGAGATACAGATTAATAGGCATGTGGAAGCACTGAAATATAATTTATTTTTAAGGCAACTACCTTAGTTTTTGTAATTCACTTAGGAATCTTTGTAAAAGTTTTGCATGCATTAAATTATTTTTTCACATTTCATTCAACCCACCGTGGGACAATCAGCTTCAGGTTTCAGCTATGATTCAGCCTTGATCACAGCACATTATTATACCCACACAACCATCACTTGCTTTTCTTTCTGCAGATACAGATGATTGGATTGCTTGCAGCTTTCTTAATTAAAAATCTGCTTATTTTTACTGGACTTAGGTTAAGAAGATTAAAGGATACGGTGAATACACAATTTGTGACTGAAATGGAAAGTTATCTGGGAAGTAAAACAGAAGTGAAGTGTAAGATTAAAGTTTAGTCTTCCCCTTCTGCAAAGGTAGCCTGGTACAGTACAGGCCACATTTTTAGTGGAGACTTTATTATTAGCTGTAGCCACCCACCCTTCTATTTGCACAGCACGATGACTATATTCAAGGAATTAATGTGATCACCTGTGCAGGCTAGAAAGTAGTATGGATACTGAGAGATGGATTGAACATTCCAGCAGCAGATTTCATAAAGCAGCTTCTGCATGCAATTTAGTTACAGAGCCAGTCCCACTTGATTTTACCAACAGCCGACATTTTACAACCTCATCCTCTTAATTTAATAAGGAGTTGGTTTAGATACTAGTGGATTAACATTAAAATATCTGTTCTGTTTTGCAAAGTGCACATACACTAGACAGCATGCCTTCAATGCATGTAGAGGCAATATACAATTTATCATTCTCTTCAAAAAAAGGGATGTTGTGTATGGATATTTATTTTACTGGGCACAATTTGTATTGCCACAGGAGCAAAGAACAAAACATAGTTCAAGTTCAAATCACCAAGACTCTGAACGTGCAAATGTATGCTATAGAAAGTTTTGTTCCTCTCTGAAACTGCCTGGAAAGATTACATGAAGACAATGAAGAGACTATGTCATGCCTCCCCTTGTTAATACTTGTGCAGTTAGAGAGCTTTAGGTATGGGACAAGTGAACTCATACCACTCTTCCGCTAGGAAATGCTGAAGCTGATGAAAGCACTCAACAGAACTTGTCTTATGTTCAAGAATAACTCAGGGATGGATTGTCTTCACCTGTTCTCTGTCCTTCATGTTGCGTATATGAACTTTTAAATATTTCTTACTGAGAAGAGCACTTGCATGTGTTGATCAGATTATTCCTTTAGAGTCTATTCTTAATTATATCTAGGAAAATGCACAGTTGGACTTGGAATCTAAACCTACTGCATTGTCAAGGTACCTGATATGGAACTGCCTGAACTTTTCTGTGTGATGCTTATATCAAAACTCAAGAAAGTTGATATCTTTGGCACTTGCTTAATATGTCCTTTTTTTTTTTTTTTTACCTCCCTGTTAAAGATGAGGGAATCTTACTGAGAAAATTTTGGTGCTGAAGGAAAAAATGCCTCTATTTGATATGGGAAGTTGCTTGTTGGTCGGATTTTTTGCCTTTTTTGTTTGTTTGTTTGTTTGTTTTTGGTTTTGTTTTTGTTTGGGGGGGGGAGCTTTTTTTGGTTTGTTTTCCCACAGAAAACTGGTAAGACTAAGAAGAAAACTGTATTTTTAACTTAAAAGATACAAATGTAAACTTGCATCCTCTAATCTAAATCTACATAACAAACAGAAATAGTTTAGAAAGAGTTTATTTGGAGAAAATTGATCAATGAGCATGTTTTTTTTTTTCCTTCAAATTATTCATAGCACATTTTAAATTTATTTTATTTTTTAATTTTTTTATGTTTTGGTATGTTTTCTAGATATAGCAAACATCTATGGTGCTGTGAAGATCCAGTATATTCTCCTTTTGAAAATTCCACTGAAAACAATTCAAACATGCTTCAAGGCAGATTTATGCAAGTCAGGCTTTTAAGCTTTCCTCCGAAAGATGCAGTCTCAGGCTTCATGCATATACGGGAGCTTACTGATGCTTCTTCACAGCTTCCTTGCTTATGCTATAAAAAGTTTTCATCTACGGCAGATAAATTGCTTTGTCACACTGCCTTGTGTTTCAAATGCCCCTATAATGCTAGGAGTTCTTAGAAGCAGCACTGCAGACAGTGCTGCAGATACAGAGGTTAAATTACTGTAGCACGACTAATGAGACACGATCAGAGTCCACAGGTGATATAACACATGCAGACATTCTTTGGATATTTCTAAAAGTCAAGAGAGTATTTGTGGAGACCCACAAGCTTCAAGTATGCTAATCTTGAAATGCAAGAAAAAATGAAAGGTCAAAGGTGGACAAAACTCATTTTCAGTGGCTTTCCATTGACAGATTATTTTAAGCTTTGGGGTTTCATAGCTGCTAAGTGCTCCAGATCATCACATCAGTCAGAAACATCCTTCTCATAATGTGGAAGTTTTACATATTTAGGAATCTTCTTGGAAAAAGAAGCTATGATTCAAGTGAGCAGAGTGGCCTCCAGGACAATGAATTGCCAAATATCTTCTCGTCTTTGTTGTTTTTAGCCAGCGAATGGATTATGCTCAATTTTATCTTGACTGAGATATGTTAAGATAATGATGAATCTAAGTGTGCCTCAGCATCATGCTCCGTATTTTAAGAAATGTCAGTATAAAGACGTCATGAATTTGCTACTCTCAGGCTGGTGATGAATAAACTCATTTAACATTGCTAAAGGGGGCTCATCTCAGCTATGAATGTACGTATTTAATAACATTTGGATAACCCATTACCATGGTACTTGCAGAATATTGAATTAGATGGAAGTTGCTGAAAATTTTAGAAAAAGAATGGATTTATTCATTTTATGAAAGACTAAAGATGTCAAAGCTAATTCTTTAAAAAATATATTCCATATTCCTTAATTCCTAACATAGGGAAAAAGCAACATTCTAACCTTTTTGTATCTTTCACATCTGTCTTTCCAAAGGCTAACAATTACAGACAATTTTTTGTCAAAATATCAGCCTCTCAAATGAAAATTTCAAGTCTATAGGAAAACCTGTTTTCTCTAAAAAAACTCAAAAACCACTCTGATAAGACCAAGTCTAATAATCCTCATATTCAGTTATTGAAAATCTGTCATGTACCATTAACTGTTTTAGAAAAAGACTTTTAAAACTATTTCAAATTGAAGACTATTTAAATTATTTAGCATTTTAATGATACTCTTTCATAAAGTTCAAAGCTCAAATTTCTACAACTTTATAGGGGCGTACAAATACATTTCCCATAGTTTTTAAATTCTTCCTGTGGATATCAAAATTTCACAGAATTATAATGAATTTGCAAATATATGGAGATTGCAAAGCAAGAATGCTTTATGAGATTTTTTTTTTAAAAAAATACATGCACTGATGAGACATTTCTTACTGTCTTCATCCCTTCATCCTACCTAAGTGCCTTTAAAAATGTGTCTCCAAATCCCCTAGGCAGTTTTTAACACCAACATTTAATTCTTCATTTTTTCATTTCCATCAGAATTCAAACTTTTAAAGCCGTAACAAATATATAATATAAACATATATAAATATATGCAAACCTTAAAAGAAAAATAAACAAAATTACCCTCCTAAAAGCTTCCAGAATACCTTGTCTCCATACTTAAGATCAATCACACAGTTTATATCCTTTCTGAATCACAACCACATATTTTTATATTATCAAAGTGGAGTTGTACTTTATTTTGAGCTTCAGATTTGAGCTTTATTTTGAAAATCTTTTTAATATCCTGAGGTCACATACAAGTTAATATAATTGCAATAATAGTTAATATTCCCTATATAATAGAAGAAACAATTTCTTCTTTACAAATCTATACCATATTTTAAATTCATTTTCTTGGACAGCTTTGAAAATGGCTTTTAGAAATTCCTGCATCTAAGAGAAAAAAAAAAAAGTTGAACATAGAACAGAAATCAAATTATAGGCTATATATAAAAAAACCCCAATGGATAAATATGTTTTGAAAGAGCTGTTCTACAAAATTAAGACACAGTGTATTACATTTACTGGAAGCATATGCTTATGTTTTCTTCCAGCACTGGAAGAAAAGTTTGGGGGATTCAGATAACATCTCTTTCTTCTCTTGCAATGCATGCTTGCACCATTTTTTGATGTCATGTTTTTTCCACACCAGAAAATTTTGCTGCTTGCAACAATATATAAGAAAGGTTTTGTGGCTGACTGCCATAAATTCTTTTACTTTATCATAATATTACATGGTCAAAATTAATAGTCCTTTATTTCAAGCTCCAAGACAAACAGTCTTGTAATGGCAAGTATTAAAATAAAATAAAAAAATAATGACAGATTACACCTCTGTTGTAATTCTTTGAAGAGAATTAGAACTTTATTTAGAAAAAGACCACAGATTTTGACAACTGCCTGTAACCAATTACTCCTATAATGTCATAAACTTTCATTTCATGGAAAAGTGTTCTCTGAAAGATGTTTCACTGATAAATTTTTAACTTCTCATGGTGTTTTAATCTACTTAATATAAGCTTGATTGTATCTTAAAATATAAGATATTCCATATCTATTTGGAAAAAAATAAATAAATTAATAGTCATACAGTGAAACATTTCACTAACTTCTCTTTTCTACTTGGTCACTTTAGGGGACTGGGGAGGAAATGTTTTCAGTCCTATTCCCTCAATAGGGAATGTTACAGGAAGCACTGAAAGCACTGGAAATGTTTTACAGAATCAGACTGTCCTTTGAGGAGAACTAATAAACCAAATGAATTCCATCAAATATATTTCAGTTCTAAAAAGGAAAATACTCAGGGAAATCTAAAATTGTCATAAGGTGAGGCTGCCATTATCTGCTGGCTGAAGAGTTTATTTCTTTGTGCAACTCTCTGTTTGTTCAGAGGTTATCTTGCTGTAACAAGGATAATAGAAGGATACATGTGACTTATCTCCAGTTCTAACCGCTTACACTCCAGTGTATTATTCTAAAGCCAAATGGATGGCAGTTTGGTTTAGTATGCTGGGCTATGAGTTAAGACAGTCAAGAAAGCTGCTGAATACTTGATTTATCCTCTTATTTTATGAATATTACCTCTGGCATCAGGATAAAGGTTAGATGATGGTAGTAACACTTTAAACCACTATAATTAACACAGCTTGATAAGATGCTTATAAGAAATACAAAGCTAATCAGGCTTATAAGGTATGTCTACTTATTTTCTTCTGGTACATCATTCATATTGACGATACATTGCCAACTTTTTAGAATCTTAAATACTTTTGATTTTTGTGGAACCTGATTGCTTCTTTCTTCCAAACTCATCTTTGTGTTAATTTTTTTTAATCTATCTTTTCTATTTATTTTCCCTTGAGACTTATCTTACCTAATGGTAAATGTCTCAAAGATGTAGGAATTACTGAGCTAGTTTCTAGGTTCCCATTTTAGCACAGGGGGAGATAACAGGCACTAACAAAAGGGATGTATATGAGTCATAGAAAATTATGTAGAAGGATATCACAGTGGATATATGGGTGATAAATACCTTTGTGGAAGGCAGTTGAAAATGATGTCAGATATCCAAGGTTATCTCAAATAGCATTAGACAATAGATGGGGCAAAAGATTTGAGTCCAGACTCTCTAGCTTAATGGTTATGGAACATCAAGGAAATTATGCAGTTTTTCTCATAAGTCTGTCCGGTATTTCATATTAAATATTTTTTAGAAAGAGTATACAAAGAAAAACAGTATGAACTTGCTTTATTTTTCCTAGTGGAGTTCAGAGAAAATGAAAAGTAAGGTCTGAATTCTCTCAGAGAAGGGAGATAATAGAAATTAAGAACACCCTTTTCTGAACACGTGTTTTAAACCATAGGAATGGATGACACTGGAGGAGATAGATAGATAGATAGATAGATAGATAGATAGATAGATAGATAGATAGATAGATAGATAGATAGATAGATAGATAGACAGACAGATAGATAGATAGATTCATTCCTGTTTGTGTTTCTAGCTGCTTTTTGCAGGAAAACACTATTTGCTTTGCCTGTCTCTGAGAACAGCTGCCAAACAGCTCCAAAAGTATAGTATTGAGGAGAATTCTGAGCTTGTATGAAAAATACTTTTTCACAATTTTTTTTAAAAAATACATATTTTCCAGTCGCTTCTATAATATATTGGGTTTAGTTTTTGTTAGAAATGAACTAAATCTCAAGTTAACCAAGAGAACATATTCTGTCTCAGTTGGCCTTATACAGTCACCATAACTACACAGCAAATTAATAATAACTCTTAAGAATGCATGTATTCAGATATTACCTCAGGATATTTTGATATATTATGCCATTACACATGAATTATTGCATCTAAATGGATAAGAATTAGAAAATGAATACATTTCCAAAATATTCTAACAACCAATGCCAACACTGCATCTTGATTTTCTTGGACATGTTTTCTGCTTGGGCATATTGCCTGACAACTCATATTTTCCTTCCTCACTATGAATTCAGCCATTCGATTAGGCTTTTTGAACACTGGGGTGTGGCATCAGAAGCCAAAGGAGTAGCTTTGATTGTGCTTGTTGACCTGTGGCCATTTCATGATCCCAGCTCATCTGCACAGCTTATGCGGTATCTGTCACATCAGGAATAATTGTTCATCTGCTGATCTGCTGCAGGGTAAGTACCTGTACTATACAGGTTGCCTGTCAGTAAAATGAAATGTCTTCTTTGTTATAATTCGATAGCAGTGTTTTTCAAACATTCTATATGTGTTGGCTCATTAGAAATGTACTACCCAACAAATTAATGCTTATATTGGCATCTTAAAAATATTGGCTGCTCAGTTTAAGTTAATAAGATGTATGTATGTAGCTATGCATGTGTATGCATGAGGACCACATATAAAACAAATGACCCAAATTATCCTTCATTTGATGAACTTCAATACACATTGAAGAGGTTATCCATCAGACAGAAATTTGTGACAGAGGTGACAGACTTTTTTTCAGAAAGTGGAGGAGTGAAAAGCATTCTTTAGACATTTCTCTGTTTTTCTGCTTGAATGGTAATTTTGATGCTGCTGGGTTTTCACTAGACTAGAGGTTGGGTTGGGTTTGGGTTTTTTTTTGGTGTTTGTTTTTTAATTTACATTTTTAGAAAATGAGATTTCAAATCTGTAAATCTTGATGTGGAAAGTCCTTCCATTTAACATGAGTTTTCATGCCCAATTCTGTTAATGGAGCAAGAAACAGACTTAACATTCTTCCGAGATTTATCCTCTTTCATATTCTTCTATGTATTTTTTATAGATGGTCAGTTGCCATTGTTTGTAAATACATTCTCAAGCTGCTAAGTCTGGTCACAAATTAGGTTTAAACCACAAAATCCTCATTCAAAATTATCTATTTTACCAGAAAATAGGAAGGGAAAAAATAAAAGAAGTTAATTTATTTATAAAAAAATAAAGTCTTTAGTTGCTTTAGTCTTTGAGTATGTCATGAAAGGCAGCTGCTTTGATGCGTAAAGATCAACACAATTTTAAATGCTTATACAAAAGTGTTAATAGTGATGCCCAACTTTTGATGTGATAGCTTGTCACTGCTAAAATCAGTTGATGTTTTGTCATGGGCCAGTGAAGTTAGAACTTCAAACCTCATATCTCATCCCTTAGACTAGCTTTCAGGGACTCACATGTCATGAGTATGCAATTAGCTTCAAGACAGCAGGACAACTTCTCTGTCAAAAACATTTGAAACTGCTGATGAAAGTCTTTGATTTTTGTTCAAACAACATAGATCATGCTAAAGTAAGCTGGTAAAACTGGCAAGTGTCCAAACACCTCCTCAGTGACAATTGAACATTGTATGTGAAACAGTGAGGTCCATTTTTGCTTAGACTTCTATGGGTTTTCTAGTCAAATAATGGAGTATAGCCACTTTACAAGCCAGGATGCAGCCATGGTGCATGAGATTGCTGCTCTTACCTTGAAAATATGAGTGTAGAAAAAGAAGAAATGACAAAGATATCAGTTAAAATATTTTTCATAGATGTTGACTTCTCTTCTTCTTCTTACCACAGAGACCAGCTTCAGGGCAGATAAGACTGCACTGGGAAGGGATCTAAAGAGAAAAAGGCCAATGAAAAGCCTGTTTTCAGCGACTTTCTGAAGCCGGGCAAAGCCCTGGGCTTGTGCAGAGGGCTGTCAGCTGGTGGGCGGGACGGGGTCAGGCGGTGAGTCAGCCTGGGCGGAGCCTGACCCAGGTGATAAAAGGCCTCTGGGAGGACAGGGATTAGTCCCTGTCCATACACCGATGAGGGAGGAGAGGTGTTCGTGGATAGGG
>VZRU01011473.1:0-19675 GCA_013398155.1 Pedionomus torquatus
AAGGCTCCAGGAAGACCTTAGAGCCCCTTCCCCTACCTAAAGGGGCTACAGGTGAGATGGGGAAGGACTCTTGATCAGGCAGGGGAGCCATAGGACAAGGGGGAGCAGTTTTAAACTGAAAGAGGGGAGATTTAGATTAGATTTTAGGAAGAAATTCTTTGCTGTGAGGGTGGTGAGACACTGGAAGAGGTTGCCCAGAGAAGCTGTGGCTGCCCCATCCCTGGAGGGGTTCAAGGCCAGGCTGGATGGGGCTTGGAGCAACCTGGGGTGGTGGGAGGTGTCCCTGCCCAGGGCAGGGGGGTTGGAACACGATGATCTTTAAGGTCCTTTCCAACCCAAACCATTCTATGATTCTTCGTGTTTGCAGTGTTTGGCCTCTCTGCGTAGGTAGGCTCATCTGTGGCAATCCAAGCCCAAGTTCCTCTTTGGGGAAACCCTGAGTTGCCGCTGACTGCCTGTTGGGGTGCAAAGCCCTGATTTGGGATGGCTGTCTCAACAGCTTTTCTAGATGTTACTGGAACGAAGTTGTTAACAGTGGGGAAAAAGCAAAGGGAGTGCCACGATCCATATATACACCTTTATTAGACAGAAGGGTTGACAGCAAAGGTAGAACTTGAATATATAGTGCTTTACATATAAATAAATGCAGCAAAACTGAATGAAATTGTGAGGACCTGTACATTTTGAGAAGATTTAACGGCTGTGCAGCAGAACTTTACACAGACGCAGATGATGCAAGTATAACTATGTTCAGGCTGGGAACTTTTAGGAAAGGCAAACAAATGAGTAAAATAACACTGATAAGAGCTAAGTCCTGAAATCCTTATTCATCCTTTCTCCACGTGTCCTCAGAACAGCTGGTCCTGACGGCAGCGGGACGGGCAAATGCTCTGGTACTCTGAAAACAAAGTTTCCTCCTGGGAATTCAACCCCAGGCTCAGACACTCACATTTTTAGGCTGCAAGTCCTGGAGAACCCGCTGAGAGCCTTGGCTGTGGGTTCGCTCTGAGGTTTCTGGCCTCCTTAGGGAAATACATTGTGGCTCTTCTGCAGAGGCCCCCGTGTCAGTAGAAGGGCTTTGCAAACGTGCGGCAGCTTCTCCACATCTGCATCACTCTGCGGGATCGAGACATAAATCTTTTCCAAGAAAAAAAATCTGCCATTTAAAAAGAGCAAATAGCAACCACAGGACTTAGGGTGGTGAAATGATTTCCACTCGAGCCTGTGGAAATCATTTCCTTGATTTCAGTTGTCGTGGTTTCAGCCAAATTTACCAAAACCAGATTGACAGATGGCCCTTCCTCCCCCCAAAAAGAAAGGAGAGGAAGAGATAAGGAGATTTAGGAGTTTAGAATTAACTAAATTACTTTAATGAAGTATTAATACTAAAATTAAANTAAAATTAAAGTAAGAAGAAAATAATGAAATAGATGCAGTACATACAAAACCGTATCAAGCTCCCAGGATGGCGACCACGTCACCAGCGGGCTTGGGGAAAAGTTCCAGACTGGACTCGGTGATCGACAGGAGCTGGATTCTGGATCTGGAGTTGGGAACACTCGGATTGGGGATCAAAGGCAGACGAACAGACAGGGGCCTCCTTGGACATTGGCCATCAGAGAAAGAGAGTTGACCCTTTGATCCCTCAGCTTTTATACGGGACATGATGTGGGTGGGATGAATACCCCAGCCGGTCAGTTTAGAACTCGGTTGCTCTAGCAATAAGTATAAGCAAGGGCCTCCCAGCACACCATTCCTTGGTATGGTCAGGTCTTATCACTGTGGGAAGGAACAGTTTTTTGAACAACGTGCTGTTAATTTCAGAGTTTAGTTAGTTAGAAGTGGCCCGGCTACAGAAGTAAAATTGTAAAACAGAAAATTGGTTCATTTTACCTCAAACCAGGACATGAGTAAACTTGGGATCTGGCCCATAGAGGGGGGGCCAGAGGGACAGCAAAAGGTGTTGCGTGTGAAAAAAACCCCAACCGTCCCCCAATTTCTCCTGCTAATCTGGGATTTACCTTTCCCTCCCTGGCTTTAGGCCTGCTCTGCAGCTGTGGCTGAAGTCAAGGGTGCATTTCCCCGTGATTTCCACAGCAGTAGGAGGAGGGATTTCACATGGGCAATGATTCCATGCATAACATTTCGTCTTTACACTAGACTTCTCTCCCAAATACCTTTTCCATCTCTATTGGAAAAAGTCACAAAGTAGCATGTCCCCGGAGGTATTTAGAAGACGTGGTGCTTAGAGATAGGGTTTTGATAGAGTGATGGCTTTTGTCAGTGTTAGGCTGATGGTTGGACTCAGTGATCTGAAAGGTCCTTCCCAACCCAGGCCGTTTTATGATTCCACGTGCACGCTTTCACGGTGAATTTCTCTACCAGACAGTCAAACCTGAAAAATCACTCAGCCTGCGGATTTGTCACACGCTACGTGCTCTTAAATGAATTTCAAGGCGCAACCGAGGACAAAGAGGAGCCCAGGGGTAGGAGGGGAGCCTCTGCACAGCCCCAGCAGGGCCAGCACTCCCCCCTCTTCTCTCAAGCAGAAGAATCGGGCTGTTTCTGATGTTTGCTGGCCCCAGTGCCCGCGCCTGCAGAACAGATAATAATAACCTGAACCGGAATGAATGGCTTTTAAAATGTCCACGTGTTACGGGAACTTTAAAGAAATGTTCAAAGTACTGTTTCTTGACTTTGGAATTACAGCTGGTGCGATGGAACACTCTCTTTTGCCATATATTTAGCTGCTGCTGAATGACATTTGACGTGAAAGGTGAGAATAGAAGGAAGACAATAACATTTCACAACCGCAGGATCCAATTTTAAGGAAGGGAATAACATTTTTGACTAGCTGTATATTCACCGGTCTATATAATTTAGTCTACATGATTTAGTGGTGCATTACGTCCCCCTTTGGACCACAGCGCTGTGATTAGAGGAGCAAAAATAGCAAATGCACAGAACTGACATTGATGGATGCAACATGATCAATAAAGAGAAATTCAGCTGTCTAAAGCTTAAAGCACTATGTCAAGCCAGCGAAGCGCTGAGCTGAAGATCTCAGAGGTATTTCTTTAGCTCGTATAAACTGGGGGCCTGATTTCCTCACGCTTGCTTTAGCTGTATCCACACATATCTCCCCTGGTTTGTGCAGCAGCACACGGGAATGTACACCCCAACCCTACCTCTGTCTTTAAATCATGCCACGTACCGCAAAAGTCCCTGTGCCTGGGGCAGAGGGGGGGACACAGGCCCACCCTGAGGAGCTGGGCTGTGAGGAGGAAGAGGAGGAGGAGGGGGAGGTGGAGGAGGACGGTCGCTCCTCTGCTGCTCACCTGCCCTGCCAAGTCCTTGCTGCTCCCACAGTCCCAGTTGCCAGCGCTAGCGCGATGGCTCCCAGCCCAGTGCCAGCAGGGGCAGCGGGGCTGGCGGCCAGGGGCACGGTGGAATAAAGCAAGCTGGCAGAAAGCTTTTGGCCGGGGACTCATTTCCAGCACATCACAGCTGCAGCCGGAGAAGCTGAGGCCACCCAGCATGGGTGACAGGTCCATCCAGGTGGCACTGGGGGAGCTTTGCCATGGGGCTGTCACCGGGTATGGGGAAAGGAGATAGGGTCTAGGGGAGCACAGGACCAGCCTCCTCTTCCTCCTCAATGAGGTGTTTGCCCAGCATCTCCCAGGGCTTGGGTAGGGGAGAACACAGAGGTTACCTGTACTTCTGGTACTGGGTGAGGCTTCTGGATTTAGGGTGACCTGTGGTGTAACCACCCAGCAGAACAATCTCTGTGAGCACCTCGTCCTGGCTCAGGGGGATAATTGCTGGGGCTGGGCCCCTGCAAGTCCCTTTCCAAAGAGTGCTTCCTCCTTGGGAAGGACAGCCCTCTCCACCTTGCCCCCAACCTTCCCTCTGAGGTCTGCTAAAAGGCATTTCCAGGGTTCCTTCATGGGAACATTTCACATCCAGCAAGACTGTTGAAAATGAGGAGCATTCCCAGGACAGGGAGAGATGGAAAGGGACTTGGGTCTGTGCCTGGGAGGTGAAACCCCCTGCTGAGGGCAGAAAGGAGAGCAACTATACCAAAGGGAGTGTTATTAGAGGGAAAGACCCATGCTGAGCCTGGCAGTTTGAAGCCATGAGAGACGAGCATGCTGGTCTGTAGAGCTCTGGACTGGCCACAAGCATCTCCTTGCAGAGAGCAGATATCAACCTACTGGAAGTGGGCCTAGAGGGAGATTCTGCCTTGATAGGAAATTACTCTCAGGTTACTCTTGATTATACTAAAGACAACTACAGATATAGGCTGTAGAGCTTATCACGTGTTTTTCTCGCTGTGAGACTCTGTGGGAGGCACCAACAGGTCCTGTTTGCCTGGTCTAGGAGTCGGTGTGGTAGCTCCGATGGCTGTCCCCTATTAGCTGTGTCTTCTCGGTGGCGTTTGTCGGCTGAAGAACAATAGGAGTTTCTCCATCTAAATCAGGGAGGAAGACACATACAAAAAAAAATACTTTAAGCATCCTTCACTTGCTGCCGAAGCCAGACTTCTCATTAGCATCACAATGTTTCCTCTGCTTAACCTTGGCTTCCTGGGCAGCTGTGTGCGTACAGGAGAGGGAGCGATGCCCACACCAAGGCTACAAAGGCACTCTTTTTATTCCTCGTCCACGTGCAGTGCCAGATTTCTGGGTGAGTGCCACTGCTGTATATTAAACTGGACATAAGGTGTGCCTGGCACTTTGCAGAGATTGCGAGATGAGGGTCCCTGCCTGTTCCAGTCACGGAATCCTCATGGTTGGAAAGGACCTCTGAGATCATTGGGTTCAATCATACGCACACAAAAATCCCCTACAAAATCGCCAAGTGCTTGTTCCAGCAAAAGTCTGAGTATAACAAGTGCCATTGTGAGTCAGCGAGCACTAACTTTGACTGTGCTTGCAAGAATGGACAGAAATGAATCTTGAAGAAGGTGTTCTTTGTGGCCAAGAAGGCCAATGGCATCCTGGGGTGCATCAGGAAAAGTGTGACCAGCAGGTGGAGGGAGGTCATCCTGCCCTCTGCTCTGCCCTGGGGAGCCCCATCTGGAGCACTGTGTCCAGTTCTGGGCTCCCCAGTTCAAGAAGGACAGGGAACTGCTGGAGAGGGTACAGCAGAGGACCACCAAGACGATGAGGGGTCTGGAGCATCACTCTTATGAAGAAAGGCTGAGGGACTTGGGTCTTTTTAGTCTGGAGAAGAGAAGACTGAAAGGGAATCTCATCAACACCTATAAATACTTACAGAGTGGGTGTCAGGAGGATGGGGCCAGTCTTTTTTCAGTGGTGCCCAGTGACAGATCAAGAGGTAATGGGCACAAACTTGAGCATAGGAAGTTCCATCTAAACATGAGGAGGAACTTCTTCACTATGAGGGTGGCAGAGCCCTGGAAGAGGCTGCCCAGAGAGGTGCTGGAGTCTCCATCTCTGGAGATATTCAAACTACCCCTGGACATGTTCCTGTCCCACCTGCTCTGTGTGACCCTGCTCTGGCAGGGGCGTGGACTAGATGGTCTCCAGAGGTCCATTCCAACCCCATCTCTCTCTGTGATTCTGTGAAGGCAAAGTCAGCAATAAAGAAAGAAGAGTTAAAAGGAAAAAAAATTTAATGTGTGAGCAGTACTATACTTGCAAGGGAAGAAATGATATATGTACTGAAAGCTAGCTTGTTAGTAAAAATGTTAAATTGCATTTTGAAGTCTCATGTAATCTATTTACAAGAGGACTTGGGGAGTTACTCTCTTAGTGAGTTTGGAACTGCCAAACCCTCAAATTGTCACTATATAAACCGGTACTGCTTTGTACTTTCCCATTCCATGCAGCTATGTGTTTGTTTTCCCAATATATCTGTAAAAAATTGTGTTTGTTGTAGCGTGGAGGAAAGCGAAGTCCTAACAGAGTTCCCTGATGGCTCTTCTGTTCCTTCTGATAATGAACAAGGTTTGGCTGCCCTTCTCCTGGGCCTCTTTCCAATCCACTGTTTTACAGGAGGGGAGGAGGGGGACTGAAGACCCAGAGACTGACTTTTAAAGGTTTAGCCACCTCAGGGAAGTGTTTTGTTAAGAAAAAATTTTGGATTATCTATATCTTGATACTAGCACAGCCTTCGCAATGACTGAATACCAATGACTGACTTTTTCTATTTTTTTCTCAAATGACCAAATGTTCAGAAAAAACCTTCTCTGACATTTCCTCCTGTTTACATGACAGTTGATGGGATGAATCATGGGCAAAAGATGTAATGTACAGGAGGAGCTTAACCCAGAGCAGGAAACTAATTGCATGCCATACGGCTTCCCCTCAGTGGGGGTAGAACGACTTTAACTTCATCAAGGTGAAAAGCAAGAATGATTAAATGCCAAGCGGCTTCTCTGTATGGCCAATTCCGTATTTAGACACAAGGTCAAACACAGGCATGTTTCGTAACTTCTAAAAAGTATATGAGTAATTAGCGCTTAGAGCTCAGCTCGGGCTCAGATGAGTTTGGCAGTTCCAACCCATTTTTAAGTCGGGGTGTATTTTCTGGATTTCTGAGCCGCACTCCCTCCCACCTTCCACTGCCTCCGAATTGTTCATTTGATGGCAGACCGTCGATGGAGGGGAGAGACGAGCGGCTCACTTTGCTGCGATACCCAGAGGCGTGACGCCAGAACAGGACCCACTGCAAATATGTCGCTTCGCTTCCAGGCCATCTGCAGACACTTCTCAGCTGACACCTTCCCTAAGCATTTTGCTGCCCGCTCTCTTCTAAAATGTATGGTGGTTTTTGTTGTTTTTTTTATCAGAACAGGGACTCACGGTATAATAAAGTGCACAAATATAGCCTGCTAATGGAGAGCTGCAGAATGGAGGTGCAGCAGAATTCACAGTTTAAACTGTTTTCTATAGATAGCTCTTGCTCACTGTTCGCCTACATGGGTATCATATGGAGTGCGGAGGAGACAATGAAGTGCTAAAAACTTATTGCTTCTGAGTTGGGAAAGTATTTTGTTACTCAGGTTCCTCTTCGCTTCTCTTCTCTTCTCTTCTCTTCTCTTCTCTTCTCTTCTCTTCTCTTCTCTTCTCTTCTCTTCTCTTCTCTTCTCTTCTCTTCGCTTCTCTTCGCTTCTCTTCGCTTCTCTTCGCTTCGCTTCTCTTCTCTTCTCTTCGCTTCGCTTCGCTTCGCTTCTCTTCTCTTCTCTTCTCTTCTCTTCTCTTCTCTTCTCTTCTCTTCTCTTCTCTTCTCTTCGCTTCTCTTCGCTTCTCTTCGCTTCTCTTCGCTTCTCTTCGCTTCTCTTCTCTCGCTTCACTTCGCTTTTCTCTTTTTTGTTTTGTTTTTCCCCTCTCCCAGATTTCATTTTCTGAAAAATGAAAGTTGGGCTGGAAATGCCCTGCTTTGTTCTTATGGTGATGACCAAACAGGAGAGGAGAACAAACCTGCCAAAAAGGCTTGAGTGTGTCTCTACAGCCTGAAGCACCAAGGGAATCTAAATTCGAATGATGGGCACCTCCTCTGGGACCATGAAAGCCATCAAAAAGGTTTGCCACTGACTTCAGCAGAAGGAAAATCTGAACCACAGGTGACTGAATGACACTTCCCTCCGCCAATGTATTTTCCCAGGTCACCCATAACATCACAGCGCGATAGGCTGAAGGAAACCAACAGGAGAGCTGGGGAGGGACTCTTTGTCAGGAAGTGTAGTGATAGGACAAGGGGTAACGGTTGTAAATTGGAAGAGGGGAGATTTAGATTAGATCTCAGGAAGAAATTCTTTGCTGTGAGGGTGGCGAGACACTGGAACAGGTTGGCCAGAGAAGCTGTGGATGCCCCATCCCTGGAGGGGTTCAAGGCCAGGCTGGATGGGGCTTGGAGCAACCTGGTCTGGTGGGAGGTGTCCCTGCCCATGGCAGGGGGGTTGGAACTCGATGATCTTCAAGGTCCCTTCTATGATTCTATACCACAAATTACCCTAGATTACCCTACTTCCCACTCTTTTTAATGTCGTGTTTGGTCTGGAGCCCTAAAAAATGTCATGCTTACAATGTAATAATCCAAATGTAAGACTTATTTTGGAAAGTGATCATCCATTGCACATTAGGCCACAGCTCCCTGTGGTACAAATCAGCTGTTGTGAGGAGAAATCACCATAACCTAGGTACAGGCCAGGGCTTGCAAATCTCTAAGTTCCTTTAATTCTGGTGGTTGTGCTACTTGTGGAAGTACATGCTGTGAAATGGATCTTTCCCAGGAGATATTCAACTAACTGAGCACCAGATCTAGTTAAAATATATTTGAATAAAACTTTGTTCTAGAGGAACATGCCATTTTATCAGAATTGAATCCTTTGACTCAAATGATGGTGGTGTTTTCATTGATAACTCACTTCACTTTTACATTTTAGGGAACAGATCACTGAATTTTTGGCCTCACATCTCTTTCTTGCCCCCAAAATTACGTTTTATGGAATGATAATTTGAGGAATGAAACCAACCATGTTACACCTTAATTGTGTTAAGGAGAAATATGAGGAACTCTGAAAATTATTACTGTTGTGCTGATTCCAAAGATGAAATCTAAATCGTAGCTCCCAAAACTTGTATATTGCCTCTTCTGTGCAGAACAGCTGGTTCCAAGCATCTCCCACCGAGCGGAGCAGCTACTGCTCTCGGAGAGACTTGCTCTTGGTGGATTTTTAGCATCAGGAACGCCGAGGTTTTTCTGCTGTTGCCTTCCTCAGAAAAGCAATGCCCGACTACAACGTATTTGAATAAATTAAAGTACAGCCTTAGCCTGAGAAACTACATTTTGACATTAGCTAAAAAGTTTTGGCTAGCAATAAAATAGATGCTGGAGACAGCAGGAAGCAGAGAAATTAATTACCAACTGAATCCTCAGGCAGGCAGAGGGCATGCAAAGAATTTGGATCCTAATAGGATTCCCTCTTCCAAAATGAAATATGCTGCAGGAGTGATTCCAGTTTCTTTCTGAATTACCTGCAGGAACATTTCTATTATTTACATAAAAGAAGCCATGAGTATTCATTTATATGGCTAAGCATTTGAAAATGTCTGCTGGGAAAGATCAATATTTGCCATTCCAAGTCAGCTGCATCTTTTTGGTCAGCATCTCTAAAATTTTGGGGGGAGAAGAAAGAAGAAAGTGCAGTTTGAGCTGGTTATAATTAATTTTTCTGAATGTAGTGTCTATTTTCATTTCAGCTGCAGAAAAGATGTTCACATTATCTCCTGTCATTAATTTTTTACTTTTATTCCTGATATGTTGCTCTTTTTAAATCTAATTTTAAAATACAGAGAATACTACTGTACTGAAGCAAGCTGGTTTTGATTGGTAGGAAAATGTAGCAAGACTGACAAGAAGGGTAGGAAAGGTAGAAGTATCTAGTTTTCTTCAGGCCCTACTTAATATTTAATATTGTCTTCAAAATTCTTAAAATACGCAATTCGACCTTCTGTTAATTTTTCAGACTGGTACTTTGCTACACATTTTTAATTATTTTTAAAAATTGATATCTCGGTGAGTCTTGGTGGGAGTAAAGGGATGACTGAGGAATTTTGTGCTGAATTTGGAGAGAGAGCAAAATACCAGTCAAATTACAAAAAGAAGGGGGCCAGAATTAAAAAAATCCTATCCTTCCAAGTTCCATCTTCATATTTCAAACTTGGCTTTGGTGTCAGAGACCCATAAATATCAAGACTCCTTTTAGATTTGCACTTTTCAGGTGCCTTGTGTCATAGAGTCTATTACATTTACTTCAAATACTGCATAGTGGTTAAAAAGCTTTCACCAGAAGTTTTTGTTGCTTTTGAAGAGACTTATCCAAGTTTGATCCATTTTAAAGCTGACTGTATTTACCTTGATACGCCTCTAGGCAAAAACAATTTTAAAACACCACCACACATTGGCATATCAGTTATATAAATAGCATTTGTTTCAGCTACTACAAGTGTTTTGTTACATATTTATGGAAGGGTAAATTTGTGTGAAAAGTTGGAGGAGGGGAAAAAAACTCTTCCTGCTAAGGGAACACGACATTTGCAATCTGGCAGTCCTAATTTAAGCATAATAAACCTAAGAATATAACAGTGTAAAACCTTTTGATAACAATGGAAGAGTGAGCTGACTGTTTAGGTCCTTCCTCATAAATTAAAAGCATAATCCTAATCATAGTCTATATAAATTTGCAACCAAAAAGTGTCCTGGGTCTTTCTCTGACACCTTGGCCTCTTATTGCTGGAGCAAGGACCATTGCCTCTCTCCTTGTCCTTCAAATGTCCAAGTCTAACTGCTTTGAGATGTTTCTCCTTGCCCTGAAGGTGAAGACAAAACTCTGCCCCACTTCAGCAGATTAGGACAGGTCTCTTGGTTCAAAATACATAACTCACACTAGTGCCAAAGTTTGCCATGACCACCATCATCCTTTGGTAGAGCCAAAACCTGCGTGTGCAGCCAGGGGATGCAGCTAGGTTGAGAAAAGAGGGTGACCTGATGCAAAGGTCCCACTTCCCCCAGACCAGGTTCTTTTCTTGAAGCTTTTACTCAAATGAGTAAAGCTGGCCCATAACAGTCAGTGATAAAAATTTCACATTAATAAAACCCAAATGACAGCTTGTTCAGGCAGATCAGGTGTGGCAAGCACCAGCCCAGGCAGAACCTCATCTATAAATTCAGGATCTAAGACAGATCTAAGAAAGGAAACAACATGGGCATGGGTGCTAGAGGTATCAGCATCGCCTCTTAAGATGAGTCCTGAGACTTCTAATGGTTAAGTGTCTCATAGGAGATAAAGGAGACATTTAATTCTTAGTGCCGTAAGTTTAGTTTTTCATTAACACACAACTTGGGAAGGTCATCAGGTCATGGTGTTAGCTGGAGCAAATTGGCATGACTCCACTGATGCCTGGAAGCAGCCTCAGCATCATGAGCAGAACATCTGGCCTACAGGCTTTAAAGATTGTTCTGAACAGCTTTGCCACACAGTAAGCCCCTATAATACACACCTCTTTCCATGTCGTTCTTAATTTGCTCTTCCAAATCTTCTGGAGACACACAAAACTCCTGCTCTTCCCCTTCAGGTGCTTTGGGTTTACACTTTCCACAGCAGCAGTTGAAGCAGCAGCAGAAGCAGCAGCAGAGGTAGCAGCCTGTCAGGAGGCCACAGACTGCAAACAGACCCTGGATCAAACACAGCAGGAGGAAAATCCTGTGAGCAATGACCTCCTGGAAACCTGAACAGCCACAGGTGAAGGTAGATTGTCAAAATAACTTGGGTTCCTATCTGGTTCTCCTGGAACTCAGAGTCCAGCTGCCAAGTGCCTAAACAAGGGCCATGAAGTCCTCCTTACCCACCAGCTCCTACTTGCCACTCAGGACCATGTCCACAAAGAAGACACCAACCAACAGGCCCTTTCATGTTCAGCTTCTGAAAGTTTGTCTTCAGCTGACGGCCTTCAGAAAAAAAAATTCCAGGCGGTATGCAAAACCCCACCCACCTTGAAATGACTCATTTCCATCTTAAATATGACTCATTGGCCCAAGATCATTTTTGCAAACACTTATTTACCGGCAAGTTCTTGTCAATAACAAAGCCAAGAGAAAAAAAAAGCAAACACCCAGATGCATCCCACATAACTTCAGGCACTGAACCAAGGCACCCAAATTAGGACTGGAGGAGCCCCCATGGGCTCCCCACATACTCAATAGGAAGCTAAAAGCCCTTCCAGAGGGTGATTCAGCCCTGGGAGGATTTCAGTGGCCCACTGGGGATGTCTGTCTTTACCCATTAGCCTGTGTAGGAGTACACAGGTGATAACTCCTAAATTTGATGCAACCTGGGCTACATCAAAAGAAGCATGGCCAGCAGGTCAAGACCATTCTGCCCCTCTGCTCTGGTGAGACCCCACCTGGAGCACTGTGTCCAGCTCTGGAATCCTCAGCACAGGAAGGACATGGACCTGTTGGAATGGGTCAGAAGTAGGGCTGCAAAGATGGTCAGAGGGCTGGAGCACCTCTCCTAGGAAGACAGGCTGAGAGTTGGGGTTGTTCAGCCTCGAGAAGAGAAGGCTCTGGGGAGACCTTAGAGCCAGTACATAAGGTAGCTATAGGAGTGATGGGGAGGGACTTTTGATCAAGGAGAGGAGCCCTAAGACAAGGGGTAATGGTTTTAAATTGAATGAAAGGAGGTTCAGATTAGATATTAGGAAGAAACTTTTCACTGTGAGGGTGGTGAGACACTGGAAGAGGTTGCCCAGAGAAGCTGTGGCTGCCCCATCCCTGGAGGGGTTCAAGGCCAGGCTGGATGGGGCTTGGAGCAACCTGGTCTGGTGGGAGGTGTCCCTGCCCATGACAGGGGGCTTGGAACTCGATGATCTTTAAGGTCCCTTCCAACTCTAACCACTATTATTCTATGATTCTACCAGAATGGTGGAAATTAGGGCCCCAGAGGTCATCTGCAGATGATGCCTTGGATTCAAGTAGTCAATATAAAAATCTAACACTGACCCTGATAAGGAATAGTGAGCTCAGCTTGCAAAAAACCACTTGGTGGTCTATTTATGCTTTGGAGGTAGCAAGATTTTGGGTTAGGGGAGGGACAGAGAGACCACCCGTGACTGTATTCAAATGGGTTTATTATTTTGGATTTTTTGCACAAAATTTGTAAAAGACAGGAAACAGTGATTAGTTTTGCTGGGATATTCAACATATCTCACCTCTGGGATACAGCTCCCTTGAAACAATCCACACATCCCTCCTTTAGCTATTAGGGCCTTACCGGCTTCACTCCATGCTCACTTTCATTATGAGTCAAAGGCACATCAGTTATTTCTGTTCCTGATTTTCTCACCACAGAGGATTTTATACTTCATAAAATTTCCATTAGAGATGTGTAAGCAGAAGAGGAAATAAAAGCTAAAAAAGGAGCAAATAGTGAAGAAAACCTCGTTTACCCAGACTATGAGAGGAGTCGATGCTGTGGCTCTCTCAGCTCTAAGGCAATGCTTCCTGGTGTCTGAACTGCAACAAGGAGGCCAAAGGAGAAGATGGACAACAAAGATAAGAGGGGATGATCCAGCAGGAGAAGACAATATCTGTGGTGGGGAATCTATAGCAGGAGTCAACTACAGGGCAGTCTCCTGCTGGCTCCTGAGGGTGGAACTGTGCCTTTGTCAGTGCAATTTAAGCACCAGTACTTTATCCATTAGTGTCAATCACTGTTCTGCGTTTGAGCTGCTTCCGCTTCATCAAATTATGTGTTCCCTGACTCACAGTAACTTCTGGCCCAAGTAACTTCCCAGTCTGACTGTGGGGCAGTGAAGTGCTGGGAATCCATGTCCCATGGTTCTCAGATCAATGCTGTCAGAGTGTGATTGCTTCACACAGGACGGATCATTTTTCCTGTGTATTCCAGCAGAGGCCTCACTTTCCTGCTGGAAACAGGTGGGACAGCATGGTTTTTGCACACTGCGTTTCTGTTGGTTTATTACACTTCTGTAACATTTGAATACTTGCAGAACCCCTCGAATTTGATACACGAAAAGCATCAGAGGGCGCCAGTGACGTGAGACAGCACATGAGTGCAGCTCCTTTATGACTAGAACAGCCCATGATGTGTTTTCCCTCAAGCAATATGCCAGGTTTTGATGCATCATTCTCTTCCTTCCCTGCTCTCTTCCTCCACTCCACCCTTCTCACCTTTTCTTCCACTTGCTTTCTCTCACTCCCTCACCAGGGCACACATACGACACCAAAATCTCCGTGTTACATATTATTACTGCTTACTTATGCCATGTGCTATATATAGCAAAGAACACAGCTAAATTTGTACTGTAATAAGTTATTAACCGGTTGTCACATAAGTGAGACTTCTCGTTTTTGAACAATGAGTCATTTTTATTTAGTCATTACTGAAAAGAAAGTCAAAATTAACCTGGAGCACTAAATTCAAATCTAATTAATGTCTGAAAGTGTTACAAAACATGCACTCTATTTAACTATTTACAAAGTTAAAAAGGAAAAGAAAACATTCTATATTAGCACTGTTCTGAGCTGATGTTGTATTTTGCCGCTGTTGATTTTCCAGATAATGTTGTTGGTTTTAATTAAGCTTTTAGTAGTGGTTTAGAATCAGATTTTCCTCAACTTAGAAAGGACATAGAAACGTTGGAACAGGTCCAGCGGAGGGCCACAAAGATGATTAGAGGGCTGGAGCACCTCTCCTGCGAAGAGAGGCTGAGAGAGCTGGGGCTGTTCAGGCTGGAGAAGAGAAGGCTCCGGGGAGACCTTAGAGCAGCCTTCCAGGATCTGAAGGGAGCTCCAGGAGAGCTGGAGAGGGAGAACGATGACAGGACAAGGGGTAATGGTTTTAAATTGAAAGAGGGGAGATTTAGATTAGATCTCAGGAAGAAATTCTTTGCTATGAGGGTGGTGAAGCACTGGAGGAGGTCGGCTGGAGAAGCTGTGGCTGCCCCATCCCTGGAGGGGTTCAAGGCCAGGCTGGATGGGGCTTGGAGCAACCTGGTCTAGTGGGAGGTGTCCCTGCCCAGGGCAGGGGGGTTGGAACTCGATGATCTCTGAGGTCCCTTCCAACTCTAAACATTCTATTATTCTATGATTCTATGATTTGGTAATCCTTTAGAGAGACCATGATTTTCAGTTGGTTCCTTGTGGATGTAATTATCTGTGAGCATGGTAACATTTGATTTCCAACAGGAAATAAGAGCTTACCTTTGCCCACCAGCTTGAGAGCATGAAGTAGGTGTTAACATTTTCCTCGCCAAACTGTTCTGCCACATAGAGCCCTAGTGATCCGTACTTGTCATATATGTTTCTCTTGGACAGGTCAGTCAGTGTTGCATGGGCATTGTTGATCTCTTTAAATTTTTCTGCAGCCTCTGGATTGTCTGGATTCTTGTCAGGATGATACTTCAGAGCAAGTTTTCTTAAACATGAAAAGAAGAAGAGAAAAGAAAATCATCAGAATCATAGAAACATAGAATGATTTGGGTTTGAAGGCACCTTAAAGATCATCCTGTTCCAACACCCTGCCACGGGCAGGGACACCTCCCACCAGACCAGGTTGCTCCAAGCCCCATCCAGCCTGGCCTTGAACCCCTCCAGGGATGGGGCAGCCACAGCTTCTCTGGACAACCTGTTCCAGTGCCTCACCACCCTCACAGCAAAGAATTTCTTTCTAGTATCTAATCTAAATCTACACTCTTTCAATTTAAAACCATGCCCCCTTGTCCTATGGCTCCATTTGCTGATCCAGAGTCCCTCCCCATCTCTCCTATAGCCCCTTTAGGGACTGGAAGGGGCTCTGAGGTCTCCCTGGAGCCTTCTTTTCTCCAGGCTGAACTACCCCAACTCTCTCAGCCTGTCATGTGTATACATGTGCACATGTATTAGGGACATTGACAAAACATCACAAAACATTTCAGCAAAGCTATAATCACACGGAAGAGGATGTTCAGCCCTCTTTTTTTTCAGCTCTGATGTGCACCTCTAGAGGACTCAGTGGAAGGAAAGCGAGACCTGAAACTGAAATGTGAAAGTTTTGGTGAAAGAGGTGTTCCTCTTACACTGAGCATGAACTCTGTGTGTTGATCTCAGGTCAGCTGCCATGTTAATGGAGCCAGTAATGTATGCTGAAAGCACAGATTGCAGCATGATATAAATCACATACATTTGTTGCATTATGACTGCCAACTGATTTGCATCATTTAGCAGGTTTGAACAAAGAAAAAGATTTTTTAAAGGTTGTTTAAGAATGAGATGGTCACACTGCTTAACCCATCAATGTTATCTTCTTTACAGCAAAGGAAATTCCATATTGGATTGCCTATCAATAGTAGTTATATTAAAATTTTGTAAAGAGTGTCTGTGTTTGCAGAAATCCCAGAAAAACTAGAAAACTCAGTTTGGAGGTGCAACAGAAAGGAAGCATCTTCCTGAAGCACAAGGTGGAAAAGCAGAGTGAGTTAGCCCCAATTTCGATTCCCTAGGTCTTTGGGCATAATTCCCCCCTCTCACATTTCTGAGACAGTCCTTAAAGCAGTGGAAGATGATTGTTCACTGCTTGGGGCTGTTTGTGCTGGTGGAAATCACAGAATGATCTGGAAATCATCTAGTCCAACTCCCTGCCAAAGCAGGGCCACCCCGAGCAGGTCCTGCAGGAACATGTCCAGGTGGGTTTGGAATGTCTCCAGAGATGGAGACTCCAGCACCTCTCTGTGCAGCCTGTTCCAGGGCTCTGCCACCCTCAAAGTGAAGAAGTTCCTCCTCACGTTTAGATGGAACTTCCTGTGTTGAAGTTTGTGTCTGTTACCTCTTGTCCTCTCACTGGGCACCACTGGAAAAAAGACTGGCCCATCCTCCTGACACCCACCCTTTAAGTATTTATAGGTGCTGATCAGATCCCCTCTCACTCTTCTCAAGAATAAAAGACTTAAGTCCCTCAGCCTTTCCTCATAAGAGATATGTTCCAGGCCTCATCCGAGGACAGATACATCTTGAAAGGATCAGCATGGGGCTGTTAGTTCTGTGACAACGTTAGGGAAGCACAGCTTGGAGAAGAAAAGTTATGCTTCCAACCATCTTGACGCCCTGGCAGTGTGAGCTTGCATGTATTTGCAAAACAAGCATAGACAGAAGTGGATCTTTTCAAAAATCTCCACTCCCTTTGAGGAACTGGCACTAAGATTTTTCCAGGACGTTTATTTAATGACTAGTGCTGACCTCTAGTGGCATCAAAAGTGATTTAGGAGTGTTTTAAATTCTGTGATCCTCGCCTCACTCAAGCCGTGTTGCATTTCGTGACCATTCTCTAAGAGTGTTTCAGGAACTAAGCATGACCGTTACTCCAGAAAATACTATTTGTGATGGGAAGGCAGTGTGCCCACACTTACTCTAACAAATTAATCCTCAGAGGATGGTCTTGCTTGATTTCCTACTGAAGTCCCAGTACAGCCTCTTGCCCCAGTAAAATGTAACTGCTTTGCTCCTGGTGACACTTGCAGCCCTGGGGACATTCTGGCGATATCGAGACTGATATGAGCCTGGGAACAGCCTCTGCCAACGATCTCTTCAGTTCTGCACGCTGAACCAAACTCACCTTCTCAGACATTAACTAACTCTTTAAACGTGTCGCTCTCCAATGACACGAGGGATTCACATTCAGCCATATATAATATACTGTGCCTGTGGTACCTTTAAACATGACTTTTCAGTCACATTTAAGATGCGGTACCTTAAACATATTAAAAGATGAAATGGGAGAACTTGAAAAGCAAGCTAAGTCTTGCATGACTAATGACATTATGCGCCATCCAAGTATTTAAGTAGCTTGTGCAATCTATCCCTTTTCTTAGCTGAAAACAAACCCAGCAATCAGAATTAAAAAAAAAAAAAAAAAAAAAAAAAAGTGAGAGGTATTGCTTTCAAAAGCCATGCAGGCTTACAGGCATGGGACAATCAGTCTCCAGCCTTTCTTTCTTTTCCCACAAACCCAAAGACATTTTCTGCCCTCTCCATATCCCCAGCCATTCTCATAAAAAGTAAGAATTGGAACAAAATGCAGTTTCGAAAAGATGAATAACATTTGTAGCAAGCACACTTAGTATAGTTTTAGAATACTGACAGAATTACATTCAGCGTAGCACAGGTAAGAAAAGAGGAGGTATTTTCTTATATTGATTTGGGGAGAACTCTCCTCACTACAAATAGAACTTTAACAAAACAACTCCCCGCACACCAAAATGACATACACTATTTGGCAATGATTTAGTAACGGGAAAGAGATCAATACTGCAATAGTGGCACAATTCATATGAGTGAGAAAAAAGACACCATGAGGTACAATCCAAGAAACAATAAAAGTATGGACAAGAAATATGTGGTATAACATCAAGTCCCAGCTACATAGGAGCTTCCATGTGGGTCCCCAAGAAAGTGATGTTCCTAGAGAAAAAACAAGAAGCCAAAAAATAGGCAGTGAAATAAACATAGATGTCTGTTGGCTACTTCCCGTACAAAACAAATGGATTTATGTCCATTGAGATTTTTCTCATGATGAATGGCCTTCTCCTTCACCACCTCGGGACCACTGACCACTGCAGCCCTCCATGGCAGCAAGGAATGTGACACGTTGGGAGAGAAAAGCGACAACAGACAGAGAAACAGCCATACCACAAGATGGATGGGGCACTCATGGAAATGAAGTGAGAGAAATGTGCTCCTCACGTCTGTCAGCGGGAGGCTGAGGACAAGAGGTGGACAGTGCCAGAGGGGTGGGTCTGATGAGAGTACAAATGGGTGCAAGCAACATTTGGGAGGAAGGAAGGTATGTTGTATAGGGTGAGATGACTGGGTGAAGGAGGAAATAATATTAGTTATATTCCTGTCATTCCTTTAATTGTTCAGCAAAGGAGCAGAGGACTGTAGGATCTCGTGCATGGCCATCCCAAAGTCATTGGTTCAACTCCAGCTCAAAGGAGTCACTTTTTACCACAGCACCAGACCCAGAAGTGTCTCTGCCTTTTTTTGGCCCTGCCTGGCTGGCTCCACTTCAAGGGCTGCCCAGCCTTCAGCTCTTGCCTGAGATTGGAAGACAACCAGCCAGGGTAACTTTGGTTGATCCCTGGACTGTAGATGGTGGTTCTGAACACTGGGGTTCTGAGATGTCACCTCCATCAGGAAAGTGGGTGGTCAGGTGTGGGAGTAAGTTTGATGGGAACACCATGCTGATGGGTCCAGGGCAGTCTGGGTGAGGGTTGGGTGCCCGGGAGGGGAGAGGACCTCAAAAAGAGGCCTTGGGCAGGGGAATTAGCTCAAGTGGTAGAGCGCTCGCTTAGCATGCGAGAGGCAGCGGGATCGATGCCCGCATTCTCCAATGCTTTTCATTCCCCTTCCCTGCACACAGGGACCTTGGCGTTGGTCAGTTAACTTCTTTGGGCTGTAGCAGCATGCAATGCACCCATAGTAGTTGCAAAGAACAGGAAATATCCCGGAATGTAACAAAAACAGTACAGGCAACTCAACAGGAGACCCTAATTTCTACCTCTTTGCTTGAACAGATGTCAAATATCGTCTCAAGTACTGTGCCCAGATTGCACCTTCCCTGCAAAAGAAAGGTATCAGCGAACTGCAGCAACTTCAGTGCAAGGACACCAAGGAGCTCAGAGGCTGGAAGGATTCCTATGTAAGGATGGGCTGAGGACACTGAGGGGTGTTCAGCCTGTTCAAAGAAAAGTTCAGAAGGCTTACATGTTGGGACAGCTCAGTGAAGGACAGCTCAGTGAAACTGTATTTACAGAAATTGCAGGAGGATAAGGATGTGCTCTTCTTGTCCCCGATGAGCATCCAGCTGTTGACAGTGATGTGGAAGGAACTTGTAATTTGCTATTTTGGGGTTTGGATGATTTGATGGGCTGAGCAAGGTTTGAGCACAGTGGTGTGATGCTGGAGCCAAGTTCATTTGAATGAGGATTGTTGGAATAGAGTCATCCTGCTCTGCTTTGCATGGAGAAGTGTTGGATGAGTGTGTGATGGGCGAGGTCCTGGGCAGGCCTTGTAATTCCTTCGATAGCTCAGCTGGTAGAGCGGAGGACTGTAGGCTCTCATGCACGGCCATCCTTAGGTCGCTGGTTCA
>VZRU01011474.1:0-57422 GCA_013398155.1 Pedionomus torquatus
GGGGCGAGCAGCCACCTTCCCAGGGGGGCCCGCAGGCAGGCGGGCAGCATGCCGGGGCACGGCTCCTAGGCGCCCTCGCCAAGCCCACCGGAGGCAGCTGAGCTACGCGGAAAGTCCGCACCACCCGCGGAGGAGCCAAGGCAGCCTCTCGCCCCAGCGCTGCGGGTCAGGGGCGCCCATTCCCCTCTACCCGCCGGCCGCCGCCATCGCCGCGGCGGAACGCCCGGGGGAGGAGGGANGCCGGCCGCTGGCAACGGCTCCCTGCAAGATGACTACAGCAACCGCCGTGCCGAGCGCCCCAGAGGGCGGGACCCGCCGCCCCTTGAACCACCGAAGGGGGGGGGTGTCCGCCCGGCTCACGGCCGTCCCCAGGCGCTGTCCCCGCTCTCCGGCTACAAACGAGCTTCCTCTTGGAGGCGGGTGCGAGCTCCCTCGGGCAGCAGGTGCCGGCTGGCTTCCCCCAGGGGCGCTCCCCGGCTCTGCTCCGGGTGGGGGGCGCCACCGCCTCTTCCCTCCCTCTCCGCGAAGCCGCTGTCCCGCGGCGGAGCTGGGCATGGCGACGGGCCGCAGCCAGGCCCCGCGCTTGTACGGCAGCCGCCGGGCGCCCCCAGCCGGCCTGGCGGCTCCTCACGGTGCCGTTGAGGTCGGGCCTGCTGCCTCCCCTTGGGCCGGTGGACCCAGGTAACTAGAGGCCACCGAGGGGCATCTAGTGTGGACTGGGGCTGTGCTGCCTGCCAGCCGCCTGGGAGTACTTCTTCACCTTGTCTGTGGAGGGGTGGTGTTTCATTGGTTTCCCCAAACTCCCAGAGCTTCTCCGGGAAACATCTTCCTCCTGCCTCCAGCTCTGAACTTGCCACAGCTGGGACCTGCTCCCCCACGGTTATGGCCTCTCCCTGGCCTTGTGGTGGAGGGCGGCTTTGTGGAGGTGATGTCCCTTGCTGTAGGAAGCACGGCTGTGTGGAAGGCCTAGGTTTAACGTCCTGGTTAGTGTTTGGGTAGTGGGGCTTAAGCTTGGGTTTGTGCTTGATTTTAGAGGAGGTAGTGAGGCATAATAAGCAGTAGCCTATCTACAAAATACTAGTTAGCGTAGCAGCTAATGTGTGTGTATATACACATGTTTAGGGTAGTTAGGCCTTCGAAATAGATGGGACGATTTAATTCTGGAAAGTGCAATTAGCTTACTTCTTAGAGTACAGGTTCAGCTTCCAAAAAATTTAAAGTATCAATCTTGGAAGTGTAGTTGAGAAGGCTTAGGAGAAAAAAAAAAAAAACAAACAGCTATTTGTACGACCTTGGGTTCCATAGTTGTTTCATTTTCTCCCCTGCCCCCTTTTTAACCTATAAATGGACTGAATAATACCTTTTTAAAATACTTTAGAATTGTGAGCTGAGGGAAAAAAAAAAAGGGGGTGTGAAAACAGTGGTGGCGTTCCTGTTTATCCCTGGGTATGCTTTAAGGTTTGGAAAAGGAGACAGGCTTTGTCACTACTTACAACTTTCTATACATGCCTTGAAATAGATTTGTTCCCTGACAAGCGAGAAAACCAATAGTCATGTTGCAATTACTACAGGGCATGAAAGTGAAAATACTGGTATAAAACTAAGTCCCACAAATTGAAAGCTAATGAAGTAGCAATTGAAGTGTCTGTGCCACTGAGCCAAAGCATCTCAGTTGTTACTAGAAGTCTCTAAAGAGGGGGAGTAACAGCTGTCATCAGTTTTTAACTTGGGCGGGCAAGCTTTGTCAATGTGGTGTAAAAGCTTTTTGTTCAAACTAATTTCAAATTTTTGCGCATGTAATGCTTTTGGAAAATAGTTTTTGCAGTGGATTTAGTTTTGTTTCTTCATACCTTGAGAATATTTTTGTTTTAGAAGGTGCAAAAATCCAGTACGGTTTTTGAAGTGATGCTTACAAGAGTCAGTTGAAGACTTTTGCAAGTCAGTTCAAGAGTTTTGAAGTGATGCTTCCAATGTCAGTTTTCAAGGCATGGGTAGGCAACATTTTCCTTACTTCAGAAATTTCTTCTGGAGTGAAGAAGAGAGGAGATGCAAGGAGTGGTTAAAAAGAAAGTAAGAAGGATTGAGCACAGGCAATGCAGGTTATGCTTGTAGCAGGTAAAGAGTGTTGCAAAACTCAGGATCCAGCTCCTGGTCTGAATTACTTTGGGACCTGAAGTCTGTGTAGGTATGTCACTATAGGGTATGCCCAAATTGGGTATCTTTGTGCTTTCTGCATAGATAGAGGGCAAAATATCTTGGGATGTGCTGCCCAGAAGTAGTAATTCTGCTGCTGTTGGACAGGATTTGTATCTCTACGTCCCTTTAATGGCTTTTGAAATATGAGGTTTGTTGCAGCCTCACCTTGTCATCTAAGTGTACTGCTTGATAATAATATGAGTAAAACATTTGCTTGATCTCTAGGGTATATTTCCTATACAGTTACTTTTTTTTGTAGTTGTTAATTTTGTTAGTCTATCAGAGATTGGCACCCAAGATGAGTTGTGCATGTCTTTTTGTGTTACGCTGTTAACAATTTGCAGTAAAACTTCAGGGATTATTTTTTTTTTAAATACATAGTACAGTTTACAATGTAGGGGAGAGTTGTTCTTTTCTTCTGGTTTTTATTTTTCTTTGAGCATAAACAAATCTGAATTCAAGAACAGTATGCATTAAATGTGTGTGCTTTTGTATTAGGTAATAAGATTCTCCTCCCCCCATCAATTGGTTGCTTAGGAACCCAGAGCTGGATTAAACAGGTGCTAGAAAGTCAGCTGGCAATACAAACCATCACTAATAGAGTGTATGAGGAACTCTGCTTGCTCTGTAGCATCAGTTTGTACAAAGATTTGATTATGATTAAGACTGAATATTCCGTCTGAATATTTGTATGAAGTTTAATGACAGTACTTGTAATTAGAACTTTAAAAGTTCTAACAGAAAACTTTTGAAAAAAATATGTAAGAATTGAAAGAATTTATTTGTGTTAGAAATATGCAAGTTTGCTTTGTTTTAATAAGAGAAAGTAATTTGAGACACCTATGAGTTTAAATCTGGCATCTTCTTCATGTTAGATATTTGAACTTGGTAATAACTGTTCAGATTTGTGAATGATAATAATGAGTTACCACGTAATGTAGTCCCTGAATCCTGTCTCGGTTGAGACGTGGTGTCTAGTTGTGCTCAGTATACATATTTTTTCATTTTGTGATGGTGGGACTCCTAACAGGCTTTCTTTCTTAGAAATAGGTCAAGGAGCTTGGCTGCTGGGCCTGGGGAACATTCTGAAACTGTAAATGCTAGAATTCGAAGTCTGCACTTGACGCCTTCCTTGAAACCAAAGTCTAGATTATGCATTGAGAGGTGAGTATGTCTTCAATGTAGGAGTAAGCCATCTTTTGATGCTTACAGTTATTATGTTTGAATACCTTGGAGATTTCCATGTCAGATGTTCTGAGTTGAAAAGATTCTTTTCCTGGCCTGCTTTGTGATCCAATGTTGATTTTTATTATTTTTTTTTTAATGTTTTCAAGCATGGTTTTGCCTCACCTCCTCTTCTAAGTTCATATGAAGTATTTAGGTTTTCCAAATCATATAAAGCCTTCAGGAATGCCTTTGTAAATTGTGGGCTGTGATAGTCCTTAAGAATAAAAATTGCTACTCGCTTACTTCAATAAAAGCTAGTTTGGAGTGAAACTTCTGATATTTCTCTTGATGCTTGCTGCTTTGTATAGAGTCTTAGGATGGTGGAGTGGGATGAGGGGGAAGGAATAAAGTGGCCGCTGCATATTTGCTGCAATGTAAATGTTTCCCTCCCAGTTTGACAGCGAAGGGGCACTTTCAGTATAACTGTTGTTGTTCTCTTTTTGCAAATCTGTTTATATTTCTACAAAAAACATCTAAGAATATGTTACATAAAAGATCTGAGTTTTGTTTTATATGTTTTGTACCTTCATGTTTAGTCATATGTTTTCCATTGTATGGCCAGATCAATCCCATATGCTGTTAGTTTGGTGTGAAAGACGAGAAAAAAGAAAAAAAAATCCTTTCTATCAGCTTCCTTCAAAGGAAAAATAATATGGTTGGAAAAACTACTGCTCAGAATTCTAGATCAAGAGTATTATTTTAGCTAATTTGCAGCTTCTTAAAGGATCATTTCTAAATTTTGTCTGGAATGGCTTAGACTGTAAGTTAGCTTGCATAATGACTGCAGATTTTGGCATGGTTGCCTCTGTGTTAATGCCACTGAGATTCTGAAATAATAAAATGCTTGGAGTATTGGCTTTATTATCATTCTATGCTTGAAAGCTTTATTCTTCTGGAATCAAGTATTATACATCATCAAGTGTTGTAAATGATATAATAGCAAATTGACAGTAGACACAGCTGAGATGTTGATTTTCACAGCAGCTTGTGTTTTCAATGGTGATTTTGATGTTACCATACTATCATGCTCCAAAAAGTTAAAAGTATAAAATGCATCTGGGTGGTTTGTGGGGTTGTGGTTTTTTTGTTTGNTTCTGTGCAGTTACCAGATACTACTCAAAGGGTATGAGGTTTCTGTCTGTTAATACAAAAATCATGGTGGCTCATCTCCAGGCTACGTTGTGCTTGTTTTACTTAGGCTGACACCTGCATTTCGGGCAGCCTTGCAGATGCACAGAAACATTAATGTTTTTAAGGTGTCCCTCAGCTCTTATTTTGAAGCTCACATCTTTCTGTTGATATAAATGAAAACTATATGAGGCCCAGACATGGTTTAAAGATTTCATGAGGTAGACCATGATCTCTTTGTTTGACTAGAACATTTCTGTCCTGGTACATCCTGAGACCTGACATCACAGTTAGGAGGAGAGTGAATATATGCAGTCCTGGCGAATGCTGGTGGTTATGGACTAAGAGTTAAAATCATGGTACAAGCTGCAAAAAGCTGAAGTTAAATGAGCTAGTTTCATGTCAAACTGGGTTAAACGTGACTAATAAAAATAGAAACCCATAACTTTTCATATAACTGAATTCAGTGCCACTTGAATAGTTTGCGGTGAATTGTTTTAAGCAAATGTTTTAGATCAGAGATACAAATCAGAACCCAAACTGCACACAAACTCTTCAAGTGAGAGTTTTTTTGGTGTATTTACAAGCTGGTAGTTTCCATCTCTTTTCTTTTTGTTCTGTTTTGGGATTAAAATTCTTTGCCATTGTCACTTCTGAATTTTGCAGACAAGTCTAATGGCATTTCTCTTTCCCTTGTTTTCCAGCATGCCATCAGAAATGCTGCTGAAGATATTTTCCTATTTGGATGCTGTGTCCCTGTTGTGTGTTGGTTGTGTAAATAAGCGCTTCTATCATCTGGCCGATGACAAGTAAGGAAGAGGCACACATAAGTGCTAGCCTTAATTGTGCGGCAGTTGAGTTTGTCTGAGTTATAAGTCTGCCTAATTTAGTTTCACTGGTGCCAGAGCACTGATGCATGTACCTACTGGCAATTACTCTGCTGAAAATGTACTGCATAGCTCACAGTACAACGTGTTGTATGGAATTATAGCTGTGCAAGCTCTGCAAAGTTTAATGGAAGTTACAAGGTGAAAACAAAATACAGTGTTTTGGAATGTTGCTATTAGCATTTATTTTGCTGTAAAATTTGCATGTATTCATTTGTATTCACATGCACCTTCACAAGCTTTGATTCAGGCAATCCTTAGTACTGTGTAGTCAGTAGCCTGGTAGAGTTGTCATAGCTTTCGTGATTTTGAAGTCCTATTTATTTACCTCTTTCATCAGGTTTTTGCAGAGGCCCTGATTAAGTCAAGGATTTTGTCTAGTGGATTTTGTCTGTTGCTTTTACTGTCAAGTTTTTGTGTCTTCTGAATGAAAACAAAAAGGGCAAAGATAAATATTGACACGTTTTTTGTAACTGGTTGCTTATATGGAGTTCACAAATTGCTCCTACAAGTATCATATTAATTTTGTGAAAGGATCAAGGGGAGAGATCCTAGATGGTACATGATAACTAGGATGTCTGGGTATTTTGTTTCTTTCTAGGATTAGTGTTATTTAAATAAGAACATTTCTTCCTATATAGGAAGTTGCTGCATCTGGTGTTCATAGATTTCTCACTTATTTGCAAAAAATTTGTGCAGCGAATTGGTTAGCATTGGCATTGACACCTGTAGAACTGATGAATTTGAAGGGAAGACCATAATCCAGATTTATTTTTTGAGGCTGTCAACAGGTGCATGTGGGTAAAAATTGCATAGTTGGCACAAGTTATGTATCTTAATATGCATTTTCTACTTCAGGATAGTAAGGTAGGATGAAATCATTGTGACCCTTCGAGAGAGGCTGATTCATCCATCTTCATCTCAATGTTTCTTTCCATTTTCTGATCTTGACAGAGATTACTGTGTGTGCACAAATGGGATTTAGGGAGGAGATACTTCTTGTCTTGTCTAGGAGACTGACTGGGTCAGTGGGACCAGGTTGCTTCTTCCTGCTGGATTTCCATGGACCTTCTTGAGTCCCTAAATCTTTTGGGGAATTAACATAAATTTTAATTGAAGTTCCTGCATATCTCTGTAACACATCTCATCCTGTTTTTTAGGTGGGGTATGTTTTTTGAGGATATTTCTGCTGTCCTGGCAGTACAGGATGCTATCCTTGATGCAACAGGAACATCAGTCTTCCATTGCGATATACCTGTGCTGCCTGCTGCAGCAGTATTATGTACCTGTGCAGCCTTTGTCTTTGGGCTCTTCAAGTAACGTCTGCACTTTAATGATTCCTTGACACTGATGCACTGATGTCTTCAATGTAACTGCTGGAGGCAGGGGAATGTTTCTGACCATCCTCTGTCCCAGCATGTGGCATTATTCCAGCCTTCCTGTCATGCAGTGCAAGAAGCTTACATAGATGGTTTGTCTGGATGCCTAAGGGTTTTGATCGTTGGCAGAAAGTGCTTGTATAAGAGGAAGGGAAAAGCCAAAGCACAGGGGAAGATCTTTTTGCTTTTGTGGACAAGTGATGACTGGCAATGGTATGTGTTTGATTCTGGCATTTGAGTTAGCAGTAAATGTTCGGATTGGCTTGTAGCAACGTCCGTGGAATCATAGAATCATCCAGGTCAGAAGGTCATCTAGTCCAACCTCCTTGCAGTCGCAGGGACACCCCCAATGAAACCAGGTTGCCCAGGGCTTCATCCAGCCTCACCTTGAATATCTCCAGAGAAGGGGCCTCAACCACCTCCCTGGGCAACCTGTTCCAGTGTTCCACTACTCTCAGAGTAAAGAATTTGTTTCTAATATCCAATCGAAATCTGCTCTTCTCCAACTTAAAGCCATTGCCCCTCGTCCTGTCACTGCAGGCCTTTGTAAACAGACTCTCTCCAGCCTTCCTGTAGGCCCCCTTCAGGTACTGAAAGGCTGCGATTAGGTCTTCTTGGAGCCTCCTCTTCTCCAGGCTGAACAACCCCAGCTCTCTCAGGCTATCCTTGTAGCAGAGGTGCTCCAGCCCCCTGATCATTTTCATGGCCCTCCTCTGGACCCACTCTATCAGGTCCATATCCTTGCTATATTGAGGGCTCCAGCCCTGNGCCTCTCCAGGTCCCTCTGTATGACTTCCCATCCCTCTGGAGTATTGACAACACCACACAGCTTGGTGTCATCTGCAGACTTGCTAATGGTGCATTTGATCCCTTTGTCGCTATTGTTGATAAAAACAGTAGTGATCCCAGGACAGACCCTTGAGGGAAACCACTTGTGACTGCTCTCCATCTGGATCTAAGGCCATTGAGCACGACCCTCTNGAACACCACCCTCTGGATGCGACCATCCAGCCAGTTCCTTATCAACTGTGCCGTCCACCCATCAAATCCATATCCCTCCAGTTTGTCAAGCACGATGTTGTGGGGGACTGTGTCAAAGACCTTACAGAAATCCAGGTAGATCACATTCACAGGTCATCCCTTTTCTACAGACACAGTCACCCTATCATAGAAGGCCACTAGGTTAGTCAGGCGGGACATGCCCCTAGTAAAGCCATGCTGGCTGTCCTAAAACATCTCCATGTGCCCAAGCATGGCATCTAGAAGGATCTGTTCCATGATCTTCCCAGGTCAGGAGGTCAGGCTGACAGGTCAGTCTGATAAGAGACCTTAAGATGAATATTATACTTAATGCTTTGAGGCAAAAGTGGCACGTATTCTCCTGTGAAAGAGACAGATTCATGCTTCTCTGTTGGATGCCTTTTTGATTTGTGTAACCTGAATTCTTCAGATGAGGATGAAGGGACAGTGATACCTCCCTAAATGCTTGTGATTCCAAGTGCCCCCTTTTTTCTCCTCCGCCTTCCTGCCCTGACTGAATTTTTGAGCTTCTTGGACTGATTCCTCATCTGCTTGTACAATGCCATTTTAGGAGAGGAAGAAGCAAAATATAACTGAGAGTGAGTAGAGGTATTTGTGGCAAGTTGGTCTTCATTCCACTTGCATTTCCTAAGGCTTTACCTTCAAAATGCAGTAAATACTTACTGCTCCCCATGTCCTTTTGGCTTCATGCAGCTAGATGCTGACTATCTCTCCCTGTGAAAGAAAGGATGTCTGTCTTGGGAAGAGGTTTCTAGTTAACAGGAGAGGGTGCTAGGGGAACATCTTACTGGACTTTTCAAACTGAATAAGGCCAGTTGGGTGATACATACCTCAATTTCTCCTGATGGTGCATCAAGGACATCTCTCTTCCGTTTTCATCATTCCACAATTCTTAGCTGCTTTGGAGTTAAATAGGAATTTCCTCCCTCCATCATAAATATTTTATACCTGATAACTGGGTTGTCTTTTCTTTTCTGGTCTCAAAATTACATCCTGAGTCTTTGTTTTATTTATGGGATTATTCTTGACGTTCTGCCTTCCCCTCCCCACCCAATTCTGGTGAAAGGAAAGTTGGAAGCTCATGTTGACTGTGAGCCCCTCTTTAGCAGTCATAGAAGCTTTTGAGTCTGTGTTTTAAATAGCTTTGACTCAAAAGGTTGCTGTGGGAGATTATACTTATATCTGCGAAGCAGCATGCTGGAAGGTTTTTTTATCAGAAATAAGGAGTCCTGCTCTGGGCATGTGGGGACTTATTCTCAGCAGGTGATGAAGTGAGAGTGGTTTTCACGAGTAGGAGGCAGTGTGGGATGGATTCAGTCCTTGAATGCTTTAAGGAGGGGAAAAATGCATTGCAAAGCACGTTAGTGTAAGTTTGCCTGGGGATAGGTAAGGGCTGGTAAAGGTAATCTTGCTGATAAATGGTAGAGACTTTCTCTTGAGAATTTGTTTCTGTTGCTATCAATTTTCTTTAGTGCAGTTGTGTAGACTGTGTAACTAGCACTTAAAATTAGCAAACTTATTGGAAACCTTTATTCACAGATTGCTGTTTGAATTCTTATAAATTCTTGTACTCAATATTCCCTGAACTGCCCTGAATTCCCTAGAGATGCTGAGGTGTGAGGGGCAAAAATGTGACCTCATATTTTTCCTAACAGGCATTCCTGTTACCTGGCATTCCTGTTGCATGTTTCTTTGATCTGTTCAAGAAGACCTGCTTCAGGTTTTAAAATCTGTGAAGGAAGTAGCAGTATAAAGGGAAGGAAAGCTTTTAAAAACCACATACTATAGTGTGCTACTGAGAGGCATAAAACACTGAGGTTCCCAGTATCTGATGATCCTACTTTCGAGAGCACTAGTCAACCATTTTGTGCATGTGTAGTTGAGATGTTTGTCAACTTTGCTGGCATATTGTAAGAAATAACGGAATAATTCTGTTTCCCCGACCCCCATCCGTGGTAGAGCAAAAAGCTGTAAGTGAATCTCATTTGGTATATATAATCCAGAACAAGAAATGCATTCAGAGATTCCATATTCTTTGAGATAAGCTAGTAAACCCATGAGAAATGCTGACATCTAGCATCTTTTGGTTCCTGAGCCTTTGTTTTTGCACCAGGAAATCTGGCCTCATATCGGGGAGAAAAAGTATAAAACCACACCTTTTCATTTTCTTGACTAGTACTTAGGAGGCTGCGGTTTCTGGTATTCTGTAAATTTACGTTTAGATTAAACCCAGTTTGCTGATAATCTAGGACTAGATATTTTTCTGGTATCATTTTGCTCAGTGGTAGCTGAGACATGCGTATAAGAATAATTAAGTAACTGTTCTTGAAACTTATATGGTTTTCATCTTTATTCCATTTTTATTTTCAGTGGAATCTGGCTGAAAATCTATTCCAGTTGTTTTCGACCAAAAAGGACTATTTGGAAAATGAAATCTGAACAAACAGAAACTGTTTCCTTGGACTGTGCTGCTCTACATGATAGAAAGCCTGGGTACTGGAAGAAAGAATACATCTTCAAACAAATAGCTGCTGTCAAAACTAGAGTAATTCGCCTTGTTAAACCTGTAGATCCTTATACAGGTCTTCCATGTAAAAACAAAGAAGCTATGAAGTAAGCAATGCCTTGTCATAGCAACTGTTTACTTGAGAAGAATGTACAGAATATTAATGGATTTGGGAGTGCTGGGGGGGTATGTAATAGAGCTATAAAATCTATTTCATAATGTGAAGATGCGGTGATAGCCTCTAATTGACCTAGCCTGAGAAACGTAAGTAGCAGTTAGTAGAAATTTAAGAACTCTGTTGGAAATATTGCCACTTTGAGAATCTTTTCTTTTTCTTTTTTTTTTTCTTTTTTTTTTTTTTAAAAACCACTCCTCCCCCCTCTCGATTCCTAAATAACAGAGCCTCTTGCCTGAGCTGGATAATTGTTCTAAAGGACAAAAATGGAAAGGAACATGTAATTGAGAAGGCAAAGCTGTCATTTAAGGACACATCTGTTACTATACTTTGGTATAGTACAAATTGGCCATGCGTAGACATCCTGTCCACCCTAAAACTATTTGGAGTTGTGCCATTGCTTCCTGATCAAAGCAGAGATCCCAGTAAGATTGGGTGAGTAACGCAGGATTTTGAGGGGTTTCTGGTGTAACTGGTTGATAGTATGTCTGTAGGAGCTATCTGAGAATTAACAAGCTAATTCTTTCTCAGCCTCTCTGTAGTATCTCTTCCAAAGTCTATGTCCTTCATTTCATTGTCAGAGCTTCTTAGCAAGAAATAGATGTAATCCAGTGAGCTATGACATTAATTCATAGGTTAATGTAGCTACTGGCATGCAAGATACAGACTGATAAGTCCTGCCTTGGAAGGCTGAACCTAAGGCATAGAAATAAGCATGAAACAACCGTAAACCTATGAGACTTTAATGTGAGACATTTGAATTGGAACATTTTGTATGTAGCCACATTATGTGCCTACAATCAGGTAATCTCTGTTACTAACATTATTTTTTTCCCCATCTGTTAGATGTGTATGTGAATTTAGGGAACTTTGTGTTTGGCTATGTGTACAATATAAATATATGCATATAAAAAAGGAAAAATGTGCAGAGCACAGAGTGGGATAGCTGTTGTTTTGTAACTTAAGTGTGTGCGATATTTTTCTGGCATTATATTTTCAGAAAAGTTGTTTAAATTAAAAGTGTATTTTGAGTTATGTAAGTATTGGTTGTTGTCAAGGAGTTTTCCATGTGGCTATGTCTTATATGTTGTTTTAGTATATGTAGTATCAGCTATATCCTTCTTGCCCAACTGCCATAGCAGTAGAGCTCTGAAAAGAGAGAATTGTTGTTCACCTACAAAATACATAGTTCCTCAAGCAGAAGCAAGGTAGTTGCCTAAAAAAAAATAAAGAAAAGCCTTTTGTGTAAAGTCTGTTTTAAAAAAGTCAAATTATGTGTGAGATGTAGTTTCACCAGGGTAATTATTTGTATGTACAAAACAGTGGAAGAAAGCTTGCAGTTAGTTTATTTCCTTCACAGAATTGCAAGTTGTTAGGACTTGTGAATATACACGAAGGTAATGATCTCACAAATATCAGAATGTTACTCACAATGTTAAGAATATAAGGAGCTAGTGCAGGGACTTTGGGAAAGTCCCTGTATTTATACCGTCCTGTCTGACTTAAAGATGGAAAGGGCTGATGTCCCATCCCTGCCCCAAATCCTCAGTTCAAGGTAATGTGACAAAGTTCTTGTCACTTGCTACCTCTCTGGCAGTGTGTAGTGGTAGGTGACATTGCTGTGATGCTGTTGGGAAATCTAGGAACAATTTTAAATATAATAAGAGGCTACAGCTGTGAAGGGCTTTTAGGATGAGTTATTTCTCCATTCTGAATAAGTAACACAGGCTCTGCTTTCTGCTCTTTTTTATGCATTGTTAGCCAGTGGGAACACCTGTGAAGTATGAACTTTAGATAAAGGGTGTAATGGAGCTAAATCACTTTAATTGCAAGAAAAATCTAGATATAGTTTTCTAAAAAAAAAGCTTTCTTTAACAGAAGCTTTTAATTATTTTACGTACAGTTTGATTCTTTCCTTCGAAGTTTGCTTCTGTGGAAGAAGAATTTACCTTTTTTAGTAGCTTGCTTCAAATGTTCAGTGATTCCATCTAGTACCAACAGTGTTAAAAACAAGTCATAAAGTAATTCTGTGGGTTTTTTTAAATATTGGATAAGCATATGAGTATCTCTTTTTTGTTTCTTTTCTTGTAAGTGCTGTAGTTGTTCAGAAGTAAAGTTTATGGCTACGTGTGCTGAATGCCTTCAAATCCATTTTTCATCATGTGCTGTTGGTCAGACTTTGGAGTTAAAAGTGAAATTAGGCTGAACTTTTACACAAGTAAACAGCATAGTCTTATTGTTACATTCTGTATGTTCTTTTCAAAGACCTCGTTGTCGTTCCTTAATTGCTGAATACCATCTTGCTAACCTGACTGAAAATAGTGTAGCAGTTGGTGCTGATAAGCTCGTCCAGCTCTTCAGTCTGAATCCAGGACTCTTACTAGGACTTTGGAAGGTAAGATAACCTTTTGTCTCAATGCTTTATTATGACTTGAAGAAACAGATATTTTTGCCCTGTAGTTCAGGATTCTGGTGGTGGTTTTTTTTTTTCTCACCTTCCTCTTTTTCTTTGGATTTCGAAAGATCTTGTCTAAACAAACAACAAGAAAATACAGGTAGGGACATTTAGTCGATGATTTACTGTATTCTGAAGAACTGTTGCAGGATTATCTACTTTTCAAAAAAACCCACTTCTAATTGAGAGAACAGTTACGTATCATTGTATATTAGATACTCTACTGTTCTTATTTCTGTGTTCAGTTGTATTTATTTTGCAGTCTTCACATGCCAAAGTTTGATATCCTAAAGGCATTTTAAATAGAACATTTTGTGGAGAGATGTGCTTCTTTCCCTTACTTATGCTTTGCCTTGTCCCCATCACTCAAAGTGATGAATTCCCACAAGGCAACTTTGCTAGTTGCTTCCTTTAATCTACATCACCAGATAGTTGTATTCTGCTCCAGCAGCAGGAATGCTGTAAATTGTGCCCTTTTGGGGATATTAAATTCTTGGTATCAAGTGTCTAAGTGAAGGAGTTAGGCTCTGTAGGCTGCATGTAGAGAAGGGTGTCTTTAGAGAGCAGTGCAGAACTTCTGAAGTAGAATTTTTCTCTAAAGGAATCTATGTCTTTGTACTGAATGCACTGGGACTTTGGTCTCTGCCTGAAGGTGCATACAATTAGGTGCTATAGAAGCCTGTCTCAGGTCTTCTGCTCTTGGACAGAATTCAGAGGTGGCAGCCCTCCTCCAACCATGTTAATGAGGTAGACATTATTTGTCACTGGCAAGGAACTATCCTCAGGGAGGCTGTGAACACTTGCTCTAAGATGCGTTTCATTTCCAGCTGGAAACTCTTGCTACCTCAAATGTGCACAATCATCAGAGAAACCATTTAAAACTACAGAAGGAATACTTGTTTCACTCTTACTTAAAGGTAGATGTTTCCTAGAGAACTTGAGACTGGCTGATCTGCATGCATCTGTTACGGGCTTTTCTCAGTCTATGAAAAGCTCTGATAAGTGAATACATTTATATACATTTATTTATATTTATTTATGAATAAAGTGATACATTTATTTTGTATCTTCAGAGGTTTAGCAGACTGGTGTCCCTGTGTTGTTGTTGCTATGGTCTTTATAGCGTGCTACCCCTTCCCATGTTTGGAAGGAGAACTTTCAGCACCTGGAAATGGTTCAACTGTAACTAAGTTCACACAAAGATGTTTACCATTGAGTGCTTCACTCTAGTATGCTTTTCCTGCTTACTTTTCTGAACAGCTGTTCTTACTCTCTTATGTGGGAAGAGTAGCATTAAGTGGTTAATTGTAGATGGGTGTAATAATTGGAAATGACACATCTTAGTTTTTTTACGCATAGCTTAGCTGCGTAACAGAAATTGTTGATGCTAGTAGATTTCACAAGTAAGGACAGATTTTGTGGGCCTTCTGGTATTTGCATTGAGAAAGACTTGACAGACTCTGTGATTGACATATCTCTGTCATTATATCTTTTATAGCTGTAATTTTGCACATCAAAAGTACAGAAGTAGTTAAAAAAAAAAAAAAGAACAAAAAACCAAGGTTAGAGTAGGGCATATTGTTTTCTATTTGGTAACCCAGAGTTGAAAACAATGGTTCCCTATTTTTCACGACAGTAATAGACTGTTGGTAGGGAATAATTTTGCTAGTGGCTTAGGTGTTTGCAAATGTAGAATTTAGAAATGCATTTTTCTTTTAAAAAGAGAGTAAATCCTAGCATTCTGTGTTCTTGAAGTAAAGAGATGCCTTTGGCTCTGTTTAGTTCTCTTACCGATCTCTGAAGTCTTCTTTGAGCTATATAGGCCTATAGAATTACAAACTCTTCAGGAATTTGTAATCTGGTGAAGACATCTGGGATTTTACTTTAAAATTTACTATTTCATTTGAATAGGTCTGTATTCCTCAATGATGATCTCTTCTTTGCAAGTAGTTCCTTACATATGAAAATAAGCTTGATGATTAGGTATTTAGTAGCTGGGAGTAAGTCCTGTTGGACTCTCTTTAGGTGTCAGGTTTAAAGTGGCAAGTAGAAGCTAGAGAAGTACAGTTCAAGGAATGCTGTTGATAAACTACCTATGTCAAGACAAAAGTTATCTCCCTTCCCCCATAATACAGAAATGCTGTGATCTTTTACAAATATTCTGTATTCTTGTGAAAATACAGTAGCAGTTATAGCAGTTCAAATGTTAAAGCAAACCATTATTAATGTTATTACAGTAACTGGCAGAGTAATAAGCAGCAGTATTTATCTATGAATTTTAATGCTCAGGAAGACCTTGTGAAAAAAAGGTATTTCCAGATGAAAATACATCTTCTTTAATTAACTTTTCAGGAGAAAAATGAAATTGCTTTTGTTATGGCGAGTCTTCATTATCATCAACTTCTTGAGAGAAGCACTTTGGGTTCTTCTACTGTGTAAGTTTTGGTTTCTCCTTTGTGGGTAATAAAGATAACCTTTTGAATAAAGCTTTGAGTCTTACAGTTAAAATTGGCTGCTGGTAAGAGGTTTATATTTAGGCAGTAATTAACTATTCTTGTTTAATATAAACAACAGCTACGGTAAGTATATACAAAGCTGTAGAAGAACTTTCATACTAAGGTGTTGCTATTGTTATGTTATTAAGGAGATAATTTAGTCATACAAGTGTACTAGTGCGTGCTGTATTGTGAAAGTTAGAAATATGCTGCCCATACTTTCTCCTTTTTCGCTAGCAGTCTTTTTATTCCCTCTTCTTATCTGAAAGACCTAGAAAAGAGAGAGAAATTTTAGTAAGTAGGAAAATAATCTTTAGCTGTGGAAAAGGGGAGAAAGAATTTCTAGTAAACTGGTAAGGTGCCTGCATATATCTTTCAGTTATATGGAAAAAATAGCTGGATTTCCTATGAAGTATTTGTGTATATTGCGGTGTATAATGTAGTACCTGTTTATATATTGTAAAATGTTTAAAAATATGGAGCTTTTTAGCTATAGAGGATGATTTGGGGGATTTTTGTTCCCTCCAACCCACCCCCTCAACTCTGCTCAGGTACTGTTGTATCTACTGGTAATCTCATGTGCCCACTATAATTTAACGTGGCTCTTTTCACACAGAATTTAAAATTTAACACGCACTGCCTTACTACCCAATAGGATCCTATTTAGGAGCTGCTGAGTCATTTCTGTAGAGTAGTTTGTCTTTTAGGTTAGGCACTGACAAAATAATCGTATTACTGCTACAACTCTGTAGCTGGTTGGCTTTTAGATTTATAGATAAGTTGAATTATTTTGTGGATTTTTTTGTTGCTGTTTTTTTTTTTTTTTTCATAAACAAATCCATATTTTGGAGTTTAACAGATGTACCTTTTAAAGTTGACTGCCATTATTTTCTGCCTTCGGCTAGGCTGGACAGCTGATTAGAATTATCAGACACTGTATGAGACAACTTAAAAGAAGTATGATGAAATAGACAGAGATACTTTCAAAAGCATTAATAAAGAAGAAAAGTTGTATCTTCTAGTAATTTTTTCCCCTCTTTCAACCAATCCTGAGATCACTGAATGGTAGGAGTTGGGAGGGACCTTTGGAGATCATGTTGTCCAACCACCTTGCTGAAGCAGGTTAAGCTAGATCAGACTGGACAAGAACACATCCAGATGGCTTTTGAGTATCTCTATAGAGGAGGAGAATCCACAACCTCTCTGGCCAGTCTCAGTGCTTTGTCATTCTCGAAGTATAGAATGTTTTCCTGCATGTTCAGATGGAAGTTCTTGTGTTCCACCTTGTTTTGGTTGTTCCTTGTCCTGTCACCGGGCTCCACTGAGAAGAGCCTAACCCCATCCTCTTGGCATTCATCCTTTAGATATTTATAAGCAATGATGACGTTCCCTCTCAGTCTTCTCTTCTCCAAGCTAAACAGATCCAGGTCTCTCACCCTTTCCTTCTAAGAGAGGTGCTCCAGTCCCTTGATCATCTTTGTAGCTCTCTGCTGGACTCTCTCCAGCAGTTCCCTGTCCTTGAATTGGACACAGTACTTCAGATGCAGCGTTGCCAGGGCAGAGTAGAGGGGGAGGATGATCTCCTTCAACCTGCTGGCCACATACTTTTTTAATGTACCACAGGGTACCATTGGCCTTGGCCACAAGGGCACATTGCTACCTCATGGTCAGCTTGTTGTCCACCAGGATTCTCAGCTTGGTCTCTGCAGAGCTGCTTTCCAGCAGGTCAGCTCTTAACCTGTACTGGTTACACTTAGAATTTCATCATGTTCCTCTCCACCCAGTTCTCTAGCCTGTCCAGGTCTTGCTGAATGGTTGCACAGCCTTCTGGTGTGTCAGTCACCCCTTCCAATTTTGTATCATCAGCAAACTTGCAACCTCATCTAGGTTGTTGATGAATATGTTTGTGAAGACCAGACCCAGTACTGACAGAAGGACAAGATGGTAGTCTCAGTGTAGGGCTATTTACTGTACCTGTTTCTGTTAAGTCATTCCCCCTTTGCTCAATTTTATTATTATTGTTTTTAAAGTCAATATGCCCTTCCACCTCATAAACCTGTACTGGATGATGTTGACCCAGAATATGGACTGCATGGCTACAATCTACATCTTGATATACATGGTGGAAGCTGCACCTACCTGTGTGGAACATTCAAGGGCCTCTTCTGCAGAAAAGGTAGAGTTGCCAGAACAGTAATGTCTGATTTTAAAGTGATCCTTGCTGGTATGTTTTCCCTCTTCTATCCAATATCTCTATTTTAAGGGGAGAAACTGAAATAGATTTTTAAGAGTAAGCCATCTTTTTGTTAATTGTGTGATTTCTTTCTATCTGCATGGTGTATAGTGTGATACCATAAGCTTGCTCTATATGAAGTCTGCCTGCTATTCCATGGATATAGTGTCAAGCCTGAGATAAAAATTCAACAGATTGTCAGGATATTTTCATTTGGTTCAGGGCTGAGTTAATAATGCAGTGGCACAGCTTTTGGTGCAGGTTGATATTCTTTCCATTTGTATACTATAAAGGAAAGTATAAGTTTGTCCTTGTATGTTTTGGAGACCTATGTCTGCAGAATTCTTCTCAAGTATACTTAAAGTGCATTATATGTTTATGTATGTCTAAATATATTTGTAGAAGAAAAGCTTTTTATGAAAAGTTCACAGTATCATAGCTTTTATTTAGGTCAACTTAAGGTTGCCTATTCTAACATCCTTTCATTGTGTAATAAACAGTTTCAGTGATTATTTATGACTCTGCTGCTTTTTTTCAGTTCTCAGCATTTCTTTTAATTAGACATGATTGGTTATTTTTGTTAACATACAGCTGAACTTAATAGTTCTGGTAGGGTTTTGCAAGGTATATGGGTGAACTTCAATACAGCCCTGCCTGCAGCTACACAGCTGTCTTTCCGTCAGAAGAGACAGATTAAAATATTAAAGGTAAAATTAAAATTAAACACTGTAAATTAATTATTGCTCCTCAGTATTTTTCTGTTAACAGTACTAATGAGCCTTCTGTTGATTACAGAAAATACTGTTGCTAATGAAGGCAGTAGAGGGCACTGTTACCAGGCTTGAGTGTTCTTACAGTGTTAGAACAAATTTCCTCACAACACTTTTTTTTTTTTTTAAATTGTATTTAATGACTCCAAGAACTGTCGTTTAGACTGTAGCCTTGTGCACACAGTAGAGTGTTGTAGTCCCTTGAATTGAAACATACATATTTTCGTATTCCAAAGAAAAGTCCGGGCTTAAAATAAAAGTATACTTACAAGGGTAAAATTTCAGTGAATTTCTATCCAGGTAGCAATAGAAATCTCTCCTGACTTGTTCAATATAGGAGTCCTCTTTAAACTCTCAAAAAAAAAAAAATCTTCTGTAAATTGTCCAGAAGTTTGGGTTTTTGGTTTAGATTTGTTTTGCTTTTTCTAGATGAATGTCATGTTTTGCTTTCTAAAATGAAAATTCTATGCTCCTAGCAATACAGTTGCACAAGAGAAAGCAGTACGTGGCACGCTTTCTTTGTTGGTATCACTTTTTTTCCACTTAGAAGCTACTTCTGTCAAAGATTAAGCTGATGTTTATGCAAATGGTAGAAAATATCCAGGAGCTACAGTTGTGATGCCGTCTCACTTTGTTAGTTAGAGAATCTGTTTTATGATCGCGATTGTTTTCTGAACTGTTTTGGCTTTGTGTCCTTCAGCTGTGTGACAGCCGCTTGATTCTGCTCTCACAGGACATCAACCAGCTGAAATTATAGTTCTGAAGGCAATAAGCTCATTTGTCATCTACTCCCTTCTATGTGCTTGCACAATAATTCCTTTTGGGAAATGCTTTCTTCCGTAATTTGTGTTCAAAAATGACGCAGTGAGGCAGTTTATGGCTGTCTGCTGTCGTGTATCTTTATGGTAATTTGTTGTTTGCTTTGCTCTTTCTGATAAACATGGTATTTCTGAAAGTGGTCAACCGTATAGGTTTGTCTAAGCTGGTTGTATTTGATGGTTTTCACTTTGTTTTTAGGCTCCCTTCTAATGATACTCTTTGTCCTATTTTCTGGAGGGGCTTCGAAACATGGAGTTCTCTCCATCATAGTGAGAAGTCTTGCTGTTTCTTAAAATTCTCTACCCAATCCAGATTTATTTTAAATTATGAATGTGATGTGCCAGTGGCAGTTTCCACAACGTGAGACACATCAGTTGTCTGTTATTATACTGGGGTTTTACTTATTTATTTGTTTTCCTTAGGAAGCTGTAGACACTCCTGGGTTACCAGGGAATGCCCATTTGTTATTCTGCAGAATAACTGATTTGTTAACATTTAGTTTTATTTTTGTCCACTTTCTTTAGCATTCATTACTGTTGTGCTTCGTATTGCTGCTCTGTTTTCAGTTCTTTCTGCAAAATACTTAACATCAAATTAAAAAAGTTACATCATACTTGATTGAACTAAATGGATGGAGTATATATGGCTTCAGATCTTTTTTTTTTTTCTGTTATTAATATTTGCACTGCAATAACTAGCTCTTTTTCCACTGTGTTTTGGCTGCTTTTTAGCATTTTGCTTTGTGCTCCTTCCATTTAGAAATAATTGGTAGCATCATTTTGACAGATACCGTAGGGTGAATATGTTAAATACTTCCAAAAGTAATTGAAAGTATTAGGAAACTTCTCGTGTTTTCAGGAAGCTGTGACAGGCTTTTCATGTGACTCATAGAAGCCATGAATACTACATCTAGCCTTTTAATAAACATTCTTGAAATGTATTTACCCAGGTTTTCTACTTCTTAAGCATAGCTTTGTAGCCATATAGCAGTCTAAGCTTGGTTTTTCTTTGTCATTCCGTGTGGTGATGTGCTGTGCTTGCAAAATGTAATGGGGTGATTCTTTTTCTGTGTTTAGAGAGCTTTTAAAATTTGTTTGTAAAATGTCATAGCATGCATTTGAGATGTTAAATGAAATGGTGAAATTAAAAAAAAACAATCATAAAGACTGGGTTAACTAATTTGTGAATAATTAGCCTTCAGATTCCTGACTTGTCTCCTATTTCCATTCTGGCTTAAAGTTAAAAAGTAGCAGAAATAGGAGGTTTATAATGTATACTTGAGCCAGGTGGCCTGACAATGCAGCAGTTGATGTTATTAATGCCATGCAATTGTAATGGTATCCTGGACTTCATTAAATTGTTAGTGGTATGCTTTTTTTAATCTGTTTTTATTCCAATAAAATTTTCATTTCTTTTGAATGAGTTAGAGGAGTAGCCACTTCTTCTATTCAAACCTGAGTTGCAGAACACTGAATAGTCCTTTGAAAAAAGTGCTTCTTGGCTGATGTTTAAGTCTCTTGTATAAAAGTTCAACTTTAAATGAGGGCTTTCAGTGTTCACTCAGCTTGACTATTTATCTAAAATATTTTTATCTTCAATGAAATCTTATAATTGGATTTGATTTACTGAGGTTTGGAACTGAAACATTTGGGGGGTATCAACTCAATACCCTTCTTTTTCCACCTTGAGCTGGATCCTGAAAATGAATTCTGCTTACATTTTCCTCCCTGAGTTCACTGCAAGGACACTGGGTATCACTGTCTGGAGTGATGCATTTTCCTTCAACCATACAAAATAATTCCTGGGCATAGTCATGTTGGTTTCACTGTATTCATGCACCTGTTCCAGACAGTGTCTGTACTATAAAACCTGCTGCTCCTGTCCTCTGCCATATATTGGGCTGTTTTCTCCACACAGTAACTATTCTTTGGATGCCCTACTTCTGAATGCTGTCTTTCCAGGACTGGTCTGTGGCCAAGCAACTCTTGGGAGTCGCTTGGCCCCAGTGTAGCAGGAGAAGAGAAGTAGAGAAGTTTTCTGGCTTCTACAGTAAACTGTGGGCTATTTCCCTCTGACTCTTTGCCTCCAGCTGTCTGCCTTCAGCAGCCATCAGACAGGATTTTGCTGCTCCTGCATGCAGGCTTTAGCTTTTTAACTCAAAGCCAGCCATTCTGATGTTGTTGATTCTGTCCTCAACCTCATGCTGTTACTTGGGCTTGACTAAAGGAGAAGCATAGGCAAAACAATTCTCTCTCTCTTCACATGCGTCTTAAAGCTGTACAAGCCCCTTTAGTTATCATTTTACCATCTGGGGCCTGCTAACGGATCCTGACAAGCGGTATTCTCCTGGAAATTCCTTCTCTCTCTCCCTATTGGTTGCTTGCAAGTGCTAGATACTTAGTTCCATTCCTTTCTTATTATTTTATTTCCTTTGAGGTCTAGGGTTTTAAATTGCTTCTTTAAGAGAATATATCTTATTCAAGGAATTTTTTTTATTAAGGGATGTCCTACTAAGAAATCTGCTTGTGTCACTGTGTGATCCATATTTTATTTTTTTTTGTAGTCAGAGATCTTGCTTGTGATATACCACAAATCATAGTTAGACTGTTGGACTCTCAGGTTAACTTTCCTCCTATGACAGCAATGGAAAAAATAAGAATTAAAAAAAGTTGATCTCTTCTGGGAGGAGAGGAAGACATACCAAAGAAATATGGTTATGTGCAGTAATAAAATAAAATAGTCACAGAGATATCATAATAATTCTGTCAAAAATACCCCTTGAAAATGAGCCTTTGGAAAGCTATTTAAAAAATGAACAAATCCATAATTTAAAAACTTGATATAGGCATATTTCTTGTCAGTTTAAATGATGTAATATCCTTTCAGGGAGGACTAATAGTTATCCTTAGACATTGATTATTTTAGGGTTATTTCAGTTACCAGACAGCAGAGGAGTTTAAAAAAAAGGAAAGGGGGGGTATCTCGTATTTTATTTCATATGGTATATGTTGAGTTGAGCTTATCTTTTGGGGAATGGGCACTGGTGGCATGAAACTTAAATATAGAACGTGAAATTTGCTGCTTTCATCCTTGTATAAGTTGTTCAGATGGCATTCAGATTTTTATACTCAAATTACTGCATGACATGAAGAAAAGCAGACGGTGCATTTACAGTGTACTTGGTCTTAGCCTGATTTGTGGTAGTATAATGTTATATGTTGTTAATATTTTCAGGTGACATTGCAAATGGATATTTGGGGCTCACAGTTGTAAGCTTAAAGGATAATACGAAGCACTTGCCTCTTATTGGGACGCTTGGCTTATCCTGGGAAACAGACTCATTTAAAGGCAATGTGAAGGTCAGTCAGAAATATACTTTGTTTCTGTAAATGCTTATCTCAAAACAATTATATTTATGCATCCTAAATATGCTAATTTTTTAAAGAACCTTCATTTTTGGAAGGTGTCTGTAACTAGAGAAAAATCTCAATTCAAGTATTGCAAAAATTATGTGAATTTTGAGGGGAAACAGTTCTAGCCTTGCTGTTTTATAGTCTAGATTACTTGATAGACTCATTATGTATGTGTGATGACTCCAGTGCTTGCCACTCAGCGAAGATGCTGTGACTGACCAGCGCTGCTTGGAAATGCTGGATAAAAAAAGTACCACAGATTCACTTTTTCTGAGGGCTTTTGTTTGGTTTGGTTTTGGTTTATTTTTTTGTTGTTTTTTTTTTTTTTTTTGTCCAAACAATAAGTCTTGAACCCCTGGGGAAATACTCTGCAGTTCTGTTGTAGCATTTAGGTACAATGAAAATTAGAAACTTTTGGACAACGTTAAAATGCCGATGGACACAGGCAGTCATGCAGTCTGTGCCTAGCTCTTGAGTCATATACAAGGGTCAGCTGGATTAACTGTTTATATTTTAGAGGAATTCTCACTCATTCTATTGTACAAAATTCCTAAAATAGTTATTTTAAAGAAAATTTGAGAGTAGTTCTGTAGATTTTACAATACTGGTGAAGGTACACGTTTTTAAATGTATTTCAGCAGCATGAGTATTTCAGAAGTAACAAAAATCCAGGTAAATGTAACAAGCACTACTGAAAAATGGTAGAGTTCAAGACTTTAATTCAATCTTGACACATTGGAACCAGTAAAAATTAATAAAACTATAATTTCTGGTAATCCTTCATAAGTGTGGAATGGAATACTGTTTGCTAACATATTTTGCTCATAGGTCACATATTTTATGGTTTTATATTTTATAGTTTCAACCAGCTTTCCTATGCAGTGAAGAGTGTAAAAAATATCTTAAACTTTAGTAGTCTACTTGTATATATTTGGAACATCAACTACAGTGGACCTTAGATTACAGTTTCCATTAAGGCCTCTCTCTCTAATTGCTCATAGCAATTTTTTTTCTTCAGATTCCTTGTTTGCATAGTAAAAGTTTGTTCACTTGCATTTTTCCTCAGTTTGTACTACACTGTTCTGAGTTGGGTGTTTGCTTTCAAAAAAACAATGAATGTGTTTTAGTAAAAATGAATGTGTTTTAGTAAAAATAATATATGTTGACAACTTGAAGGAATTCAAGCTTACAAGAAAACACATTTATGGCAATTGTTTGCTAACTTTCTTTGTCTTAAATGTTCATTGAGAACCATAATGCAGAATAGGTGCTTTTTTGAGGCTTCTGAGAAATTTTAGACTTGAATTAGTTTAGTTTATTTTTGTGTATCTCATTAATCTCATTAGAACTATTTGTATGCTTAAAATAAGTGGGATCTTAGCACATAATTACAGAATACGCATCATTTACTTGAAAAACATACAATAGATGGTAGGAAATCCTGCTGCTGTGTTGGACAGATATCAAAAAATTAAGGCTTTGGGGAGACCTTATGGTGGCCTTTTACTATTTAAAGGGGACTTATGAGAGACTGAGGGAGACGTTTTACCAAGGCTTGTAGTGACAGGACAAGGGAACAATGTTTTTAAATGGAAAGAAGGTAGATTTAAATTGGTCATTGGGCCACAAAGATGATTAGAGGGTTGTAGCACCTCTCCTATGAGGACAGGCTGAGGGAGCTGGGGCTGTTCAGACTGTAGAACAGAAGGCTCTGGGGAGACCTTCTAGCAGCCTTCCAGTATCTGAAGGGAGCTACAGGAGAGCAGGAGAGGGACTCTTTGTCAGGAAGCGTAGTGATAGGACAAGGGTTAATAGTTTTAAACTGGAAGAGGGGAGATTTAGATTGGATATTAGGAAGAAATTGTTAGCTGTGAGGGTGGTGAGGCACTGGAACAGGTTGCCCAGGGAAGTTGTGGATGCCCCATCTCTGGAGGTGTTTAAGGCCAGGCTGGATGGGGCTTTGAGCAACCTGCTCTAATGGGAGGTGTCCCTGCCCATGGCAGGGGGGTTGAAACTTGATGATCTTCGAGGTCCTTTCCAACTCTAAACATTCTATGATTCTATAATTAGGAAGAATTTTTTTCTGTTATGAGGGTAGTGAGAAACTGGAACAGATTGCACAGGGAAGTTGTGGAGGCCCCATCCCTGGAAATGTTCAAGGTCTGCTGGTATGGGGCTTTGAGCAACCTGATCTAGTGGTAGGTATCCATGTCCATGGAAGCAGGGTTGGACTAGGTGATCTTTAAGGTCCCTTCCAAACCATTGTATGATTCTATATGATTTACAGCCGACTAACAGAATTTTTTCTTCCATGAAAATAATGAGTAGCACATAAAAATGTGGTAAATTAACTGTCAGAGGAAATGGAGAGCTATGGCTATAGTCTTCAATTTATCTTTGTCCTCTGTGTTTACAGCATAAATTATACTGAAGATTTGTTTCTAGGAAAAAATAATTTTTTGTTTTATTTTTTTTAAATCCATCACTTTGTGGTGAGAGATTGCACATGTCAATACATAGCTGGGGGTAGAATTCAATTTGACTTTTAAGATAATTCTCTAAAACTCTTAAAACTTGTGAAGGCCAAATGAAATTAGTCATGGCAGCAGAACATGCCACTACTTTTATTTTATTGGAACTTTTTTATTTTATTTGAATTTTTTCCAATTCTCTAAGGGGGAAAAAAAGGGTTTAGAGGTAATCCTGGGTATTTCTTTTAAAGAAGAAAAATTGCTAAAGTAGAGATAGTTAGAAATACATGGAAGAAAAAAGCTCCCCAACACTTAAGGCCACCCGGCTTTAATTTCCATAATTGGCTTTTGATATGCAAGATGTCAGACCAGAAAACAGTAATTATTTCTTGTTCGGAGTAGACTTGTAGTTCCTGTAAGTTATTAAGTGATCATCAGATTTGGTTTGAATTTTGTGTTTTCTGCATAGTCTACAGTAACAAACTTAGGAAAACTGTATGTTTCATGTTACCTCCTATGTTTGTGCTGTCTGCTCTGTATTGTTTGATTAAAGTACAGCAGTAGTGAAAGAAATGTTAAAACAGTGGAAGCATGGTGTTGTAGTACAGGGAAATAAAGCATTCCAAATTAATTTTTTTGGCATGAATTGTGTGATGTTTATTTGTTTATGCTTTTGGAGCATATGATACTCCTAGAATTAATGCAGATTTACAGCATAATTAAGACAATCTGATGCATTTAGTGGTTCAGCACTCATAGATAACAGCTGATGTGAACAATGACACATAACCCATATGCTTTTAAGGTGCATGTGATACCATCAGTTTGCAAGTGCTGAAGAATTGCCATCCTGACTTTATCTTTATAAAATAATGTAATTGTGCAGTGTTGTAAAGAAATATTTTCAAGAATTTTTAAAAAGAAAAATTAAGATGGATTAATCTTACGTTTTTTTGGGAACTGAAGCTTGCAGCCATTTAAAAAAAAAAATACTGTATGCCTTTCATTTATAGATGGCATAGAAGAGTAATTGTTGTGTGTATACACTGTCTTGGGGTGGTCTCTTTGGGTATCTTTGCAGACATTGCTGCATTCACACAACTTTAGCCCCTGAGTTTAAACTTAGAAACGGCTTACCATTATTTGAATGGTAAGCTAATTAATAATTGAAAAAAAAATGTTAAAAGTTTAAAAATGGTCAGGAAATAATGTCTGATTTAGGTCGGCAGTGCTACCTTCTGTAGCACAGTTCTTGACATCTGTATCAATCAATTTTGATGTCTGCAGAAAACCTCTAAATACGTATTTGTTGCTTTGCAGTAGTCAGTAGAGCATAGTCAATTATATTTTGAGTTTTTTAGCTTTCCTGCCAAAAATTGTTCTCTGAACATTTGATACTTTTCCTAAAGTCAGGGACAGATCTAGTTACTGTATGATGTCATAGGGAATTAATGTATTTTGCTTGTTTTTGTAGGACTGCTATGTGATGGATGTTACTCTCTTGGATGAAACTGAAAAGCCATTCTGGTGTTTCAGTGCCCCAGTCTACATGGAATTGTCTTCTGAGGCCTCCAGCCTTTATGACTACATGGGTCATATCTATACCACAGACTATGCAGATTCAGAGGGTAAAGTCTGTGTTGAGTTGGTATGGCTGGAAGAAACCAAGGAGTATTTTATAGTCAATTTAGTGCTTTATATAAGCACCAAAAAGATAAATAACTGGTATGGAACAAATTACTGACTTAATTTGGTCACTCATCTTCTTGCTTTAAAAAACAACAAACAACCAACATCATAACCCCCCACAACAAAAACCACATTAAACTTTCAATGCTTAAAATTGATACAAAAAATACTGTTCCTGTAAATTTTTCAGTAACAAGTTCAATTGCTTTTTTTTTTTTTTTTAATTGACATTGGAGGGATTGATGAAACATGTTTCTATAAATGAACGTTTTTCTTTTCTGTTGAACATCACATTGTTAATCTCTTTCTTGTACTGGGTATATTGAAATTGTTTTTAGCAATTATTTTCTTTATAGATAACTGTTACTGTGATAAAGAAATGATTCTTGTGAAAGCCATACTGTGAAGATGCCTTACCTTATGTAAGCTACTCTGACTTTTTTGCCTAGTAGTAAAACAGCATATGTGCTATTCCCTTCAGATTTGTTACAGTGTTACTGGTAAATTACAGGCTTCGACAAATTTTGTTAAATGCAGAAATAGTTTATCTTTTTTCGGAACAGATTTCACTCAAATGTATCCTAGCAGGAAGTCACAGATCTGAACAATATGGCAGTTAAGGTATTTGTTAAGAAAATCACATATAGTATGTCTTTATAATGATATGTCTTTAAATTTCTCTCCTTTCTGTTTTCCCATGCTCTAAACTTCTGATTTGAGCTTGTCATGTATTACCCTGTGAGTAAGTGTCCCATTAATCAGCACAGCTGAGTTGATGTCTGCTCTTACTGAATGCATGTAACAGTTGTTTTGGAAACAATGCATATCTGATACTGTTTATCTCATGGTAAGCATTCACATAAAAATTGAATGCCTGTGTCTGATCTTTTAGGTTCCCTGAAGTAACTTTAGGACAAAAATCTTCTACTCCCTGTACAAACCAAATTACATGAAGTTGGGACTCCAGTGTCATTACATAGCGTGTTACATTACATAGTGTGTTACAAACCACTGCGAATTTGTGTAGTTTCACAGTACTCTGTTAAGAAAAAAGCACAGCTGTGTTGTTGACTTCTGTGACTTTATTATGGTATTGATTTCGTTAGAAATAACTTTTTTTTTTTTACTCACTTTAATTGGTTCATGCATACAGTGTTTATGTATAAGCAGTTATGCACTATACTATAGAGACAGTAGGAGATAGAGTTACGCTACAGTGATAGGGTTGTTTCTTAATGTAACTTTTAAAGATAATAAAGTTAAGGCTGATTCAGTTCTAGCTTGATTTTTTTATAATTTTGCCTAATCAAGAAATGGAAGCATTTCAGTGTTTGGTTGTTAACCACTGTAACAAGCATGATGAGCTGCATTCTGACTCCTTTCTTATTGACTGCTGATGGTGGCTGGGATCCCTTGTAGTAATATAAGTATTTTTGCAAGTGGACTGGGTGTGATCAGTACAAGAACAACCAATGCTAACATTGATGCTGCACAGACAAGCAAGCGGCCAGTCAAGATTTTCTTTTGCTTGGAGTTAGACTTTGAGGTACCACCTTTGGTAAGGAAATAGTAGCTCACTCCCAAAGTCCTCTTGTTCATTGTCTTCACTGCTAAGCCTGTAAATGAAGATGTAGACCTGTTCTGGCTGCATTGATCCTTTGAGATGTGCAGGTATGTTCTCTGACCTGCTGTGAAGCTACCAAAATCAATGAGCACTCACCAGCTATAGAACGGCAAGAGTTCTGTCACTGCTCATTCTGGCTGAGTTTTTGTAGTATTTCCAATGTTTGGTGATTTTTTTAAAAAACTTTTATTTAAATAAAGAGCAATTTCCATTTCTAAAGCATTTGTCTGTTTTATACAGTCAAATGTTTTACAGCAAATTTGCTGTCACTATTGGAAACGAAATGAAATTATGCTGGCCCTTCCCTTGGTATGCCAATCTAGCAGCCTGAAAGTTTGCTAACCAAATTAACTGTCAACCTAAAAAAGGATACAAGGCATAGCAGAGTCTCCTCAGGCTATTGCTAACTTATTTCTGCTATTCATAAACAGGAATGTGCTCATGGATGAGACTCAACATGAGCCGGCAGTGTGCGCTGGCAGCCCAGAAAGCCAACCATATCCTGGGCTGCACCAAAAGAAGCGTGACCAGCAGGTCACGGGAAGTGATTCTCCCCCTCTCTGAGACCCCACCTAGAGTACTGTGTACAGCTCTGGAGTCCTCAACAGAGTGCAGGTCCAGCAGAAGGCCATGAAGATGGTTAGAGGGATGGAGCACCTCTCCTATGAGGACAGGCTGAGAGAGCTGGGGCTGTTCAGCCTGGAAAAGAGAAGGCTCCGGGGAGACCTTATTGCAACCTTCCAGTATCTGAAGGGAGCCTACAGGAGAGCAGGAGAGGGACTCTTTGCCAGGAAGTGTAGTGATAGGACAGGGGTTAATAGTTTTAAATTGGAAGAGGGGAGATTTAGATTGCATATTAGGAAAAAATTCTTTCCAGCGAGGGTGGTGAGGCACTGGAACAGGTTGCTCAGAGAAACTGTGGATGCCCCATCCCTGGAAGTATTTAAGACCAGGCTTGATGGGGCTTTGAGCAACCTGCTCTAGTAGGAGGTGTCCCTGCCCATGGCAGGGGGGTTGAAACTCGATGATCTTCGAGGTCCTTTCCAACTCTAAGCATTCTATGATATGCAGCAAGACCCAAGCAAGTGGTGGTTCTGAGATCTTAAAAAATGGACATAAAGTGTTGCAGAGTTGTTCTTGTGCATCTCCCCTGAAGTAGCAGAGCCATAATCTCACCCTTTCTGAATATATGAAGACTGAGAATCTATTTTTACCTCTTCAGAAAGGCCTGAGATGGATCTAAACATGCTGTAATATTATGCCATGTGTATGCGGCTTTAATTTCGGCTGACAATCACTTTTAACTTGCAGAGCAGATCGGTAGTTGCCACCTGTGTTATCAAACCTTGAAAACTATATGTGGCTTCACCCAAACTTTCAGTTCTTCAACTCCCACCTTCCTCTCTCTGTACAAGTAAGGACATACACTGAACCTCCACAAATTAAAAGGATGATGTTAGGTAATTACGTTGGCTCTTTCATGAAAGGAAATAGCCAAAGGTTTTATCAAAACATGTAGGTTTTTGGAACAGACGATAATTTGCTAAATCCTTTTCTATATACCTGGTGCAAAAGGTGGTAAGATGACTTCCATGTTCCACTCTGCAATAAAAGATTCTTGCTGTATAAAAGACAACTGTTAAAACAAACAGGAAAAGTGAAGGCACTAGTTGAATTCTGATCCTCAAAGTGCACAACTGGTTGTTACGCTAAACCTTACAGCACTTTTTCTTTTTTTTTTTTCTCATAATGCCTCAGGATATCTTGCTGTAGCTTTTAATGATTTTGTTAGTGTTCTGTGCAGAAGACAGGACAATGTCTTAGTTGTAATTGCATCATTTATCCGAGTAGTAGGACAATTTCTGTGAAGGTATAAGCACTTTCAATTTGAAAGACATTAAAAGTTAAAGATTTTACTTGTATTCGTGTGCTCTTCAGAGACCTACTCATCCAACTAAGAAGAGAGTAACCACCACCATTGTATAAATGTGTATGTTTAAGTACTTTGCAACAGGTAGAATTGTAATATTTTTAAAGGGTGAATTACCTGGTAGGCAAGCATAAAAACAGTACTTATGTTTATTTTATTGCAAATATTATAGTGCTCATTTAGCATAATGAGTTTAAATTGCATTGAAAGGAATCAGTTAGTATAAAAGAGTGATTTAATGGAAGGGCTTTTATGAGATAATTCCAACAGTGGAGGAGTTGTCTTTTTAATAGAACTACATCTAAATGTTAATCCTGTCATTTGTCATTGTTTTGCCAGATGCCTGCTGTGTACCTAAATGCTTCCATGTTCTTGATTATTGGTTGGTTTCAGGTTTTTTTTTAGAGAGGTACTTGTAAATGGAAAGTGTCTTTAGTGAACCATTCATTAATATTCTTGGGCAATTGTGTTCGTTTATATTATCTGAAGAATTGTTCAGAATTTTAACACTGCCACTCTGCAGTCATTGTTCTTTACTGCAGTTGACTTCCTTTAGTAGGGAACTAATAGGAGCTATGTATTTCTGAAGTCTTTTTAGTGTAAGGTAGTAATCAAACTGGCCTTCCAGTTGTTTTGGATTTTCCTCCCATCTTTTTACAATTGCTATTAGAGAACCAGCTCTGCTTTCATAATGCATTCCAATGTGCTTTTGATACATGTGATTGAATACAGAAAGCAGTTGTGTGGTGGATAGCCTCATTAGATATTTTTTTCCCCTACCTGATCTCTCTCTCCCTGTCTAGCAGGCATGTTTTGGTTTGTGTTCATCCAATATATATTTAGGTATGGTCTTGACTTTTTTGAAGCCATTGTTATTGCTGTATGCTCAGCTACATGGCTATCTGATGCTAGTGACTGAGCACTTAGCAAGAGTATATACAGTATAATAAGGTGTCCTGGTTTGAGGTGAAACAGAGCTAATTTTCTTTTTCGGTATTTTTACTTTTTAGTTAAGTCTCTTCCAACTAACTGTACTTTTTGAAATTAACAGTGTGTTTTTCAGACAGTGTCTGCTTCTGGTTACTGATAAGGCTTGATGTTTACAGTTAATGCCAAGGAATGGTATGCAGAGGGGCTCTTGATTATAGTTACTGCTGTAACAAGCAAGATGAACTAACTTTGTTGTATGCCACATTGGAAGGCCAGAGACAGGAGAGTGTAAAGGGGTCCCATCTACAGGGAGGAACACACAGGACAGGTGACCCAAACCTGACCAATGGGGTATTCCACCCTGTTTGCACCATGTGCTGTGTAAAAGCTGAGGGATAAAAGGGGTTGGTTGTTGTCTTCAGTGGCTGGTATCTGAGGAGGACTCTCTGTTCTCCCTTTGATTTTGAACCATGTATGCTTGAATCCAGTTCCCATTCATCACTGAGTCCAGTCTGGGACTTTCTCAGTGCCTGCCAGTGGCATGATTGTCATCCTGAGAGCTTGATACTGGTTTTACACACACGCACACACACACACACACATATATAATTATTTTCTTACTGATGTTATTATCTTTCTTTTATTATTAATATTTCATTAAAGTAGTTTTAGTTTTCAACTCATAAATGTCTATCATTCTTCTTTTGAGGAGACTGAGGGAGGTTAAAGAGAGCACCTGTCAGTTGTTTAGCGGCCAGCACTGCTTAAACCATGACATAAGGATATCATGAGTTGAAATGGATTAATACTGTTTCAGATTATTAATCTCAACAAGTGGTCAAGTTGCGTATTTTAAGTATATCTCAATGAGTTACTGTCTGGCAACAGTCATGCGGTAGCCTACCTTGTATTTACCAGGTGTTCCAAAGCATTTGCTCTGCCTCTGGCATATTACTACAGCTCAGCAGATAGGCAGTGACTCACTAAGTTGTGATAACTGAATCTGAGGTCAAATATAACTGCATTAGAAACTGCACATATAAACTGGTGTTTCAAGAAATTAAAATGAGAACACACAATGGGTTTCAATCTCTGCTTTTCTGTAGTGGGTTGGAAGGACATTAATATGAAAAGTTAAATTCTATCATTGTTTCCTGTTTCTTGCTTCTACCATAAATCAGGATGGGAAATGGTGGCACCAAGGATAACTAGTGGGTTGTGTGTGGTGAGGAAAGATTGATTGTACTGAATATCAAAGCATTGCTTATTCGGTCTTACTTCAAAATTTAAACCATTTAGTAATCTTTCTTGTACTGTGCCTCCTTTGAAATATGCTTGAGAAAGGAGTAACATTACTATGTATTAATGCTGTTTCAGTTGAAGTGTTTATTGAGTTTATTTATTCAGTTGAAGTGTTTATTTTACAAAAAACTGTAAGGCTTTTAAACACAAGAAGGCAAGCTGAAATGTGAGTTAGTCGTTCTAGGTTTGAGTTACTTATCTCCTTTTGAAGAGAGTGAAATCTTTTGAAGGGAAACACACTCATGAGTCAGGCAATGACCATATATTGGGAGGTAGGATTACTTTTGTTCTGCATACAGACCACTTGGAATGTATGTTAATTTTTTTCTCTCCTGTATCAGTCATGTACAAAATAAAATTCAGCTGTCTTGATGAAATCTTATCCAAAAAATACAAGTTAGGGAAGAATGTGTAAGAGCTAAGTAATACCCTATTTATTCACTGAAATGCCATAAATCAGTTTAGTCTGCAGGGATTGGAAAGAGTTTAACAATTAAACAAAAAAACCACCACCACCATACCCCTCAAGCTAAAGCAAATGCTTAGCTTATGAATTTAGTATCATCAGTATTTCTTCCTTACCAAAGGTGATAAAACCCCACTTTTACAAATATGCTGAAAAAATCCTCTTGATGTTCAGAAAAATCTGGAAATACTGAGTTAAGATTAAAAATAAAGGTATTTAGAAATACACTGAAAGGTCTCAATATTTGGAAATATCTAGGAATAATGAATAATGTCATTATTTGTAACTATCAGTGGTTCTTTGTTCATTGTTACCTAATTTGTTTTATAACACTTTGATTTACAACTTTCCCTTATTCTTTTCTGTTAGAAATGTGCAGAGAGCTGTGTATCTGTACCTAGTAAAAACATTCAACAAAATTCTTAAAAGAGAGGTAAAATACTCTGAAAGTAAATTACTCTATTCCAAGTTTGCTGCTTGCATGACACAGCAAGTAAAAGAATGTTTTTGAGACAAAAATTCCCCTGTCATAGTAATTATACCACGTGTTTTGTTCTGGTTTTTACATGCGTCTATAAGGACCTTAAAATTTTGGTTTTAATTCTATCATAGAGTAGATTTACAAAAGTGGAATATTTGTGTGTGAGGGAAGACAGAACTTTGTAATGGTAATGTTATGCTGTCCTGAAAAGATATTTAATAAATTAGTAATGGAATAATATAAATACTTAGCAGACGCAAAACTTGAAATAATAGAATTCCTTTCACATGATCTAGGAAGTATGGTGCAGAATAAATTGAAAATACACTGTCTTTGGCAAGCAGTAGAAGTAATTGACATCCACCTCCTTTTTTTTTTTTTTTTTCCTTTAGTCTTAGCATTTCTGCTAGGCAATTTACAGTTTATATACATTACTAAAAAAAAGCCAAACCAAAAAAGATGGCACAAATATTCTTTAATGGACAAGCCATTTTCATGCAATGAACATGGTCTGGTTTTGCTTTGGGACCAGGAAGTTTCTGTCTGAATCCTACCTCCTGTTGTGTCTTAAGCAGATGATATTCTAGTGTTAACAGTCCATTTTCTGCTTCACTTCTCCCTCCATGGTGTCCTGAAGAAGTCAATTATATACATATTTTCAAAGTCCCAAACCCAATCGAAGATTTGCAACACATTGCAGAAGATTCATCTGATGTGAAATGATTGGTTGAGCTAATTGGAAATAAGGCATGTGACCATTCCGAAACGGCTGGAAGTGAAGCTTGAGGTCAGGGTAGCGTAATTAATCTAGAAAGGCGTGGGATTGAGGATGAGTGACAGTAGTAATTAGTTTCCCTCAGATAAATTTATTTAAGCAGACTTTGATATGTACATAGCATGAGCAGAAGGCAGTTATTTTGGCCTTCAGTTTCCACTAATTCTTTTTGTCTGTCTAAGAATTTGTGGAGCACAGGGATTCTTGCCCAGTTAACTTAGTATTCTGGAGAGATCAAAGCTCAAGTATTTGAAGCCATTTTTGCGCAGCTGGTGACCTCTACATGTGGGTCAGTTTAGGATACGCTTTAGAATGGAAGCACTAGTTAAACTCTTTGTTGTTGAACGTTCCATTAGAACGCACTGTTGCATGCTGGCTTTTTTCTCTAAAACGTGAATTCAAAAATTTATCTATTACTAATGAGTACATTCTGTCATTCTCATTAACTGGCAAAAACTGGAAAAAACCCAGTGCCACAAAGTTTATTGCTTTTGAAACATGAGGCTTTTTTCCTGGCATCTCCCTGCAATAACTGTTTGCAAAAGCAGTGTAATCTCTAATGTGCTGAATGTCTTCCATCTAAGTTACTAGATACACCTATACGTGGAAATTTAATTTACTGTCATGCTCTTCTGCTGTGCCTTGCTCCCTCATTTTAGGGACTCTTTGTCAGGAAGTGTAGTGATAAGACAAGGGGTGTAATGGTTTTAAACTGGAAGAGGGGAGGTTTAGATTAGATATTAGGAAGAAATTCTTTCCTGTGAGGGTGGTGAGGCACTGGAACAGGTTACCCAGGGAAGCTGTGGATGCCTCATCTCTGGAGGTGTTCAAGGCCAGACTGGCTGGGGCTTTGAGCAACCTGCCATAGTGGGAGGTGTCCCTGCCCGTGGCAGGGTGGTTGGAACTTGATGATCTTTAAGGTCCCTTCCAAGTGTAACTATTCAATATTTTGCACTTGCAGTAATTTTTTTGCAAGTTGTGTACAGTAATATTTCAGTGCAAAGAGGAAGATGACTGCAAATTTTAAAGTCTAAAGAGAGGCCCATCTGCAAGTCAGACTGCACATCCATATTTGTGTTGGATGGGACATTTATCCCAGGATTTATTAAAATTTGAGTTTTGGTCAGTGCTTTAGCTCAGCTCTTTGTTTATTCCTACTAATTCAGTATTATGGATTTTCAGTGTAGATGTCCTTTATGATCTCGTATCTCTGAGAGCTGAAATAAATTATCTAGCAGTAAAACTGGGCAGAATTACATTCAGTAAGAGGAAGAAAATTTAAATTATCTTATTTGTGTTCGTAGTTTTGTCTTGACTATTAAAAATCTGATCTAAGCAGATTACCTGTTTCCGACTAATACTTGGATATTAGCATAAAAGCAGTGTCAATTCTTGCTTTTTTACACTGGATTTTTTTTATAGAAACTAATTCTCAGAGGTTAGCAGAGTACCCCAAATTTACAACTGCTTGATTGAACTGAAAATAATGCACACCATTTGATTGTTGTAGCAGCTATTTGTTCCCCTGAGGTTTTATTCTGAAAAAGTAATTTCTTCTCTTCTAGAGATAACAATAACAGAAGTTGATTTACCCCTTTTGTCCTGTGTTAATAATTTTTGCTGAGTTTTCATTATGTTTATGTTCTCATAGTGTAGACATATTTACTGAGGTAGAGAGTATACATGTATCTGTGTATGAAAACTTATTTATAACTCCAGGTAACCATAATACATTTTCTAGCTGTGAATAATTTGCTACCTCCTTTAAATCTGCAATTTGAATCTTTTTGTAAGGACTGAATTTTTTAGAAAGCTGTTTTTCAAGACCCAGAGACAATTTTAGGATACTGGATTTCAGTCTGTCTTGGCCACCCTGTCTCCCAGTCCCCACCCCACCCCCTTTTTGTTGTTTGTTTGGTTGTTTTTGTTTTGTTTTGTTTTGGGGTTGGGTTTTTTTTTACCACCTCTCTAGAGGCCTATGTCACATCATTGCAGCAAATTTCAGACAGGGTGCCTTTCTCATTTTATTCCTTTTACAGATTTTTTTTTCTAGCCTTATGGAAGCACCCCCACTTTTTATTAACCTTGTTGTGCATTTGACATTCCAGGCAGTTTCTGTGTAAAGCAATCTCATTCCTTTCATTTCCTTTTCTTGTTTCAATGTGATATATAAAATGACACACTCTAACTTGCACACAAAGCCCTGATAAAGAATGGCCCATGACAGTTCACTCTGTTTTCCATATGGGCAGCAGCTGGCATCTGTGCAAGGTCACCAGCAGTTAAGCATACATTTTTTTTCCCACTGTTAGGGTGCTGCTTCTCAAGGCACCAAAATAGCTGGTGGTCTGGCTGTCCTTGTAATCTGTTTTCATTGAATGAAGCTGTCTTACATAGCTTACCTGTTCTATCCTTCCTTTTCCTGCTATAGGTATTTCTTGTAGAAGTGTTTAGATGAGGAAGCAAAGAACTTTATTACTTAGAGGGTATAAAATAAGCAAAAACTGGTAACTTTTAGCTACTGTTTGCTACCAGTGTTTCCCATGGAGGAGGCTGACTTGAGGTGGAGAGCATCTTCGAGTTCTGCTGAGAAAAATGAATGTTTTCCTCCCTTGGCTCCCCCCACATACCTCTTTCAGGTGAAAGTAGCAAAAGACTGTAGTTAACAGGATTACTACCATTGTTAAAATGTGTAGAGGCAGGTACATCTAAGGCCTTTGAATCCACAAACTTTCTTGCACTAAGGTAGAGATAAGAGGTTTTCAAAGAGCTTGTCATGGGACAAATCCCAAAAGAGACATGGAATTTGGGTGGAAGCAGAAAGTCAACGTGAATGGCCTGTGAAACCCATTGATTTGCTGTAATCCTTACGTAGATGAGAATTTCTTTTATTTCCAGGATGTCTCTCAGAATGCAAAGCTTACCCATGACCTAGGCATTTTACTGAGCAGTAGTTTACTTGGCCTTCTATGATTTAATTGTGTTGCTGATGATACCAGTCTCCAGTGCTATGGACTACTGATAAGGGTTCAGGAAATGCAGTGTGAGGCTGGCAGAACAAATGTAGCCAACAGATGGTAATCTTTGCAGCTTCTCTTTGGAAAATGCAGTAGGAGACTGCAAGAAAAGGGTCACCATACATAATGGCACGTTACAAGGGTTTGCAGCTGAAGGTGAAAAAATTTCTGTACTTCTGGCTTCAACCTCTACCTCTTTTTCTTATTTTATTTTTTTCCTCTTGCTTTTCTTTCTTTATTCGTTTCTTCCTGTTTCTTTTTACATTGGATGCTGCCTCTGTCTTACCTTAATCCAAGCGGTATCCGTAGAAGGGATCAGGGGAATGTTCAGTGTTCATTTATCTGCTGAATATTTGGCAGGTTTGCTGCTGGGAACTGCCAGGACCTTTTTTAGTTTCATCAGTGTCAGGAAAATGGTCTGGCCACATAGTAACTACAATAAATCTTGTTTGATCTCTTCCCAGGAGTGTGGAACTGAATATCTTATGAAGGTGCAGGGCGATTCCCGATGTCCTTGGTGAAAACAACAGTAGCTGCCCAGTGTATTGAAGAAACTGAGACTGAAGATTCCAGTACAATCTAAAGTTGTAAACCAGCAAAGTTTATGCAGAATATGTCACACTGGTAGTATCTGCTTACTAGTGGCAGAGTTGCAGAGTTTATAGAATAGGTTTCAGCCATTTGTAAGGAAAATGTGAACTGAAACATGAATTTAATATGTATGGTAGCTGCAATCTGGCAACAGGGACTTAGTGAACTTTCTAGCCCTCTATTCTGTAAGGGACATAAATCATAAACCAGCACTTTTCCCTGCCGCTTTCACTAATGCTTATTTTCACATTACACTCCTATAACTTTGTGACAGACAGCAATAGAAGTCACACAGGCATGTGCGATTTGGCTCAGCTGGTAGAATTTTCAGGCTGTAAAATAGTGAGTGGAGGAAAGAGATGGCCTTTTGTGAAAATGTTTAGCTTAACTTCTGTTACCGCTTGCAGATTTAGTAGAAGAAATAGCATACTAAACAGCCTTAAGAACACTAATATGTAAGGGAGTTTAATAAGTTAGTCTAAACTGAAAGGAGTTTTGTAATTTGCTCTGAAATTGGTTAATCTTATTAATTGGGTTTTAAAAACTCCTGTTGATATTACTGGGGATTCTGTTGATGTTACTTTTCCTAGTTTGCATTTTTAGTGAATTTAAGGCTGTGAAAAGTGGTTCCTTCAGGCAGAGATGCTCTAAGTAGATCAAGAATGGTGCAGCGTGGATGGCACTAAGGTTTGTCAGCAGCTTCACCCTGTGAGTGTCACCTCCGGCCATACACAAATAGCTCAGCAGTCGTGTCCTTTCAGCTTTGCTAGCTCTAGAGATGTTAAGGTGATATAGCAAGTTATCGTCACCCAGAAATTCCATCCTGCAGTAACATAAACCTGTAGTTTGGTTACAGTCTTCAGTTGATTGCGGGAATAAACAGGTTTCGACACCCAAGCAGTTTATATCTGTGTAACCTGCTTGTCATTTGTGTGGCTGATCATATCCTGCTGCCTTGAAGAAAGCATATCTTTCCTGGTAATGAAAGAAGGCTATGTTGAATTTGTTTGACTGAATTTTAATTGTTTACTTGAAAGGTACTGTTTCTCCCTTTGAGTATCTATGCATGCATCTAGTTTGGCTTTTTGGGAATAAAGTGACCATCTGTTTCTCCCATAGTCCCAGATGTTTTTCAGAGAAAACGTTGACAGAAGCGTAGCTGTGGGAAAGGGTTTGATCCCAGCAGGACTTACGTGATAAGTGTAGTTAAATATGTGAGCGTACATTTGAAAAGTCTAAAGCTCTGTCAATATGTAATTTGTTTTTTATATTCACATTTCACTCATTGCCTGTGAGAAGCTTTATTCCTGTACTCATAGGAAAAATCTCTGTCTTTCCAGTGTTATATAGGAAGCACTGTTCTTGTGTTCAGGTATCTGCAGTCATGGTAAATACAGAATGGTAAAATGCATCTCCTTGTATTGGTTCCTAATCGGGTTAGTGTGAGAGATAATTTTGTAAGGTCTCTGTCAAAAACCCCAATTTTCTTCTGAGAAGTGAGGATTGATAATTAGAAATGGATGCCTGAAAACCATTCTAAAAGTAGCTGGGGCCAGTTTTGCTTGGCTTGGAAAATGAGGTTCATATCCTTTCCCCTTCTCCCCTTCTAGACAGTGTATCTTGGAATTATGGTGGTGAATCTAGAGATGGTCACACAAATATCCTTCTTAGTAGCTGTTCTCCCCATGTGGTTACAATGATGAGCAGTATTCAGTTTGTAGGTCAGGATTCATTTGATTATGTGTGCATGTTGATCACTGCCCTGGAGTCACTCATTGAAGAGCTAGTTACTGAGTGTGCAGTTCTCTAGTTCATGCTCATTGTGACCTTTAGGCTTCTGAACATTTTGTCTTGAATGATATTTTTTCAGTAGCATTCTGCTTACCCTTTAGCAGTTCCAGTCTCCTGAGTGAATTCTCTTCTAGGCTCCCTGTTTTCATTATGCCTGGATCAATCCCAGTGCTTCCTGCTGCATTAATTTCTATAGAATATATGAAGCTACTTTCTTTGGGTTTAAGAATCAGGATGGCTTCACTGTAAAATGTGCAAGGGTGTCAGAGTTGGACTTTGCTTCTAAGTTTTGCATAGTCATTTTTTGCATAGTCATTTCCTTTTAGTTAATTTGTATGGTTGAAACATAATTGTTCATCTAAGTTGAAGCAAGTGATTGCTTTGAAGTGTTTTTTATACCAGCAGATCTTTGATCAATGAACCAAGAATCAGCAGCTTGTGTAGATTTTAAACTCTTCACTGCCTGTTCTCTGCAAATGTCTTCTGTATTTATCTTTGATATCATAACAATGACTTCTGTCTAGCGTTCCCTTAGAACTGCTCAGTTTTCTGCAGAGCATGAAGTTGGATAGATTCAGAAAATATTCTGTTTTATCTAAAAACTTCAAAAAGAAAAATTATTAGTGAGTAATCCTATGTATTATTTTTATTATAGGGTTTGGAAGATCTGCTAATTCGTGTTATGCCTTTGACAGTGCAAGCTTTGTGATTCCTTACTGGTCCCCCCGCCTAGGTGTGTGACTGCTTGGTGGTGAAAGCAGGCATGCGAGTATGAATCTTGAGGACTTCAAATCACAGGAAAATTAAAAAGTGTCTGAAATGCATTATTGAACACCTGTTATATTGAGCTAGTGGTTTGTGCTGAATTCCCCATTCCTGCGTGGTAAAAGTTTATTTGGGACTAAAGCAGGAAATGGGTCACCAGCTACCACCCACCAGCCAAACAATGTTATCCCCCATATCCTGAGCTCTCACATGGAAAAGAGAAGTTACGGTGTATGTTTGAGGAGACTTTGGACTGTTTATCTTTTATTAAGTGTGAAGCTCATAACTAACTCATACATCTTATTATTTTCAGTGATGTTAAAACAGATGTGTCATCTCATTTAAAAGTGGCTGCTGCATTTTTGTTCTGTGTTTTTCCCAGGTAATTTCCAAAGCTGTTGTACCTTACTGAGGTGCTATAGCATCACTCTTGAAGAGTCATTTTGTGTAGAAGTGATGATATTTTTTCTTTTATACCTGGGATTTCTGTTACTTGTTGAGAGTCAGAAGGCTGCTGGCACAAATGGCAACATCTTAGAATATTCTACCACCATTTCTTCTTATGATGAAGTAATGGTAGAAGCTTCTGAAGTGCCAATCTTTAGAAACTGACAAAGCAATTCAAGGTGTTCTTCCTTAACTGCATTTATTTAATTGGCAGTTAGTAAAAATACCCAAACAAAATACCCCAGAAAGGTCTTTGTGAGATGGAGCAGTATCCTAAGGAATGCCAGAGACCAAGTTAAGTGCTTCTATGCAGTTGTTCTGTTTCCTGCTTGTTCAACTATCTAATAATGTTGGGAAAGGTGTATTTAGATGTTTCATATGAATAACTCGGTTCTACATCTTTCAACATAAGTATATTCTGTATTCACTCTTTTTGTGTTGTAAGAATGCAGTCAAGAAAGAAATCTGATTTAAGATGTGTTAGCACCATGCGTCCGCTACTGCTTTCAGGATGAAAAAGATGACTCTGAGATAGATAATGAAACTCCACTGCTCAAAGAACATTTGTATGTCCATGTGCAGGTTTAAAGAATAGTACAGCTATGGCTACACAGTTAGTATGTTCATGTAGGACTGCATTGATGCAGTTCTGGAACCTGAAGCACAGTATTAGCTTGGGTATTTTTCTGAGTTCTTCTGCACAGTATGCAACAAATGTTAAGCGATTTTTAAAATTATTTTTATTTTAGTTTTTTTTTTTTTAAAGCAGCCACAAGGCTGAAAAACTGTAAGCTTTTTCAGTTATTAGACAGTCCTTCTCCTGATTAAAAATAATATATAAAAAAAAAATCTATAGGCTACATTGTTTCTGGAATTGATGTTCAGCATCTGAAGGTAGCCAAGAGCCAGTCTATTATGTGCATGATGAGGTTAAATGGGATACAACTGTACAATGTTTCTAATACTTGATGGACAAGGGTAGTTCAGCTTGTGTTGAAGCCTAGGAATATGGCAAATGAATGTTGTTTACAATAAGTAAATGGACCTTATGTTGTATGCAATGCCGCAGTGACAGCTGAATGGTGATTCTACCAGATAGCAAGAAATTAATTCTTTTCTGAGACAAGAAACAAGATGTGCCTCGTAACAGCAAACTTCTAACAAGGTGGAAATGGGATAATTCATTGTGGTGCTGTAGAAAATGTTGTGTTTGCTGGACAGCTTATAAACCATTATTTGCCCCATCCCTGGAAGTATTTAAGGCCGGGCTTGACGGGGCTTTGAGCAACCTGGTCTAGTGGGAGGTGTCCCTGCCCATGGCAGGGGGGTTGGAACTCGATGATCTTCAAGGTCCCTTCCAACTCTAACCATTCTATGATTATTATTATTAGGAAATTATGGTAATGTTTTGGCCACAATGCTTCCCCCAAAAATGTCTCACTTGATATTCTATTATTAGGGACTTGTTGGATGTTCTATACTACATTTAATGGAGATGGTTTTAATCGGGTGTTTACGTGACAGGATTTATTTCAAATGTTCTGTCGTGCATGTGAGTAATTTATTTTAGCAGCTGGAAAATGCTCTTGAGTCTGTGGTGTACACTGACATATAATTTTCCATTTTCTTACATGCTGATGGCATTAAAAGACTTTGAATTGTTCACAGCAGTAGATGTTCCTTCTGGGGGAGGTAGAACAACATTCTCATTGTAGACTCTGTTGGATCTCTTTAGTGCACCCTACTGGTTTCAGGATGTATTTGAATAAATGAATAGATACGGACAATGCAGACTCATGCAAACTCATAATTATCTGCACTATGTGAAGTGTTTTTAATGTCACTGTCTCAGAATCCCATTGTCAGGCATCGTAGCACATGGGAATAACGATAAAACTGCAGCACAAAGCAGACTGTCTTTGGCCAATAGGGAAAAGGTGCTTTTGCAATTTGGGGAGAACATAAAAAACTGCATCAGAGGTGGTAGGATGACTCAATGGAAACATAATCATCTGTCAACCAAGATGACTGCTATAAAGGAGGTCATCTAATAATGTAAGTCTCTTATGTAGTCTTTGTGTTTCTTCAATATGTGAACACACAGTGTATCTTCCTCAGCATCCTCTGTAGTCTTTTCCCTGTCTGGAAGACAGTACAGGGTAAAAGGAACTGGCTTCTTGATTTAGACTAATAATATCCCATTTCCAATTTTTGGAAGATTTTATTTCTGTAAGTAGTTGTGTTCAGGAATGTTTACCTCCAAGAGAATAGTGTATGTGCCGCTGTCTCATACGTTGAACGCCAGTAATCTCTTTTTTTGCGCTTTGCTTGCGATTCGTCTCTGTTCCAAGACCTCTGGGAGGAAAGGATCCCTTTGAGAAGTAGGATAAAACCAGAGAAGACTGGAAATTATTTTATAAAAGCTGATCAGAAGCAAACTCCTAAGGACATAGTAAGGCATGATTCTGGAAGGCAACTTGGTCAAGACTCCAGTAACAGCAGCACTTAGAGCCGATCACTGTATCAAGTGGCCAGACTCTGTTGTAGGCTGACTCTTCCTGTGTTACAGTGCTTTTGATGCTGATACCTTCAAGATGTTCTGGTGACTCCACATGTAACACTGAGTTATGATAAATCTTTCAAATGGGTAGCTTTGTGAAGTGGTTTGGTGGTTGCCACTCTTTTAAATTTACCATTTGCTGAAATTAATAAAGAAAGTTAATAAAGAAATTCATATTACAGAGTTTCCTTTAACATTTCTAAACCTTGCCTATGAGTTTTTACAAGGTGCTTTACAAGAAAATGACTAAAATAATTGCTCCCTCACCCATCCAAAAATAGCCATTGTCAAGCATGTATTTATGGTGTTTTGAAAATCTGTAGAATTTACAGCCATAGAGTGTGGGCGGTCAGAATAGAAAAATACTTTGCTATAAGTAGATCAACTTAATTAAGGCTTTCAAATAGTTCAGCTGTTAATTCATCTTACTGGGGCAGTTTTTGATTCTAAGACGTCTAACTTTGAGGGGGGAAAAAATAATCTATGACATATCTATAGCTAGTATGATGTACATGACATCAACGCAACTAATCTTTTCTTACTGCTTGTATTAGTTACCTTCTATTTCCATTGCCAAAATGTCTCTCCAATTAAAATGAGTATATTAGTAGAGGCAGTGAGTTAAGTCTTTTGTTGAGACAGGTTCTCTTAGTAATGAATATCTTGTGGGGTTAAAACCTAGTTGCAGGAGTCGTACATTGACAGAAGCAGGTGACAGATGTATTCTTCTGTCATAATAGTTGAGAAAAAGGGTGAACTTGTGGAAATGCTCTTTGATAAGAGTTATATGTTTCACCCAGCTTTTTTTGTTGTGTGAAGTCTTTTAGAATGCAAATGTATTAGAAGTAACTGCAATGATTAAAGATTGTTGTGTGAATCCTCTTCCTCTTTATGCTAATTACCCACCTTTCCAGAATGACTTCTGTTACTTTCACTTCAGCACTAATACTTTAGCTGAGGGATGTTTTATACTGTATTTTCCAGAACAGTTATGTGGCTGACATCTGAATATTCTCAAAATAAATCACAATCTGTCATTTTGATTCAAGATTGATGGCTTATGACTTTCTCATGTAGGAGGATTGATTATGACACTACAAAGTACCTTATTGTACAAAACTGCATAATAAGGTATGAATCTGTGTATTATTTATTATTTTTATCTTGAGGCCTTATTATTTCATTAACTCTGACCTTTTCTGTCAGATGTTATTGTTTCAGCGGAATCTTCCTGTGGAATTAGAAGTTTGTTCTCAATATCAAAATGTGTCCCTGTGTTATCTTATTATATGTAAATGGAGTTTCCCTCAGTATCTTTAGTAGGGACCGGGTTGTGGGTTTTTTTTCCCCAGTTCTTTCAATTTCTGATAATATTACTCTGCTCCTTTATATCACCAAGACAGAAGCTTTTACGTCTAACAAACAAAACTTCTTGCTAAGTATCAGCAAGAAGTGAAGGTCTGCTTGAAGTTACCTCCTTGTTGAGTGTTCTGGCTTCTGGGAGGGACAGGGTTAATCCTGCCCTGGCTCTAGCAGGGGCCCAGGTATTGCGCCCCAGGTGGGCCATGCCCAGGGGGTAGCAGGGAGCTGGCGGGGAAGGGGAGAGAGGACCAGAAGCGGTGGCGGTGCAGGATCAAGGACGGTTTGCATCACGGTCTGCGAGTGGTCGGTATCGTACTAGCGTTTGTATCCGTCTCCATCCATGTTATTGTTTTTTTCCTGTTCTACTTGTGGTTCTGTTAAACAGTTTGTGTCCCAACCCACCAGTGTTGCCTTTTTCTTCAGTGTTCTCCTCACGGCTGTGAGGGGTTGGAGCGACCGGGCTGCCACGTGGTTCTTCGTTGCCGTCTGAGGCTAAACCAGGACATGAGGCACTCAAATTAAAATAGGATTGTTATAGTTCAGGACTCAAAGTCTTCCAGTGCAAAGAAGAACTTTGGTCTCAAAAAATGCTGTTCTAATTCTAGAAGCTATGGTATCTGAGCACGTTCATTCCTTATGCAACATGACTTTTTCCATCAGTAAATCTAGATTGTGCTAATTAACAGAATATAATAATTTGCATATAAAAGATGTAGGGTGGCTCTGATTTATTATTACTCAGGGCAATGTTGCGGTGGATTAAGGCATGGACTTTGATCAAGGGTGAATCGAAATCCCTTTATTCCTCCAACAGCTGATTTGTATAGTCTCTAAGAAAGGTACACTCGGTTACCAATAAAACTTAATTGGCTACTTGTAGTGTTTATATACCATTTCTTACATGATTGGCTGCCTGCAAGGGTCCGGGTGCTTATCGACAAGCTCCCTGTTTGCATCTAAAAGGATACATACTTACATCTAAAAAGTCAGTTTCCCCAGCTTGTTGCTCCTTTTCTTTTTCTTATCTTGTTCTGCTCCTTCCGATGTTGTCTCGTTATTCAAATCCTGTTAGCTCTTCCCAGCCCATACTGGCTAGGTTTCCCACACAATGTAGTTTATATTGATGAGGAGTGCAAAATCTTATGTCTCAGGGCATCAGGAAGATGCTACATCACTGTGTTATTGGTTTCATATTCTGCACAAAAGTACTGATGCTGCATCTGCTAAATTACTGTTCAGATTTAAATAACAGCGATGATCTGTACTGCTCAGAATGAGTGCTTCAAACAGCTGCTTGTCTTTGCTGTAGTATTCTCTTTGCAGCCACTTCTAGAAGTATTTGAAACCTTTAAGGTGGACTGGAAGTTCACTGGAGCCCTAGCCTGTGAAAAATGAGAACATGTTTATCATGAACGTGCAGAACCAAGAAACGCCATGATGATCCCCATGTTGTGCTGCTTTCCTCCCTTGGTTTCCTTCTCTTTTCTCAGCCTTCTGTGCATCTTTCTGCTGAGAGTACTGTTTCCCACAGTCTCGTATCTCTGATGTGTAACAGCTTTTCCTGTCTTTCTTGGATGCAAATATGATTTGCATCGGGATTGTCGCAATTTCAGTTAAGAAAAGTGAGAGCTGAAGGAAAGCTTTACTGTATTTTTGTTCCTTTTAGCCTGATGGGGAGTTTTCTTTCCTTTGTTTGCTGGTTCTCCCATCCTTCTTTTCTGGTTTCCTTCTCTGTTACTGTTCCATTGCCGAAAAAGTCTCTCTGTCCGTTATTTCATCATAGGACTGTTTTTTTTTCTGGTTTCAGACTTCTCTTTTGCAGCCACTTTTTTCACTGAACATTTAGAGGTAATTCTTTCCTCATCTGTGTTTTTCTTCCACAATGACCTCTCTGTCAATTTTTTCTAACATTTTTCTTATTCAGAATTCAAATGCTTACAACTGGACAAAATTTGGTGAAACTGAAAAATATCTCAGTTGCGTATGGCTGTCCTAGGCTCTTTTGGGGTTAAGAAATCATGCAATTTGCTCCTTCCAAGCTCTTAGTGGTTTAGAGCTGCTTCCTTTTTTTTGTGTGTGTGTGTTTAAAGACCTATCTATGCTTGTGAACTGTCAGATTAAGACCTGTATTTAAGATCTTACGTAAGATACCTCTGACATATCTACTTGTAAGTGGAGCAGTGTGGCAGCTGAGAACAGAGTTTCATCTGCCCCTTTCTCTGTCTGAGACTGTTCATAGCAGATGATAAGATTTTTAAGTCTAAAGCAAGTACATGAGGATACTTTTTCACAGAATCACGGAATTGTCATGAGTTGGATGGGACCTCTAGAGACCATCTAGTCCAACTCTCCTGCTAAAGCAGGATTGCCTAGGGCACAGTGCTCAGGACTGCATCCAGGTGGGTCTTGAAAATCTTCAGGGAAGGGGACTCCACCACCTCTCTGGGCAGCCTGTTCCAGTGCACTGTCACCCTCACCATGAAGAAGTTTTTCCTTGTACTTGAATAAAACTTCCTGTGTTCCAGCTTGTGCCTGTTGCCCCTTGTCCTGTCACTGGGAACTACTGAAAAGAGTCCAGCTCCATCCTCTTGCACCCGACCCTTCAGATAGTTATAAGCTTTAATAAGGTCTACCCTCAGCCTTCTCTTCTCCAGGCTGAAGAGTCCTAGCTCTCTTGGCCTTTCCTCCAAAGGGAGATGCTCCAATCCCTTAATCATATTTGTTGCCCTACTCTGGACTGTCTCCAGTCGTTCCCTGTCTCTCTTGAACTGGGGAGCCCAGAACATTTGCCAAGCAGTCTTCTATGTTCCAGTGATTTGATCTACAGACAAATGTGTATGTCTGTGTATTCAGTAGTCCAATCTGGATATATTTTTCCCCTACTTTATGAGTTTGTCTACTCTGTGTTTGACTGCAATTTTTTTAGTTTTCATAATAGCTTGGGGCAAGAAGCTCCGCAGCTGAATCACACAACTTGCTACTGACATCGGTAGCATATTGTGTGGTATCTTTGGTTTTCCACCTACCATCTGCTAGTTTCATTTACTGCCCATAATTACTGTTTTGGAGAGAGCATGTCCATCCTACTTGAAATTTTACAGACATCTCTTAGTTTCCCCTCAGAAGCTAGGCCGTGTTTGACAAGAGAACAAGACTAGTTCATCTGGAAAAAGAGAAGGCTCGTGCAGGTTACCTTATTTGCTGTCTTCAGCTATCTAACAGGGAGAGAAGACAGATGCAGAACGATTTCTTTGTGTGCAGTGCTGGTGAGGGGGAAACAACAGCCACAAATTGAACCACAGGAATTCTCAATTCAATATAAGACTTTTCTTTGTTGTTGTTGTTGGTGGTGGTGGTTTTTTTTTTCCTCCTGACAGTGGAACAGGTTGCTCAGACTTGTTGTGAAATTTCAGTTTTTCAAGATACTCCAAACTAAAGTGGGGCAAGTCCCTGACTGTCTTGATCTAGTTGACCTTGCTGTAAGCATGGAGTTGACTTGGATGATCTCCAGAGATCCTTCCCAGCCTAAATGATTGTGTTAGTTCATTTCAGCTGTTTTACTGCTTGCTCACATAACATGTTCTTTTGGAACTGTCTCCTATTGGCACTTCCACTTTACTCTCTCGATTCGCGCTAATATTGCTGGCAAACTTTGTCGTACCACTTCTTGTATCTTTTCTTTTTTTCTTGATTGCTTGTGAATACATGGAACTGTAATGTATTTTCCTTCCACTGAGGTATTGGATGAGGCAGACAAATGGCTGACTACTTTTCTGTCATTTAACAGTTACTGATTATTTATTGTTAGCTTTTTTTAACCATGGGAAGTTATTTGGCAGGTTATGCTGATTCTATGTCCACTAATGTTGTTCTGAAGAACTACAAATGTCAGGTGTATTTTTCTCTAGTTTCTGGAACTCACTTGGAAGACTCTTTAAAATTTGAAGCACAATTTCAATCTTCTTCTTCTGATACAGTTTGACAGGGGTTGAGAGATTGAGAACTATGTGCTACAATTATTAACTCTTGTGTGTTGTTTCTGTGTTGGGTAGCAAAGGGGTGGGTGATACACTGCAAGTGAGACAAGACACTTAATGTTTGTATTTCCCTGCTTACCTAGGGAAAGATAAGAAAACTTCCTGTTCTCCTTAGCGAGTAGAAAAGTCAGGTTTTTTAAATCTGGTTAATTCCTGGCATTAGCTCAGTGACTCACTGAAGAAGCAACCAAAAAAAAAATCCCTCCTGAAATTTCACGTAAACTTTTTAGGTGTAAGCTCACTTCTGGTATTTCTCAGCTATGGACTCAATTAAAAGTTTGTATGTTAAAACCATTCCTCTTTCCCAATATCTCCTCCTTCCCTCAGCTCCTTCCCTAATTAAGACACTGGAATAGAAAAGATTTTCACCCTTCCTAGTTTGGTGTTCATTACTTTTTTTGATCTGTGGTTATAGCACATCTCAAAGTGTCTTCTGTGTGGGGAGCTGCTTGTTCATGTGTTTGCTTTTATCCTTGGTTGTTAATAGTATTTGATCTTGCATGAAGGGTATTTTGTAGTTTACAGAAGAGCTGATGTGAAACCTCACAAATTATGTTTATGTGGGATTTAAAAAAAACCATAAAAATTGATAAACCCAAGCTCTGCAATGCCATGGTACTTGTAACTTTCTTACTGAGTTAGGTTCTGTAAACGACATGGTCCAGTCACTGTTGATAAGCTACAGTTGTTTCTTTCAGTGTTACTAGCTAAGGTAAATTAACAAAGTGGGGCTGGGAAACAAATACCATGAAAACAGTAAGCTTTACCCATAGGAAAATGGAAATAGCTTTGGTTTTTAAATGGGGAAAGATATCAAGTCCAGGATTTCTTACAGACGTTCTGTTTTGTGTAAAATTTTACTCATAATCCAGTTACCATTTGAAAATTTATTACTTGGTTTGTATATCTGATACTTTTTATGACAGCATGGAGAATTTTGGTGGTGTTTTTTTTGTGCCTTTTTTTTTTTTCCTTCTCCCCTGGTGATTGGGAAGTTCCATATTTTAAAGCATTGGGAAGTGGTAACATTTTCCAGGTTTGTTTGAAAAACTTGATCAGTACAGTCATTCTGGGAAATGTCCATATTCTGTTGTTTTCTGTATCAGATGAAGGCCTGTGTTACATGAGTTTATTTGAAACTTCTATAACTTAAAAATATTCTGCATGCCTAGTAATATGCTGGCTGCTTGGACACGAGTGTGTTTCTTTTCTGTGAACTTGACTTGAGTTTCTGTTAGCTTAGTTTGCTTTTTTCAGAGTTAAATGAACTGTAAGTCAAGGCAATCTGAGTGGCAATTAACTTGATGCTGGAGATATAGAGGTGATGGAAATGTAACATTCATGTCCTTAGCTAATTCCAAAGTCTCAAAATGCAAATTTGTCCCAGGCTCTCATGAGAGGTCAGTCATGGAATTTATTGGGGAGATATTTTCAAAATTGTCAAAGCTGGATTTAAAAAGTGAAAGCCAAAATAATAGTCTACTGGAGATGGGCTTTTTTGAGAAAACTATTTACCTAGTGAGGTTTTTCTTGTAGGAATGTAGAATTACACTTTTTGTAAGTTAAAAGAACTTACAAAAGTCCTGACCTGCTGCAGTGTCCCCTTTCTGAACTGTGAAGAGAAGGGTGGGTTTATGAGCAAGATAAAGTTTGGGTTTTTTTTCTTATAACAAAATATTTGTCTTGTGAAATTTTTTTTTTGGTATCAGAAAGCATGAGAACTGGCAGTAAGTTGGAAGACACCTACAGAGAAGCTGGTAATAGAGAGTTTAAGACATGAACAGAAAGAATATATAAGGAATGGTTTGCGTGCTGTAGCTGTAATACTGAAATTACACTTCCTGTCAAATCATCACAGTTGGAAGTAATTTTTGAAAGAAGAAACAATTTTCTGCAGGGTATGGTAGGTTTTATTCTTTTACAAGATCATTAAAAGAAAAAGCAAGGCTGTTTGGAAAGTACAGGAGCATTCATTTGAGAAAGTGTTTGCTTAGAAAGTAACTGCCATGGCTCAACATGTGGTTAAGATTGCCTCCTGGGGCTAAATGTAAAATAATCAATTAATGGACTTGCCTATCCTGAATCGTTACCTCCTGCAGCCTCATAAAGTACTCACTGCGATGGCAGAATTTGTGCTGGGTTTAGAGTCCTTGAGCGCTGCTCAGATGCAAGAGAACTGTGTGAGTGAAAGGCATATGGAAGTAGACAGAGAGATAGCTCTGAAGTTTGTTTGCCATTATGGTAAGAGTTCATCAGAGGTGGAAGAGGACTGCAGAAATGCTGTTTATAAAGCTGTAGGTGAGGCTCTGTCTGCTGCTCTCACCAATAAAATCTGGCTTTGGAAGTGCAGAACTTGGCTGCAAAAACCTTGCTTTGGGCTGAATTTTAGGCTGAGTCTGACTTGATCTTAGAGCCTGGAAGTACTTATTGTAGGGCCCATAAACACTTATTTTAGAGCCTGTAAATACTTATTTTATGCTTGTTTCTGTCAGACCTGCATAAGTTGTTTTGCTGCTGCTTGATTTTTATTCCTTCCCTTTTGGGGTTGGTTTTTGTTGGTTTAGTTGTTTGGTTTTTTTTACCAGCTGCATAAATGCAAAATGAAAGTCTAGTGTGAGTTTTGTATATGTTAAATAATTTCAAGCCAAAATCCTTTATCCAGTATCTAGAATTTCTGATCTTATAATTAATGTCTTGTTCATGGATCACAATGCTGTATTATGCAGTATTTATGTACCCTGTGCTAGAGTAGCTTTGTTTATTCAGACTTTACTGTAATACCTGTTAAATTGTGGTAGCAAACTCTTTGAGCTAACTTACTGCTCTCTCTTTTAATAAACTTGTCCCATGATATTTAGGGCACAAGTCAAATCTCTTAGAAAGTGGTAGCAAGAGGTTGAATTTCTATTCCTGCCCAGCATTTATTCCAGAAAATAATCCAAGTTCTGGTAATAAGAAAATGAAAATAATTAGATGTCAATTTTAAGACATTAGAGTGGTGGTTATGGGAGAAATTGTTTGACTACAGTCCAACTCTTTTTCAGCAGGCTGTCTTTGAGAAGTATTTTTTTTGTTCTTCCTCAGCAGTGGCTAAAAGAAAACTTTGGGGAGAGCAGAAGCCTAGAGCAAGCCTGTAATGAGTAATTGACAGAATATTCTCCCACCTGTTAACAATTTTCACTCTAGGACTTCTAAAGAATAATTTGTGTTTTATTAATTCACTTGAGCATCCTGTTGTCAGAGAAGTGTCTGTGGGGGATCCACTGGTCATTGCACTTTCTGCTGCAGATTTCTCCGAGTCTCTTACTGCAGTGCAACCTGGGAGTAGTTGCTCAAGCAGCAGTTCCCCCACCACCTCTGCTTTCAGGGCTCTCTAAAAGGCAAAAGACACCAAACTGATTTCCTCTGATACTTAAAGCCTCTGATACCAGTTTATACGTGAATGGATGAAAAGAAAGAGATAACAATAAACATGCTCAAAAACATCTTTCCAGTGAATGAACAGTGAAGCAATAAATTATGCTCTGTGTGCAGCACAGCAGATTATCCTGCTCGTGTCCTGTCATTCTTTGTTGGAGATAATTCTGTGCATATGCAAGTAGAGTAACGTGGAAATAACGGGTGTATCTTCTGTGTGCGTTTTCATGGAGAATGAACCTTATGTTGAGACACTGAACCTAATTCTGTTTCTGGAAGAATAAGAATGACAAGAATGCTTCACTTCAGGAAGGTGAACAGGTACATGAGTTTCTTTGGTACTGAAGTCTACCTTTTCATCTAAAAAGTGCTGTTATTATGTTCACTACTATGGTGAGGTTTTGTTGTTTGGACTTTTTTTTTTTTTTTCCCTTTGCAACCTGAGGATGCTTATACATTTTTAAATAATATGAGTAATGAAGTGACCTGATTTTACAGTATATGCATGCTCGTGTCTAAGAACATAGGCTGTCTGCTAAAGTTAATGATGCTACTTGTTTTCAGAAGTTCCATGCATGCACTCTGCTGGGTGTTTGGATGGTTGGATGGTAGCCTTTCTGCTTAGTAGTACCAGGCAGTGGTGTGGGGCAAGAGGGACAGCCGCAGTCTGGCATCTGTGCAGTGCCAGATGCTGGCCCTCTGTATCAATAGGGTTAAACAACAAATTAGACATCTTCCTTGCTAAAAGTACTTGGCATCTTTTGGAAGCAGTTGTAGATAACACCATTTAAAAGTTAGCAGTAATTTGCGCGTTGTTTGTCTTCTCTGAGCAAAGGATTTTCAGAGCATTAAAAAACAAGCTGTGAGAGATGGAGAAAGAAAGCTTGAGAAGTACAGGTACATTGTTTAAAGACAGTATTTTTGAGCTTAATTGAACTCAGAATTTCTTGTTGTAGTTCTGCTAGGAACAATACAAGAACATCTAATATATGTTCCAGTTTAATGGGGTTTCCTTTGAGAAATATTTTGTGTGAGCTCAAGACAACCATGTATTTGCTAGTCAAGAAATAAATGAGCCCCTTTTCATTGGATTCATTATCTTGCAGATCACTGCCAATTGGTAGGGAAGATAAAAGGCACCAGTGCACTTTCTAAATGACAAAAAACCCCTCTGAATCAATTAAATTTTTTTAGATTAAGCTTTGTTGATTTTCTCATTATCAGTGGCGTGCTAGGGTGCTGTGTTTATTTGTTTAAATTAACATGAAAGTTTTACTTAAGGTAATTTGAGTTCAAATAGTTCAAAGAACAACATTCATCGTAGTACATCCTGGCCAGTCTCTGTTTAGGCCTCTCTATAAAGAGAACAGTTCAGACCTCTGTGTCCTGAAACCTCTTATTTGAGAGGAATTAGTAGTTACTAGATATCTTTTTGTTTGAAATGAATAAAGCCTGTACCTCAAAGGCTACACAGCTACCTTTGTGCTTACTGACTTTAGAGAAGAAATAGCAATGGAAGGGGAATTAAAACGCTCCTTGAAACTGTTGCTGTTGTATACAGAAATATTTTTTGAACTGGTTGTTTTTTTGGTTTTGTTTTTTTGTTTTTTTTTTTTTGTCTTTAGAACACCATTGATTGAAATGTTTCAAGTAAGTGTTTTGGTTTGGAAATCTGCCATCTAGCTCAATTGTTTCTTTCTCAAATCACCACTAAGAGGATCATAGAGCTATGCTTTTTCCTTGCCATTTAATTCTGATTACATATGAATTAAAAGGACTAATTATTTTTCTACCTTGCTACGTTCTTCATCAGAACTTAAATTCCTAACTTGCATCAACTGTTTTTCTTGCCTTCTGAAGAAGAGGTATTTGGCGGTTGCAGATAAGTAGTCCTAGAAACTAATTAATGAATGACAGACATTGGTGATGGTGGCAGACCCACCTCTGGCTTTGGCCTTACCACTGTTTGGAGAAGGTAGTCGTCTTTTTGGCCTTTCTATTCGTGGCTTCTTTAGCAAATTTGCCAGCTGATTTACCCATTATTTCCAAGTTTGTTGATATTTATGCTAGCACTTGTACATGGGGATTTAATTGTAGCGAGTTCAGCAATCTTGTTTCAAATAGATTTTTTTTTTTAACTTTTTTTTTTTTTTGTTTGAGCTCTGCTGCTACCTCATACAGATGCTTGGGAACCTATGACATGGGCTCAATTTCAACTCGATTTATATATGCCCCCAGGGGCTGAAAGAAAGCAACAAGGGTACCTCTCAAAGGAATGAAACTCAGAACTAGCACACCATGTGTGATTGCATTACTGCTTCTAGAATAGCCAGGCGCTGCACACAGCTTTTTCCACTGAGCCCAATGTTGGCTGAAACGCAGGTTAGGGAACTGAACAGGCAATTTACAATCAATGGAGCAAATGTAGGATACTAAGCTTCAGTGAGCACTCAGATGATTATAGATCAATTGTGCAGAGAATTTGAGGAAACTTAAAACAGCTTTTAGTGCGCTGGCTGTTTACACAGAGTTTAATGCACTGGGTAAGCTCTTGACAACGTTTGCAGATTGCATTGGGCCTTGTGTGCATCCAAGTCTTCGTTGCCTTACTGCAAGGATCAACACAAAGGTGTTTGTATCCTGTATCACTGATCTTAAAAGGAGCAGAGTGTGTGGAATGAAGAGAGTGGGTTCTGCTTTGCTGCTGCTCTCACACAGGATGGGGCAAGCCTTAACTGCTATCACAACTCTGTTGCAATATTTATCCTTTGAGCTACCCAAGGGATTCTGGTTCTCTGAGAGATGGGGAAGGAAGGTTAAGCACTGCTACTGTTGTAATTGGTTTTAGTTTTTTTGTCAGCCTTGGATTTAAGACAGTGATGTATTGGAAATACCCGATCTACTGCAATAAGGCTTAATTTACACCTTATAATTTGTGTTTGTCTATAAACTCATTTAAATCGGGAGTTTATTTCTTCACAGAATATATGAGAAAACGCAAACACTTCCTGGAATCTTATGGAAGGGAGGATTAATTTCCTAAATTGCATGATATTACTGATCCTTTTCAGTGAAGATCCTCTCCTACCAATTAATGATACTGGCTTTCTTGTGAGAATTTGCATCATGTTACAGACTGGAAGGTTTTTGGTTGGTTTTTAAGCAGCTGTTGTGTTATTGTTGGTTGCTTTTCTCAGTATTCCTGTGTTATGAGAACTTTGTTCAGATGTGTAATAGTTGTGGGTTTTTTTGTGTGTCAGGTAGCAGGATTTTTTTTGGTCAAAACGCTAACATGCCAGAATACATTACTACTTCTGTTTGCAGGTCTTATGGTCTATCACACACCCAAAACTCTGTGCTATTGGGAATGACAGTGCACATAATTGGCAATTAAAGCCCTCTGAAAAAGACAGACAAAACATCCCCCAAATACTCTTTGTATTAAAGGTCTTTCTCATATGAAAGACAGCACTTTTCATTGCATTTTTAATGTGTATAGACTTAGCCTAGAACTTGGGCTTTTTCTGCTTGGCTGGACTATAAAGGTCAACGTTTGTATCATTAGTAACAGCATATAGCCTCAGGTTGGTGATCACAGTAATGAGGGTGAAGGAAGTTTGTTCCTGAAGTGTAATTTAGTCCTGCTGTGGATATAGCACCTTATGATACACCAATGACTGATATGTCCACCTGCTGTTCTTCCTGGCAGAGTGTCCCCACAACCCAGCCAGTTTTTCATTCCATTAAAGAGTTCTGGCTTGCTTTCCTGACCTTTACCGTTATATTGTAAGACAAGATGGGTGAGCTTAGAGAATAGTGAAATACTGTATTTATGGGAAACCCCATTCAGTACCCCAGGGTTGAAATTTATTTCAACTATCAGTTTTTTGTTTCCCTGTCAAATTCTGATTGTCCCTGTTTGTTTGAGGCTGTTAAATTTCCTCATGTTTCTCAGGCTTGTTTGTAACATCTAATAGCAAGCATCTGAACCACTTCTGCCGCAATTACAATAGGTAGTGATTTGGCCAAAATACATTTGAGCATATATACAGACACACACACACATATACATATATATGTAAGTAGTTGATGCTTTTTGGTGAACATTTTGTGATCTTATACGACTGGATTATATTGTGAAATTCTTTTTAGCTCATGGAAGTTCATGACTAGGACTCTTTTTTATGTGAGCAAATATCCCGTGGGATTCACTCTGTGTTAAGATACAGTGCTTGCTTCTCTGCTACCTTGCACCGTACGTTATTGTTTAATGCTTGTATCAAATGGTATCAGTGCAAAATGGTCTGAGCAATGGCAGAAGAATGGATGAAAGCAATATTAAAGACAAACATGGCTCTAATTGATTCTTGCAATGGTATCATGCTTCTAAATAACTGTAATAAATCTATGCCTTCTGCTAAACAAAACAGAGGGATTAATTTCTTTCTTGGGACATAGAAATGATGGATCACATCTTGAATCTTCGAATGCTACAACAGGCTAGTGATTTATAGTTTGTCATTGATAATTAAGAGTTCCAGGTAGAGGTGTTTATTACTCTTACATAGCAACATGATGGTAAAGCAACACCTGTACACAGTTGTTGCACAAGTATAGGATTCAGATTCTCATTTGGCACAAACGTGCTGAAAATCTAGCATTGTCAAGATCAAATTACTGTCTTTATCTTTTGTTGTTCTAAAAGTTAGTGATATAAACCCACATTTTTGCTTTTGGTTTTGGGGTTTTATCCCCATATTGAATGGGTCAGAAAGCGTCTTTGCTAGTAAATTGGGAAAATGGTTCAGGAATTCAGGTTTCTGTAAAATAAAGTTTTCCTAACTCTTATCTGAAGTCTGTATCTTCAGATACTTGTGTGATTTCTCTTACTTGTTTTTATGGCCTTCCTACAAAGTACTTAGGTGAAATAGATAAAGTTGATTTATACTGATACAGTACTCGCTGCAGCTGCAAATCCAAACTTGAGTGTAAGAATTGAAAAATCAGAGTAATTTATTGTTGTTTTTTTTTTTTTTTTTTTTT
>VZRU01011474.1:57471-96653 GCA_013398155.1 Pedionomus torquatus
TTTTTTTTTTCTCACCATGTATCAACCTTCTTAAATCCTGTGTGATTAATCACAATAATTCTTTAAAAAATTGGTAGCAGTTAGGAAATGACACTCATCTCTGATTCTTCAATTAAAAACCTTCAGGTGCCTCACTAAACAGTTCATAGGTTTTCATATTATTCTTGATTTCCTTTGTTCTTTGTCTTCTATTGTCCTATTTCTTAAGTCACACAAAACCCAATCTGAGTTAAAATAGGAAAACAGTGAGATCACAAAAAAAAAACCTACAAGGAAAAGGCTATCTAATGGAAGTATTTTAAATGAGTGATGTTTGATAGGAGTGAAATTTGTTTCCAACTTCGTAGGATAGCAAACTGTTACTTTGATTGAATTGTGTATTCACAGCTAGGGCCACCTAGAGCCATTTGCCTAGGACCATGTCCAGATGACTTTTGAATATCTTCAAGGATGGGACTCCACAATTTCTCTGGACAAACTGTGCCAGTGCTTGGTCATTTCTTGCACCAAAGCAGTGTTTCTTCACCTTCAGATGGAGGCACCCATGTTTTAGTTTATGCCCATTGCCTCTTAAAATCGTAGAATGTTTAGAGTTGGAAGGGACCTCAAAGATTGTCGAGTTCCAACGCCCCTGCCATGAGCAGGAACACCTCCCACTAGGCCAGGTTGCTCAAAGTCCCATCCAACCTGGCCTTAAACACCTCCAGGGATGGGGCATCCACAACTTCTCTGGGCAACCTGTTCCAGTGCCTCACTACCCCCACAGGAAAGAATTTCTTCTTAATATCCAATCTAAATCTCCCTTCTTCTAGTTTAAAACCATTACACCTTGTCCTATCTTGTCCTGTCACTGGGCATCACTGAGAAAGGCCTGGTTCCATCCTCTTTGCATCCTCCCTTCAGGTATTTTTATACATTAATGAGATTCCCCCCAAACCTTCTCTTCTCCAGGTGGAATGGTATGAGCTCTCTCAGCAGAGGTGCTTCTGTCCCTTCATCATCTTTGGCCTTTTCTGGACTCTCTAGTATGTCCATATCTCTCTTTTACTGGGGAGCCCAAAACTGGACCCAGGACTCCAGGTGTGGCCTTACAAGTGCTGAGTATAGGAGAAGAGTCACCTTTCTTGACCTGCTGGCAGGACTCTTCAAAGGCCTTTTAATGCTCTGCTCCCTTACTGCAGAATTACCCCCTCATTTCTCAGAGTCTCTCACCGTAAGCCACATAAAGCAAAGTTCTCTGATTTGCAAATAATTTTGATTAATTCAGTCCTGGTTTTGAGGACTTCTAGGTTCCGGTTTCATATCAAAGCTGGATAAACTCAGTTTTACCTTGGCATTCTTGAGCAGGAAAACTCAAGGATAAACTGAAGCATGCAAATCCCTGTGATGCACTTATTGGCCCCCAAGCCTGGCTCTCCAGCTGCCTGGGGAATAGAGAGGGCACCTCAGGGTGTGTTTCAGCTTTGCATCATGGAGAGACTCTCTGTCGTGGTTTCAGCCAAATTTACCAAAACCAGATTGACAGATGTTCCCCCCTCCCCTCTTTAAGAAAAACAGAGGAGAGGAAGAAATTAAAGAGATTCAAGAGTTTAGAAAAAAACCTAAACTACTTTAATGAAAATATAAATATAAATAATAATNGTCCTCCTTGGATGTTGGCTATCAACGTTGACCCTTTGATCCCTCAGCTTTTATATGGGGCATGATGCGGATGGGATGGAATACCCCTGTTGGTCAGTTCTGGGTCACCTGTCCTGTCTGTCCCTCCTTGCAGGTGGGACCCCTTTATGTTTTTCAGTTTCCAACCCTCCATCGGGGCAAATGACGAAAATTCCCTGACCTTGGTTGTTCTAGCAATAAGTATAAGCAAGGGCCTCTCTGCATACCATCCCTTGGTATAATCAGGTCTTATCACTGTGAGATGAAACAGTTCTGAACAATGTGCTGTTACTTTCAGAGTTTAGTTAGTTAGAAGAGGCCTAGCTAATAAAATTGTGAAACAGCAAATTGGTTCATTTTACCTCAAACCAGGACACTCTCCAACAAGTTTTATCATGCAAAGGGTTTACCTGGGAAATACACTCCTTTGGAGCAAAGCCGCAGCTTGTTTTTGTTTTCATTGGGAACTCCAAAATGCTGACAGTTTTTTGATTATGAGTTCTGCCCAATACTGATATTTTGGATGGTCTTTGGTAGGGCTTGTGAAAGGTGCAGGAGTGAGAATAACCAGAATGTCTGCAAGTAAGTCGAGCAAAGTCAGGGAGCAGAGAACTTTGTTTGTTATGAGAGAAATTCAATTCAGAGCTGCTTTTAAAGTCTCGGTAGAGCACTTCTCTGCAGAGAAGTGCTTATTCAAGTTCAATTTGAAGTATTTTGCAGGAAGCTTTTTGTAAAAAGCCTTTTGATGGCTAACAGTCATTATATTAGCATTGATATATGGTAACGGCTTGTGTCTAAAATATGTATATGAGAGAGTGACTGTTGGATTCAATATATGAGAAGCTTTTCAATAGGATTTGGGACAGAACCAAGTGTCAGCATTCTGCAGTGATTAAAAGTGCATTTATATATTTCTCATTTCTTGGGGACTGCTACAACTCTCAAAACAGCACTGACTGTCACCACTGGGAGTGAAAAATTCCCCTCATAAGTCTCTTTTTTTGCTTGATACTCTAATAATTTTATATACTAATGACTCTCGGCGGCTGTAACAAGTGCACATGCTGTGCACCTGTGCCCTGCTTGTGTGTTTCTGCTCATGGTGGTGTTTTAAGCCTCCTGCAAGATGCTTGGGCTTCGCTTTTTTATTGCTTATTATTAGACTGACAAGCTATAAGATGGTAGGGGCCTGTGTTATGGCTAGGTGCAGAATACAATCTGGGTAGTGACTGTTTCTTGAAGAGGCAACTATTTAAAGGCATGGGACCTTCCTAATTTATTTATTAGCCTTCCTATAACCAAAATGACACCTGGAGATTCCTAAGTTGGATCAGGACAGGCCCCATATATTCCAAGGGCTGTTTCTATCAGGTGACAGATTTTTCCACTCCTTGTGGCTATTTTTAAGTTGTGTCTTACATGTGGTAACTGTTGCTGTACTCTTTCTAGAGTTACTTATAGGTGAGTATTGACACACAGGTGTTCACACATAATTTCTTTTATAAATCTATTTGGGATTTAGACTGGCTTTGTATTTTTATTTTTCGTATGAAAGCTGCCCATCCAAGCATAGGCAATTTACATATATATTGGACTTAGTTTAGGGAAAAGGACCAAGTTATGATGCTCAGCTTTTTACTGTGCTGGAACATAGGAAATGACACATGCAGTTAGGTCACCGATTTACCTGCGAGATAGCCAGCCTCTTTTTTAAGCTACAACACATTGCTAAGGAGTTAAACATTGGAGCACAGAGGAGACTGAAGAGCTGAAGCACCAGTGAACATGGTGAACACAGTGGGCAAAAGGCTGAAGAGATAGTTTTGGCCTCTTTCTTCTACTCTGTGTGCACCTCCCCAGAGACAAAAGAGCTTTGTCATATCTTCAATAATTCTGGCTTCAACATCTCAGGTTTGTATCTGGTAAATATAATATAAAGGCTTTTCCGGAAAAAAACTGCTGATGATATAAGGAGAAGGCTAGAAGGCCCAATGAAAAGTAAACCCACCCTTTGTATAATCAAAGTGCTTTAAAACCTCTATTCTCAAAAATAATTTTAAAGCAAATTTTGGCTTCATGTGTTGATTTGAGTGTGCAATCACCTAAGAGGGTTATGCATAATATGGGATGGTAAAATGCAATATTTGTAATGTGGGAAGAGCCTGATGGCTTTGCTGTATGTCACCTAACAATTTGATTTCCAGATTTGCAAATGGAGCTCTAAGAGCTTGAGAACTGTACAGATCTCATCTGTTCCCAAACTCTATCCTGACAAGGTAAATCTAGTGCTGTTTTTTAAATCATCTGGAGTGTTTATGTATGAGTAACTGAGTTAGTTGTGTTGACTTTTGACATAGTCATTTAGCTATTGATTTAATAGGTTACTGGCAAGTAACATGCATTGTGTTGCAGAATTATATACCTATTAGTCAGCTCTGTTTGTCACTGCTGACAGATTTGGTTTTTCATTTCTGATGGAAGCTCAATCCTTAGCTGGCAGTGGCTGAAAAAATATTTCATAGAAGGGTTAGAGTTGGAAGGGACCTTAAAGATTGAGTTCCAATCTCAACTGCCATGGGCAGGGACACCTCCCACTGGAGCAGGTTGCTCAAAGCCCCATCCAGTCTGACCTTGAACACTCCCAGGGATGGTAGTGATTTCCATTGCTACCTCTAAGTTTCTGTTGACTCAGATATGACATTTGCCATTGGCTTGGTTCTTGTCCTGCAGTCATGTGCCCGGGAGCAGTGCAGTTGGTGTCGCAAGTTTCAGTTTGCCAGAGAAGTTTAGAATAGTTTAAAAACTTCAGAATTTCCTTCTGAGTGAAAGGTTGTGCTTCTGACCAGCTGTGTGCTGCACAGCTGCTCTGTCCACCTGGCCCTCACCCAGCAAAGCATGATGCTTTTGGATATGCAAAGAGATGGAGTATATGCCTTAGGGCTGCCTGCAGGTTGTCTGTCTCTGGGTAGATGCTTCAGGGACATGTCTTCTACAGCTGGGCTGGAGTGTGCGGCAGCTTTTTCTTCTGACCTAAACAGTTGGATAGTAAAATTCACGGAAATGACAGAGTGTCTGTACTATCTTAAACTAGCACAGTACTATATTTGTCTGGGTACTCCCATAGGACTTCTTCTGTACTTTGCTTTTAACTAGGAAGTTATGGGGTAGACCCCAGCTGAGTCTGTGTGAGCAGGATGGAGGAAGAGGGTTCAGAGAACAGTGATCCCAGCCACAAGCTGGGGCTAAAACTTTCCTGTAGTGCTTTCCCATGTCACTTAAGTAGGACCAGAAACTTCAGCTAAAGGAACTTTTTCTTTTTTTAAGCTGGTGCATTTTTCATGTTTTGCAATAATTTGGATTCTATAAAAATAGTTCCATGTTTTGTACCATGTTCAGAGACTGGCTTAGAGAAGCTGTGAGATACCACACTTCTGGTCCCTCTACCACTGCTTTCCTGAAAGGTCTTTGAGTGCCTTAAAAGGTTTAATTGGAGCAAGGGACTTGCCCTCAGTCAGTGTGTTTGACTTTCCCAAAGGCTGTTAAGCTGCTAATAGCACATGAGAGACTAGGGAACAAATGATGGTATGTTACCGCGGGCATGTTGCTCTTCTTTTGAATATGGGAAGGTCGTTGCCTCACAGAAGTACTGAAGTATTCTAAAATAAATGGTGTATTGGGAGTGCAATACTGAGCCTGTCAGTGATTCTGTGCTGAGTTACAATTTTAACGATTGCCCGTGCATGTTTCCAATTACCACAAAATGGGCACATAATAGGAAATTTAAATAGATTATTAGCCCAGTTATCTGTTTTTAAGGAAGAAAGATGTCTGTTAGGAAACTATAGTGTTTGGGACTAGAGGCATTTTTGTTCAATGAAAGCTTTGTAAAACACAGGTGTGGTTTTTGAATTATAAGTTTGGCTTTCTCTTCCCTGTTTTTGAAACTTAAGATCATTGTTAGATTCAAATAGCTGGACTTCTAGAAATTAAGTGAAGAAGATTTCTATTATGATGAACATAATTTTGTAAGTGCAAGGTTGTCAAATTTTGAGATTATTTTAAAGTACAAAATGGCTGAAAGCTTTAAGTTCACTGTTGAATTAGTAACTGGTGGGTATGCAATGGCAATCTAAAGCAGGTTTTGATTGTTTCATGTAAATATTTAATTCTCTATTTGTTCTCCAACTGTGATGAAGATGTGAGGAGCTGAGCAGCAATTACTGTAGTTGACTTTAAATTAATCATTAATCTAGGACAGGTGAAGTGAAAATTTCACTTGGAGCACTTTTGTTCTGGATGTACAGGTGCTGTTCCATTTCTGCTACTGTCAGCTTGTTAAATATGTTCCCCTTTGCAGTGCTTGGATTTTTCACTGGCGTGAAATGGCAGTCATAGTCTATAGAGTTGCTGCTCACTGGTGAGGGATGCCAAACTTACAAAGAATTCAGCTTGGCCTTTAGAGCACTACTGTGAAGTTAACTGGGTTTTTTTGCCTCTGGCATAGAGGCAAAAAAGAATGAGCACGCTTTTCTGCTTCTGAAAAGAAAACATATATAGCTATTCTTTATAATAATAACTATCTAGGGCAGTTGGTTTTGACCTTATTGATTTATGGAACTAGGAAGAATGAAATTCTCCAGTGAGAGCACTGCAAAATTTCATTTATGTTGGTGGTTGAGCACATGTGGGTAACTTGCCTCTGGGGGAACCTTTCCTGCCTGTTTATAAGTTGGGAAGTGGGGGAGCTCAATTTCAGTGAATATTGAGGGCAAAGCATTTGATGCAGAGGATCCAGTACTCATGCTGCACATGTAGGGAGTTTGCCTGAGACTATTCTTGTCTGATCATCCCTTTCCCATAAGCAGGTTGTTGCGCCTCTGGTTTGACTTCACCAGAAAGGAATCCAGCTTGTGTGCTCTACAACCATTTCAGGAATAGAACCAAAGCATAGAAAGTGGGGATGACTGGGCTGTCCTGCTCAAAAGTGAATTTTTAGTATGGACTCAGTGTAGTGAAGTGTTTTCTAGGGGTATGTAGACTACTGTCTGAAAACTTGATCTGTTGGGATGGAAAGTAAGCATATATTTAAAAGAACTCTTCATCTTCACAGAGTCTTTCCTGTAACACTGCATGAGTTTAACTTTCTCACCCTCCTTATTTTCATACTTTATTTGAGCACCTCTTAAAAATTGAGTTGGTGCTTATGGAATAGTTGAGGGTTTCCAGAGTTCATTCAGGCTTTCTGGTAATACTTAGGATAGCACTGAAGCTCCTAAGGTTAAGTGGTCTGGAAAGATCTGCTCTTGTGAGAAATTAATTCTTTTAAGTTTGAATGATCTCAGCACAACTGGAAACCAAGTTGGTTTTTTTTTTTTTTTTTGTTTGGTTTTTTGTTTGTTTGTTTGTTTGTTTTTGTTTGTTTGTTTGTGGGTTTTTTTGTTTTTTTTTCAAATCCATGCTTTTGCATTGCAAGACTTTTAGGCTGTCATTGTTGTTACTTGAAGCTAAGTGCTGACCTCAGAAGGAAAAAAAAGTTAGTTTAGAATTGACTTTGTGGGAGGAATGACTGAAAAAACTGAAATCTTTGCACAGAAATGAAAGTTCTGTCAAATGGCTGATTGGTTGTTTTGATTATAATTTTTTGGAAAAACAGTGACCAGTAAGAGGAAGTTATCAGCAAGAAGTTTCTGCTAATCCTGCTTTTTGAAAGTCCCTCACCCCTTCTGCAAAGGGAAAAATGCTGGTGTTTCTTTGCTAGATATTCTAGGGTTTGCCTGTCAGACAGCAGGAAGTCATTTGATGATCAGCGGATTCATAGAATCATAGAATGGTTAGAGTTGGAAGGGACCTTAAAAATCACTGAGTTCCAACCCCCCTGCCATGACCAAGCTGCTGAAAGCCTCATCCAGCCTGGCCTTAAACATCTCCAGGGATGGGGCATCCACAGCTTCTCTGGGCAACCTGTTCCAGTGCCTCACCACCCTCACAGGAAAGAATTTCTTCCTAATATCCAATCTAAATCTCCCTTCTAGTTGCTTCTGAAGTGAAAGGATCTGGCTGATTAATAGCTAGGACCATTTTCAGTGATGTGAATCTTCACTGAGGTGTAATAGGGATAAATATTTCATAACTGGGTGATGCCTTAGGTTTGTTTTTCTTGTTATCCCATCTGCCAAGCAATCATTTTAATTCATGTTCTTTAAGAACGGCTTGCCGAGAAATCTTTGTGCAAGTGTTTGCTTTTAATCTGTTCTACCTGAAGCAGCCTGGAGGAAGTTGGCAAATGCTAATAAAGTGACTGTGCTCCTTTCCTTTTTGCTTGGTGCTGGGTGTGGGAAGAGAGCTGTCTTACATGTGGTGTTTTCTAAATAAAAGTTTATAGAATTCACGAGAGCTGGGAAGACATGTGACAAAAAATAAAAGGGAAAATAAGGGCTGACGTTAACTGTGGAACTAGAAATTAATCTGTTACTATTATTTATTTTACCTAATTGTAGACCAGTAAACTGTTGTCTGTACTGAACTGTGGACCTGTGTAATGATGTTGCAGAGGGTCTTTCACACTACAAAAGGAATTAACTCTTTCTGAACTGGCTATCTCCACATCTGATGGAGAAAATCATGTGTCAAATTAGCTTATATTCTGGCGTTTGGGTGTTGGGTTTTCTTGGGAAGTGTTTTTTTCCTTTGGTTATTTTTTTAGTTTACTTATTTATTTTATTTTACTAGATGCTGTTATGACATTGCATGACAGAATTGTTTGCTTAGTAAGTTAGACAGTCAAGTCAGTTTTGCTTTTCCAGAGTTATGCCTTCAGGAGCATTTGACACATTTGAAAATGTCTACTGATTATTCAAAAAAGTTTTGAGAAAAAGAAATAAAAAAAAGCTACAACTTTCCAATTAGTAATTACAGTCTATTTAAGATCTAACAGAACTGGAAAAATAGCTGTTTTTCAGTCCTGCACTTCAGGAACAGTACAGTAATTGATAAAATTATCATCACAATCCCACATAATGTTCTTCTAGATTAAAGTTTCCTATGTAATTGGGCTTGTCTTATGAATCAGGAGCCACCAAGAGTATAATGCAATCCTCTGACCTTGAAGTCTGATCATTGGCCAAACCAATCCTATGCAGTGAAGCTGAATTCTTAAGTGCCAAAATTTCAGATATTTCTATGTGAAAATTAGAGATAGTTTTGCTCTGCATGCCAGTGCTTTCAGAGGTTTTCAAGAACATTTATATATTTTCTAGTTTTAAAGGATATTTGAGGGAAGAATTATTCTTAATTTTTAATTTTTGGGAGCAAGGCATGGATTATATGGGACAATTTGCAACAGTGTTTAGGTATAGTGAGAAAAGGGAGTAGCCATATCAAATAAAGAGAAAAATAGTTCTGCTGCACCAGCCTGCACTGGTTGACTAGACATTTCCTTGCTTCACGTTGGGGTTTGGACAGAGATTTCTGAGAGGTAGGAGAGATGAGGATAAAGCCGAATAGAGCAAATAGAATCTGACATCATTGCATGCGTGTATGTCTAAGAAGAAACAACCTTGCCTTTTTTAAAGGTGGAGGGTATGGACTGGGGAAGCCTCCCATATCTCTGCTTTTCTTGGCTAGGTAGTAATGTTTGAGTCCTGAAACAAGCTACTTCCTAGCACAGGAGCTGTGACACTGTATGTATCTTGGAAGCAGGAAGCTTTATTTAGTATTACCTTATAAGAACCAAATACACGATAATATTTAGTCAGTTTTCCTATTCTGTAAATTATAGCCTTTTTCAAGGCTTTGAGAAGAGAAATAAATGCTTTTAATCAGTGGCAGATTTGTTGTTTTCATTGCTCTTCAGCAGATTGATATATTTACCCACCTCCACACCCTCAATGTGTTATTTGGAAACAAGAAATTCTTAAGGTCATTGTTTCTCTTCCTCTGAATGTTGTCTGCTCAGCCTGCAGAAGGTGCTCTGCACCAATGAACTTGGAAGGTTTTTGTGTGTGGTTAAAACAGTTCCGAAATGCCAACAAACTAATTTAGTGGTGATTAAAAAGAATTTACTAACTCATGAGTGCTCCCTTGGCAAAACTCACTAACATTGCACCTACTTCAAATCAGAGAACTCTCTGCTTGTGTCTTATCTGAACTTTAAATTTGGCTCATGTAAAATCTGAAAGCAGACTAACTTCATTGTTCTATTTAAATCTGACCCTTTATTAGCCATTTTTATGGCAATTTATTCCTTATTCAAACTGTATGTTCTTTTTGTTGTCCAGCAAGTTTCTCAGGTTTTGTTCAATTTTGAACTAACTTTCGGGTATGTGGGAGTAAGAGCTTCGGTAGAATGGTAGCAACAGTAAATTCTTATGTTACAAATATTTTTGTAAGGTCTGCAAATGTGCTTCTAGATTTCTTCTATCCCTACCTAACTTTTGGGGAGTGTGGTAATCGACTTCTCTCCTGCCCACTTCATCTGGAAGATGGGGGTTATATGATGGGTGATCAAGCCCAGTCAGCATGAGTTCATGAAAGACAGGTTTGGCTTGACTAAGGTGACAAGGTGACTCACCTAGTGGATGAGGGAAAAGCTGTGGATGTGGATCTCTACCTAGACTTTAGTAAACCCTTTGACACTTTCTCACAGAATTCTCATGGAAAAACTGGCTCCTTATGGCTTGTATGAGCATGCTCTTCACTGAGTAAAAAACTACCTGGATGGCCAGGCCCAAAGATTTGTGGTGAATGGAGCTAAGTCCAGTTGGTGGCCAGTTACAAGTGGTGTTTCCCAGGGCTCAGTATTTAGCAATGATCTGGACAAGGGGTCAAGTGCACGTTCAATAAGATTGCAGACGACACCAAGTTAGGTGGCAGTGTTGACCTGCTTGAGAGTAAAAATGCTTTGCAGAAGGGTCTGGATGGGCTGGATTGATGGGCTGAGGCCAATGGGATGAGGTTCAGCAAGGCCAAGAGCCGTGTCCTGCACTTGAGTCACGACAGCCCTATGCAGAGCTACAGGCTTGAGGAAGAGTGGCTGGAGAGCTGCCTATCAGAAAAGGACCTGGGGTTGTTGGTTGACAGGCTGCTGAACATGGGCTAACAGTGTACCCCGGGCTGACAGCATCCTGTCCTGTATCAAGAACACTGTGGCCAGCAGGACTATAGAAGTGGTGCGACCCAGTGCTTGGCACTGGTGAGGCCGTATCTTGAATACTGTGTTCAGTTTTGGGCCCCTNAGCCGTGTCCTGCACTTGAGTCACGACAGCCCTATGCAGAGCTACAGGCTTGAGGAAGAGTGGCTGGAGAGCTGCCTATCAGAAAAGGACCTGGGGTTGTTGGTTGACAGGCTGCTGAACATGGGCTAACAGTGTACCCCGGGCTGACAGCATCCTGTCCTGTATCAAGAACACTGTGGCCAGCAGGACTATAGAAGTGGTGCGACCCAGTGCTTGGCACTGGTGAGGTCGTATCTTGAATACTGTGTTCAGTTTTGGGCCCCTCAGTAGAGGAGGGACATTAAGGTGCTAGAGTGCATCCAAAGAAGAGCAATGAAGCTGGTCAGGGATCTGGAGCTCAAGTCTTATTAGGACTGGATGAGGGAACTGGGATTGTTTAGCTTGGAGGAGGGGAGAGAAGACATTATTGCTCTCTACAGCTATCTAAAAGAAGATTGTAGTGAAGTGAGGATTGACCTCTCCCAAGTAATAAGTGATAGGACAAGAGGAAGTGGCTTTAACTTGTGCCAGGGAAGGTTCAGATTGGATATTAGGAAAAATGTCTTCACTGAAAGGGTTGTCAAGCATTGGAAGAGGCTGCCTGGGAAAGTGGCTGAGTCACCATGTCTGGAGATACTTAAAAGAAGTCTAGATATGCTGCTGAGGGACATGGTTTAGTGGTGGACTTGGCAGTGCAAGGCTAAGGATTGGACTTGATGATCTAAAAGGCATCTTCCAACCAAAATGGTTCAATGATTCTATGATTTTTTTAGCTGAAAACTGAATGAGTGGTCTGGGCTGTCTTTCGGTCAGTCATTCTTTAAGGCCGTTGGCTTGTCATTGTTTATGACATGAAACTGCGTTATTCTTTTCAATTTGTAATACGGATGTAATATGGATGGAGCAAAAAGGAAGCATTCTAAGTAATTCATGGCTTAAAAGATTCCACGGGAATTTATAGATTGCTTAAAGTCAGTACCTCAAGCTTTTTAGTGTTTGGGCCGTCAGTCCTGCATCGTCCTACATGCAGAAGACAAACATGAAGCAATTATACATTCCTTAAAATTGTAGTGCTCTTAGAAATAAAAAAATGTGTGGGTTTTGGTGGTGGGCTTTTTGATTTATTTTTAAACTGAATTGAAACTTTTTGAGTCACACCATTTTTTTTTCCCGTTGGAAGGAATAATTCATACTTGAGCCTCTAATGCTGTTTTCATTCTAAGATATGCAGTGCTAAACAATTAGGTATGCAAAGACCTGTTTCGACCTGTTTCTTTTATTCAGCTCAGCAGCTTGTTTGTCTGCAAGAAGCTCTGCTTATTTTAATGGAGTTGTTTTCTGAATAATGTTAGAAGAGTTAGAGCATATTTAGAAGGTCATGTTTGATTCTGATGAGGCTACAGCTGTGGAAAAGTGTTCAAAACATGTACAAGTTTCAGAACACAGCCTTATTACAAATGGGCAATTATGCAAATATGAACATGGTCTTCCATGTCTGGAGATGTCTTCCTTCAGTAGTGAAAATATACGCTTTAGCGATATACCACATTAGATCAAGGTAGTGTGCTCCTGTGTGAGCAAAGATATCCAGATACTCTTGTACCCCACAATGTGCAATGTGTTAACAATTAGGTTTATGATGTCTGTTACCAAAGATGTCCATTCTTTTGCAGCTGTTTGATTCCTATGAATCATAGAATGGAAATAGTTGGAAGGGTCCTTAAAGATCAAGTTCCAATCCTCCCTGCCATGGGGCAGGGACAATTTTTGCTAGACCAGATTGCTGACAGCCCTATCTAGCATGGCCTTAAACACCTCCAGGGTGTGGGGCATCTACAACTTTTCTGAATAACCTGTTCCAGTGTTTCACCACCCTCACAGTGAAGATTTTCTTCCTAGTATTTAATCTATATCTACCCTCTTTCAGTTTGAAATTGTTACTCCTCATCCTATTGCTACAATTTTGGATAAGGAGTCCCTCCTCATCTCTCCTGTAGGCCCTTCTTTAAGTACTGGAAAGCCACAATAAGGTTTCCATGGAGGCTACTCTTCCCCAGACTGAACAACCCCAACTCTTTCAGCCTGTCTTCATAGGAGAGATGTTCCATCCTTCTGATAATTTTTGTGGCATTCCTCTGGATTCACTCCAAAAGATCCATGTCCTTCGTATGTTGGGGCCCTTAGAGCTGAATGCGATACCTCCAAGTGGGGTCTCATGAGAGAAGAGTAGACTGGCAGAGTCACCTCCCTTGACCTGCTGGCTGCACTTCTTTTGATGCAGCCCGGGATATATAAAATCAGGATAAATTTTGCTTATGATTGTAACAGCTACTATCTGATGGCTAAGGATATGATTTTAGTTCCTCTCTTTTTTAATTAATATGACAAGGAAGATCCTGTGGAAAAAGTGAGAACAATAAACAAAGTTCTGTAATATGCCAAAGAGTTTCCCTTAGCACAGCCATGATACAGCTATGTAAGAAATTATACTTGCCTTGCTGTTAATGGAAAAGCATTGGAAATAGCAGCTAATTACTTCCTAGTGCTTAAAAAAACACACCATCACAACAAAACTGAAAATGACGCTCGTAACTTCTGCTAAGAGATGAAAGTAAAGGCTTCTAAGGAAAGCTGGGCAAGCTCTCTATTTAAGAATTTGTTGCCTGATTGCAGAATGCCTTAGTTGATTAAGAGAATGAACATCAATGAGTTGTAGAGAAACCTGGAAGTGCAGCATTTGGTGCATGTGTATTCGTTTGGAAATGGAGATTGGAAGTCATTAGGAAAAATGCTTTTGCCCTATTACTGGGTAATGAACTGTTTGCTGAACATCAGCAATGAGCACCTGATGGCCACCAGCAGCTGATTCTCTATGAAAATTATGACACTTTCACAGAAATAAGCATTGATTTAATTTTCTTCTGCCTTAGGGAATCATACAGTGCTTTTTGTTTATTATCCCTTTGGCTAACCTAAGTTGGGAATGGAAGTACTGACACATAAGTTTTAGGGGTCTGGTGAGATATTATTCTGTTGGATGAACCTTCTCAAGACTGAAAGCCTCTAGGTGTGGGAAGCAGTGCTGTGTTCAGTGCACTGGCAGCTGATTTTTTGGTTTGTTTTTGTTTTGTGTTGTTTTCTCTCTATGGGTGGAGAAACTTGAATGCAAACTTGAATGATGAACTCTCTTAAACTGGATGAGAAACGTCAGTCTTACCATAATAAACTTACTCATGAGAAGTCTTTGCCTACCATGAAATAATCAGATGGACCTGTAATAGTACTTGTTCTGCAGCTGTATATGAAAAAGGGATCGCTTGTCCAAATTATGAGGCTTTTTGATGCTTAAAATGGAACAAGATAATCCTTCCCCTCCTCACCCCTCAAGGATGGAACCCAAAACATTTTGGGCCTGCTGATTTTAATCTGCATCTTGACTTTCTCTGACTTGAACTCTGGTTATTTCTAGGAAATTTACCTTAATTTTACAACTCCTCGTGCCAAGATATGACCTAAACTGAAGATCTTATCCCCCCCGGTTTGTTGCCCTGTGAGCTCAAGAGCTGGTCCTGTGCATAACAGCTTATTTCCACAAAAGGTCAGTCTTATATGACACCTGTTGTGCCTGGACAGATTTGGATTTTTATTTCAAAAATAGTTCAAGAAATGCAGTTTGTAATTCTTTGTTTGCCTCACACAGGAGAAGACATGCTTCCTGTCACTGCAGAGGGAGTTGAACATTTATCCTCATCTCTTTAGATGAGTAAATGATGAATTATTGCATAGAGGTGAGCGACAATTGTTTTTTTGCCCGGAGAGGTTGTAGGTGCCCCACCCCTGGGAGTGATCCAAACCAGGCTGGATGGAGCTTTGAGCAATCTGATCTAGTGGGAGATGTCCCTGCTGATGGCAGCTCAATTGGAGACAGAGAATGAACAAACCTCACTTCTGTCCTTTTTACCAAGTTCAGCTTGATTAATACCTGTTTAATGCGCTAGTGGCTGGCTCTCAGTTGTGTTCTCAGTTTTCAATAAGCTATTTCGCCAAATTGCAAGGTTTGCAGCCCTTCTCATGCTGCATCTCTCTTTCATTCTTTATTCTTTTTATTCTTTCTTTTGAAGCTGGGGAGATGGTGTTGAAGGTAGTGAGTTTGTCTGTGGACAATAGAAACGGCTTCTGAATGTGTTTTTATTTTCAGGATAATAGTTTGCAGATGTTCAGAGAAATAAAGAATTATTAAAATTACTAAAAGCATCCAAGGTGTAAACCTCATTGTTTTCATTGAGGGCAAAAGAAAATATTAATGCTTAACTGTGTTGATAAAGAGAGACTGCTTTGAGATTTCTTTAAAATATTAACTTTTTATGCAGTGTATTTATTAAAAAACAAACAACATAGTCCATCTTCAATAAAAACTTGACAGTCTATCAAATGCTGACATACACTGATTAGAGGAAAGAAAGATATTCTGTTCCTTACATGGTTAACAGATTTTATTGTGACTCTGTGCTGAGTTGCTTCTTGGCATGGGTCAATGTTGAATTAGAAGAAATCCTCGTAATTCTGCAGTGGGAAACCATAGGGATAATTTAAAGCTTACATAAAATTTTTCTTCTTTCTATATCGGTTTGTCCCTTTCAAAACTTCACCTCCAAAGTAGATTTCTTCTACTAAAAAACAAAACAAGCCATGTAATTTAAAATATAATTTGTGTTTCCAACAAAGAATTTTCACTGCATCTTGAATAATAAGTATTCTATTCTCTAAAGACCTCTGTGTTAAAAGAATTGGAAAAATACCATGCAATTGGAACTAAAGTGATATATCGGAGCTCTACAATCACTGTCTATCACTATCTCAGCAAATAGACACTAGGGAGAATCATGTTCAAAAATTTTGTGCTTTGTGGTCTGACTGTAGTATAGGACCTGATGAAAGGACATGGGGTTTCACAATTAATGGTGGCTGCTGATTAGACAGAAATTAAGCACTACGCTGTCAGAAAGGCTATTCAGCAGTATTTTTATTTTTGCATATTTTTGCAGTATTTGATGTTCTAATTCTTAGTTTGGGTCTCTTCTCATGAAATTTAGTGTTATCTTTTGGGTTTATCCTTCTGTGCCTTGCATACACCTGTGTGCTTATATACTACTACTTTTTATACACAGTCCTGTTGGTGGAGTGTTATGTAAAACAGATGCTAAGAAATTATATTTACCTCTGAGATCTTCAAGTTAGGTTTATCTGAGTAGAATTAATAGGTAATATTGTGTAGGCATGAAGAGTAGAGCTCAATAAACAGAGGTGGAAACAGAAGTCTGATGGTGATAGGATATTGGGTTTTGGGACACACAGACTCAAGCTCTTGCTCATCTTCAGTCAGAGGTTTTTGCTGCCTTTTGTGAGGAGACACTATGTGAACTTTAGTTTCTTACGGGCCGGGCAAGGATTTCAGCCCTCATGCAAGTTTAAAAAATCTCTCCAGAGCTGGTATAGGATAAAACCTGACTTTAAGGACTGCCATGAGACCAAATGGCTTATAATTGGTTTTCATTAGTAATGGTAGTAAGCATGATATTAAGCAATTAATTACTTGCTTCCATAAAATATCTCACTTGACAGGAGCTTTGACATGAGTTTTTATTTAGTGTGCTGGTTTTGGCTGGTATGGAGTTTATTTTTTTTTTTTTTTTGCAGTAGTTTACATGGAGCGATGTTTTTGATCTATGATGGAAACAGTGTTGATAACATAGGGATGTTTTGGTTATTGCTGCACAGAGCTTACACAGAGTCAAGATCTTTTCTGTTATATAGTCCCTATATGTATACATATTTGTATAGATATTGATAGATAAGAAGTGATAATAATCTGAGTATGATGAAAATGGTATGGAATAAGGGGTGGAATGTCCTGGTTTGAGGTAAAATGAACCAATTTTCTGTTTTACAGTTTTATTTTATTACCTAGGCCTCTTCTAACTAACTAAACTCTGAAATTAACAGCACATTGTTCAGAACTGTTTCGTCTCACAGTGGTAAGACCTGATTATACCAAGGGATGGTATGCAGAGAGGCCGTTGCTTATACTTATTGCTAGAACAACCAAGGTCAGGGAATTTTCATCATTTGCACAGTTGGAGGGCCAGAAACTGAAAAACATAAAGGGGTACCACCTGCAAGGAGAGACAGACAGGACAGGTGACCTAGAACTGACCAACAGGGGTATTCCATCCCATCCGCATCATTCCCAGTATAAAAGATGAGGAATCAAAAGGTCAACNAATTTGGCTGAAACCATGACACTCACACCACTCTACCAGTGAGTGGGCTGCCGGGGCACAAGAAGTTGAGATGGGGGATACAGCCAGGTCAGCTCAACCCAGTTGATCAAAGGAGTATTCCATACCATATAATGTCATGGTCACCATATAAAGCTGGAGGAAGAAGAAGGAAGGGGAGGGCGGGTATTTGGAGTTATGACATTCATCTTTCCAGGTAGCGGTTAGCGCATGATGATTAGAGGGATGGAGCACCTCTCCTGTGAGGACAGGCTGAGGGAGCTGGGGCTGTTCAGCCTGGAAAGGAGAAGGCTCCAGGGGGACCTTCTAGCAGCCTTCCAGTATCTGAAGGGAGCCTACAGGAGAGCAGGAGAGGGACTCTGTCAGGAAGCGTAGTGATAGGACAAGGGGTAATGGTTTTAAACTGGAAGAGGGGGGATTTAGATTGGCTATTAGGAAGAAATTCTCTCCTGTGAGGATGGTGAGGCACTGGAACAGGCTGCCCAGAGAAGGATGCCCCATCCCTGGAGGTGTTTAAGGCCAGGCTGGATGGAGCTTTCAGCAATCTGCCCTAGTGGGAGGTGTCCCTGCCCATGGCAGAGGGGTTGGAACTCCATGATCTTTGAGGTCCCTTCCAACTCTAAACATTCTGTGATGGAGCCCTGGTTTCCTGGAGATGGCTGAACCGATGTGAAGCAGTGAATTAATTCCTTATGTTGATTTTCCTGTGTGTAGTTTTTGCTTTACCTATTAAATTGTCTTTATCTGAGTCCATAAATTTTTTAACTTTTATTCTTCTGATTCTCACCCTTGTCCCACTGTGAGATAAGTGAGTAAGCAGCTGTGTGGGGCTTAGTTGCCATCTGGGTTTAACCATGAGACTTAGTTTTATGTGAAAATCATAAGCCAGGAAGTTTAAAAGGAGAGAAATAGTCTTGACACTTTGATACTAAGTTCTTTTCCCATCTTTTTTTAAATTTATTTTTATTTTCCTTGAGTCGTCTGTACACATTATTGTTTTATTTATTGTTGTTCCCTAAATGAAACAACCCTTTTTCAGTCTCATTTTGAAAGAATACAAATACTGAGCTCAGCAAATGAGGTGTATAAATGTGTGAATTGGACACAAAATGTCAACATGCAGTTGGCCTTTTTTTGCATTTGCAGTTGTCATTTCCAAGGGAGCAAGTGACATTCAGCATTGGCTTTGGTGTTAAATCATACCATGCCCCTATGACAGTATCCCAGTGAGGCAGACAGAGTTTCACAGTGAGAAATGCAGAAGCTAATATCTTTCTTTTTCTCCCTTGCCTTCCCCTCAGGAGGTTTCATGATGTTTTCCTTTGTGTGAAGATAACACTTTGAAATAGCATAATCTAAGGCAAGCAAATTAACTGCTAGTGAAAGACTCTTCTCTGGAGAGAGTTTTCAGCAGAAGGGAACATAGAGAGGATGCCTTAGTGGCTAGAGTGCTAGCATGAGTCTTGGAGACAGAGGTTCATCCAGCTCCTTTCTCTGCGAGAGACTTATGAAATTGTTCTTTCCCCACTACTTCTGCTATTTGAAAAGCATTGAAAATAGAAAGCTGAAAGGCTTGTGAAGAGCTCAGATGATTAGCTATTGAAAGCCACGTTGATACTTTTAGGATCAAAATTCTGATTTCTAGCCCCAGTGTTCTGGTAGAGTTCAGAATGTGGTACAACAAATTGCTGAAGGTTCAGTGGTGGGCGTTTTAGGCAAAAGTCATCCCCTAGTCTTTGAACAAGGGAATGGTGCCACCTATCACTCTCTAGATACAGAAATAATTTGAAGTCAAGCTAAATGAGGGCAGGTCATACTATCTTGGACAAATCTGGCAATTCCAAGGTGCATAGCCATAAGTGGGATCATCCCATCAGTCTTTCAGAATCGGTAGTAGGTACTAAAATGAAATGCTTTCCAGAGCAGTACTAAATTCCAAGAAACCTGTAAATGCTACATTGTGTTCAATATTAAAACAAACCAAGATATACTGCAATGCCTTCCCTTGAACTTTACTTCAAAACACTGAAGCAAATATGAGGTTGTTTTCTGAAAGTGAATCTGTGATTAAAAAGAAAAAAGTATAGAAAGATTGGGAGAGCTGGTTTTTATGCTATTGAGCAGGAAAATTTGTTTTCACTGTCTGTCAGTTTTGAGACTGATGTTCTTCCTACAAGAAACTGCTTTTCTAGGAGATAATGCAACCATCTTTATTGCCTGGAATGCCCATGTTTCCACCAGACATACCTATTGAAAACACCTGCTCTTTATTTCCTGGCAAGCAAGGGAGACGTGCTTCATATTAACCATGATGATGAATCATAAGAATATGAAATGTACTTTAAAGAACAGTTGGGTAGTGCACTGTCTTTGCCCTTGGAGTTTCCCAAGTGTAGTGCTTCTGTCACTCATATGACCCTAATATCTGTTTTGCTGGGTATGTTTGTTGTTTAACTGTTACTTTGAAAAATAAAAGCCTGTCACTCTTCAACTGAATTGTTCTTGAAAAAGGGTAAGCTTGAGTTTCTCTCTAGCTCTGCTTTTTCAAAATATTTATGTATAAAGGCATCAGCCATCCTCTTGAGGGTTTTTTCAGATGTTTTTGATGTATAATAATGAATTAATGTTACTGAGGGAGGAAGCAGGTTATTTTCCCATTGGTTGACCTACAGGGCACAGGCACCCTGTCATATGTTACATCATCTAGTCCCTCCCATGAGGACATGTATCCTTCAAGTGACTTTCTTAACATTAGCCTCATGCTATCGTCCATCATATAATAAAGACATTCATTTATTTAGAAGAGTATCTTATTTGTTTTTCAAGAACATGTTCATTTATTCTTTTTTAAACAAACCCTCAAAAATCTACTTTTTCTTGTTACCTTGTATCTGATCTCACTAAATTAGTGGTTTTTGCTAATTTGAATGTAAGAGTATCTGCTTTTGTTCTTAAGTTTATGCCTTATTAACTTTTGTGTATAGGTGCATAGATTGAAACTTCTGTATACATTGAGCTTCTATTTAAACAAATTTTATATATTGATTTACAGCAATGAAGGTCTTTTTTTTTTGTCAGCTAGTCCTTTCTTAAAATTTTTCTTGAAAAACTTACATGTTTTATTCAGTCTGAATCTGTCACGAAAGAAAGAGAGCAACATGATTGGAATTAACTGAGTTCAGGAGAACATTTTGGCTGCTACTTTTGGTTATTCTGACTGCTCAGAGAGCAGAGGTCTGACTACAGATCTTTGATTATGTGTCCTACGCCTGATAAATGTTTCCAATCTGTCTATTTCTATTACAGAAAAAAGAAAACTGTCAGCCTGGAATGGTAAGATCCCTTGCAAATCTTGTTCTTCCCCCTATTATGTAGTCACACCTCTTGATGTTTTGATGTGGACTTGCTTCAGGGCTCAGCTTAGCCTTTTATTAACATTGTCGTGATTTCATTAACGCTGGCTTGTAGTAATCTGGTTTTTAAAATGTTTTTTTTCAATGTTATGTTCACTAACTTCCTTTTCAGTATTTCCTCTGGTAGATCTAGTTTTTAAAATATCAGAACTTCTTGGCCAAATACCTAAATATACTCACAAGCTTTTAAAGACTGGGTTAAATAATTTAGGGAATAAAAATTAAGTGCTCTGAAACTTGACCTTCTCTGACTTGTTCAAAGCCACATGGGAGACTTTTGAAGTGTTAAACCACTGCATTTGTGACACTTCTATGGGACAAGAAAGGAACCGCACCTAATTTAGTAGAAAACTGAGAAGAAATGAATGTAGCCATGTTCTTGACAGATAAAGTTAAATTAGACCTTTGGAGCTGAACAAATACAGTAATTACATGCCTTACTTCATCGCTATTAAGATACCAGGGTTCTCCTCGCATCAGAGAAAATGGTGCTACGCATTAGAACCATCTCTTTTTGGTATGTTCTGTCTTCCCACAGCTGGAATAAATTGAATATGGTAAATACCAATTAGTATGGCATCTTGATGCAGATAATTTCTTGGCTAAGACTTGAAAGATACCTGGCCCATCTCTTGCTGCAATGTTTGGGAATGGTGCTATTTTTGGAGCAGAACTGTAACTAGACAGATTCTTTTCTGACTCACCTGAAGCCATTTAAACAGTAAGGCTCACATCCTGTTGAGTGAACGTGGGGTGAATTTGGCAGCTGTTGAAGAAAGTCTATGGATTCAATATGCAAGAAAAGAGTGCCATTAAGCAATTGCTATACTGGTGACTGTTTCAGCAGTTGTAATTTAGCAACAGGGTGTATATGAGTGTGTGTGTATATGCACATGGTGTAGAGATGAGTATTTTGTGTGCATTATTTGATACAGAGGTGTGATTTACAGTTTGTCTGAGGCCAACTGAAGATCCTTCAAATGAAAGATGATCTGCTAATGTGCTGGTAAGTTTATTATTTTCTAGCAGATTAGCTACTATCCATTTTGTAAACAGATTACAGTGCTTAGTTTATGGCTCCTCTTTTGCCTTCTTATGACTTGTCAAGTTGCTTCCAATGCGGTGTTGATGTTTCAAATATACAATAGCTACAGAAGGCCCTACAAGTATATAAAATTACTTTTTCCTCATGCAGTCATTTTTCCTTGAGTACAAAACATCAGTGTTTTCTTCATGGGAGGCATTAATGTCTATTTGAATTTGTTTTTTAAGGAACTCATAGTTTTTACTGAAAAACTTCACTGAGCATCACCGTGTCTTAGAGAACTCTGTGTTGAATGACCCAAGCTGCTGCACTTGTTTCCCAGCAATATAAACATAGCATGGACTGTAGAGCAAAACCCATACATTGAGATTTGCTGTTGGAGATATTTTTTTCTTTATGCAGCTTCTGAATTCTATATAATCGAATAGGAACAATTAAGCATAGGTAAATTTCCTAACTATTAATGATTTTGGATCTTGTTCTAAAGCTTATTGAATTAGTGGGAGAGTGTCTTGCTTTTTTAATAGCTTCTGAAGCATTTAGGTGTCTAGCAATTAATTTGATGAGCTGCATTACTCTAAGATCACTGGTATTTCAAATATGTTGTTTGAAAGTTGACAACTTTCAGCAGAAAAGAGCTTTGCGTGTTGTTTGTACTTTGCTTCTGCTCCTTGGGCATTGCTAATGCATTCTGAAGATATCTGAATTAATGATTCAATTAATAAAGAGGAAAGGATATTGCTCACCATGCTTAGTTCCTGCAGTATCTCAGGAAAATGTGTGTTGCTTGATGTATAGTGTCCCAGGATTAACTGAGAAAGGGCAGCCACCTGTGGCATAGGGATCAAAATGCACATACCCTGTGATGCTTTCCAAAATGGGTTTACTTTTATTGGGAAAGCTGCTCCCTGGTTGCTTTTTCTCCTGCTGTAGAAGGGTTCATGCATCCACTGCTGCATCATATTCTTCTTCCTTTCTCTGGCACAATATGAAAAGGTTTCTGTAGGAAAATGAGATTGCTCCAAAATATAATCCACAATCAGAGCTCCTACAGTTCTGTATTGGGCCCTGGCATGAATGTCCTGGGCTTGCTCCAAGAGCCCACTGACTGCTAATGATGGCAGTTTGTACTGGCACCCATGACGGATGCTGGTTAGTAGGTCATCTCCCTCTCAAAGCTGTATCTGGTTTTAGCACTGCTTTGCTGGAAATACAGCATGGACTGCTTTTACAAAAGCTTGATACTTGACTAATGATGAACTAGTAGAAGAAAGTTCCCAGAAATTTTATTTTCTTAGTTTCCTTATACATACACAGATCCAGGGTATGTTGAGCTTCTGAGATGCCCAGACAGGATAGTTACTTCCTGAAGACGTAATACTTCAACCTCAAAGGAAAACCACTGTGCCAAATAAGCTACTGAACCTGTAATGTGAATTTTTGAGAGACTATTAAAATTACTGCTAACTGCTGTTCCAGTCTGGCTTAACAGGCAAGATATGGATATGTTAAAATACTTGTGAATCATAACCAAAGTGAGTTACTGCTTTATTCCTGTGGAATCAATTGGCTAAAATGGCAGAGAGCAAGCAAGTTTAGGGGTAGGAGGATGAAGGCCTGTAACTACATGTTAGATATGTCAATGCTTGTACTTCATGTGAGTCATTCTGTTTCTGCTGCAAAATCACTTAACAGGGCATGGGAGATATTTTTTCCTTTGGAGTTTTTTGAGCTCAAAGCTTTTCACTGGTTATCACTGAAAACATATATCAGCTGTTTGAAATTTCTGTACGAACTGAAAATTGAAGCAGCTGTTACTATAATAGTCCCACTGGAAAGTGCTTTTCTGCTCGTGTGTTTATCTAAGTGGAGGGGATGGTAGAAATATATGGACAGCTGTGAATGTACGGGAACAACATTAAATTAGATTACTAACTGAAAATTTCTTGTATAGGAATATTAGTTTTATAATTGTACTATCCACTTGTTTAGAAACTGTAGCTGGATACCAGGATCTCTGTGAGTGGTAGGTGCTAAATAACATTGAGTCTTCCCTGAAGTGCTCACAAAAAATGGATCCTTACACATATATGGCATAATGCACCCATATAAATATATATATATGTATTCAAGGAAAATTAGAGCCAAATATGAAAGACAATATAGTAGAATTCCTCCCCCTCATCAACCTCCCCCCAACCAAGTATGCTTTATTTAAGTTCATTTCTTTCCATTTATTAGATAGGGAAAGAAAGCCAAGGAGAAAGTCTTCAAAATTTAAGCACTCACTCAAGCACCTATAAAGTAAAACAATTTATTTTGCAAACTGGCTCCAGCTTTGCAAAGTAGACCCTGTAGTTCAGGAAACATCTAAAGTAAAGCCGTCTCTGCAGCGTTTAGTGCTTTCATATGCTCTGTAATATGCAGCTCTTTCCAATTGAAACCTTGCCTCATTTAGATGGACTGACAATTGATGGAGGCAGCTGCTCATGTTTATTTTCATCCTTGTCCTTAAACAAATGGACTTTCACATCCTCAATATGATTGTTTCACAGCCTGTGGTCCATTTGTCTACTGAAGGCCCAAGCCACTCTCCAACTGATAAAAATCTGAATTGTGTTCATTACTCTTATTTAATTCATTCCAGATTTACATGGCTGTTACCATTAGAGTTATGCTCAAAATAAGGCACAGATGCTCAATAAGACAAAGAAACATGTGATTCGTACAATGGGTAGAGCTCAATTAATCTCATTGAACATGAGATTACTTTGATCTCATGTTCAAGTAATTATGTTAAGATCTCATGTTTGAGTAATTATTTCACATCATGAAATAAAATTTTCAAAATCCTTTCTAGTATTGTGAATTAACAATTCTGGGCAGTTTTTTTCCATCTATTTGTTAGAAAGTGCTTGGTTTAAATAATGGCTGTGGGTTTGAATTCAGAAAGCTAAATCATAGGTAGGCCACCTATCAGTGGCCTTGATTTTACAATTAACTTTTGCTTTTAAATCCTTACACCACTTGTCAATGAAATGAATATTGGCTAGGTACTTTTTAAACAGACTTTTATTATAATTTCTTGGACATCAAAAATTCTAATATCAGTTCAAAACCCAAAGAACTCCTTTATTCCCCCTCCTGACTTGTTTAAATTGTTTTACTGTGTTTGCCGGACTGTGCTGGCATTGTAGACAAAGTATATACATTCGTGAATCTGTGTGATTGCACAGCACCTGTCTACTGGGTGTTCTCATTTAGAAAGTTCTCAGTTGAGCTGAGAATTATCTGAGGCAGCTGCAAACACCTCTGCTCACTTAATTACCTATAAATTCCACTTTAACAAATGGAAAATAGTTGTGCCTAATAGAACAGAGCTACATAACTTTGCCTTCACCAAGTACTGTTGTATAGTGCCATATGACAGATAAGTGAGATACTTTAAAAAAAAAACAAAAATAAAATTGGCTAATATAAAGGTATTTTTAACTAGCCTACTGGAAGATTTGTTCCTTTTCCAAGTTTCTGTTATTTATCCTTTGTATTTCTGGATTGATTAGGCGTGGCATTATTTAAATACAATTTTGTGTGAAATGCTCTGGAGCATACATAATTTCTTGCTCTCAATATGTATAAACGTAAATTTTAAGAAAAAAATTACCTTGCTTGTGCTCTTCCTGTACTGTAGAACAGAGATCACATCATTCCACTTGATGTTGGTTAAGGTTTGGGGAGCTGTCTTTCTGAAATGTGGGAGGGCAGCTATCCTACCTTAAATAGTTGTCTGGCTGCTGTCCTATCTGTCCTATAGCTTTTCAGCTTGGTCAGAGCAGAAGGTGGCAGCAAGATCACAGAATGGAGGAGAGACTGGTGACTAATCACACAGGACCATCACTATTTGTTATGGATTGAATATCTTGATCAGAGATAAGGCAATGGCTACAGCTGAGGAGGAAGAGAGAGTCCTGCTATAAGGGTTGAATTAAGGTGTCCTTATTTACACCCATCTTCAGTTCTTCCTCTGTGTTGCTGAGCTAATGAGGGCTTTCTAAGCCCTGTTAGGCAGAGAGGAATGCATCCAGGATAAATGTTGCATCCTAATGAAACCATGATGTCACAGAAATTGGCAAAACACTCACTATTCTGTAATAATCTGTGCATCTATAGGGAATAAAAAGTGGCTGCTAATGTTTTAGTGTAACGTACATCTGAATAGGCCTACTATTTTTTCTTTTCTATAATTTTCCATATTTCTTAATTTTTATGTGGAGGATGATTGAGTATTTGCTTCCTGAACCCAGTGGAGGTTAGGTGAGAGCATGCAGATGTTAATGTCTCTTATACTTTGCGATGAACTTTACAAAATGTTGTTGTTGGTTTTTTTTTTCTTTCAAGACTTCAAGGAAAAAGACATTCTTCTGGTTCCTAGTTCCCAAAAGTGTATGGAGTTGCATGTGGAACTAATTAAAAAAGCTGAAGGTGTTATCTTTGTGTAGCAATATTGTGTCAGGGACCACTGAGATAAAAGTTCTTTCTGCCTGCTCAAGCCTAGCAAACCAAGCCTGTGAATTTCTAGTGAAATCATTCCTACTCTGTGGCATAACTGCATTGTGAAAATGATCTTTTATTTTAACAGTACAATGAAATACTCCTGCATCACAGGAATTACCATAAATATTTTTTTCCTTATCTTCTCCCATTCACTCTTTCATTCCACTTTAATTCTTAAATAATCTTTGATTGCTTACTTGTTGCACCATGTTTTCTGGATGGTATATTTTCTTTAACAATCTTACTGCAATATCAGTAATATAATTAACTTCTCTATAGTATCTAACTAGTTCCAAAATTGGTAGCAATGAAGAACTGTTACTCTGCCCTGGAGGTTTGCCGTACCTTACAACAAGGAAGGCCTTTTCAGTGTAGTAGGAGCTGCAGGGTTAGACCAGGTTAGAGCAGCCTCTTTGCTTCTAGAATGGGTAAGTTTGGGAAAGGTGGCAGGGGACAGAATCTACAAAGGCATTCTGAGCTTTGCTGTTGGGGTACCTGGAGTCTTCTAGTGGATGCAAGTTGGTCATGTACAATTTCAAGAATCCTTAAGACAGCATTACATTTTGCAAGGGGACAAATTACTGAGCGGTACAGACAGGAGGGGCAAGGGCCTGTAGCACAAACAGTTGATTTATTCAGTCACTGAGTTTTTCAAACCAGAGAAGCATCAGAAATAATCCTTAATAAAAAGAAGTAAAATTTTATATTCATAAAGCTGCATCTTTCTGACATGAATCCTGTCTCTTTACAGGTCAACGGGGTGGTTTCTGGAGTGGTGGTAGGCGACAGGCTATACCCATGATTATCTGTCTGCAATTATCTGCCTTTTAAAACTACAGAAGGAAAGATCACCACTTTAGCTTCACCTAACAAATGGGCAGCATGTGTTGGCAAGCCACTAAATTTCAATAAAAGGCATTTGGAGTAGATAGTTCTCTTGGCTGACAGGAGGAGTCCGTTCCAGGTTTTGAGCTTTTTGTATTCCCTGGTACAAGGGAGGAGATGGTTCCCCTAGAACACAGTAGAACAGCAAAGTGTTCTGACATAGCTGGCAGGTTTGCTTATCTAATGCTATTTTAAGCAATTTTAATGCTATTTTAAGAAAGCAGTATTTAATCTTTATATTAAGGTTTATACCTATTCTTACAGTCGTGAGGGTTGTCATACTAATTGATGTACTGCCAAAACTGCAGTGAGGATACAAATGCATTCTACTGCAGGCTGGAGCAGATCTCACAGTAATTTAGTGACAATTGGTGTGTAAAGGAAGGCTTTCTAGTCCCTTGTTCTGAGGTAAAAGCAGCACATCGGTAATGTAGATCTTGAGAAATATATGCGTGTCCTTTCTGAAGATGGACAATAATTTATCTAACCTTGAAATTGCTCAGGTCATTGTCCAAAACTTCAGAGGAAGATGCAGCCATTTTTAAACTTGAGCTCTTACAAAGACCTGGACTAGGTTTTCCTTATATCTACATGAGATGGTTATGTTCTAGCACTTTAAAGTGAGCAAAGTTACATTCCCTGTGCTACGCTGTTGTTACAGATGCTTTGTAGGATGTTGCAGAAAGTATTTACAGAGCTTGCTCTAGGTACCTATCAAGGATGCAATGCAGCACACTAACTTCAGAAGCCAGAATTTCTTGTATGTTGGCAAGTTACCAGGTGATCTTTCTGGGTGGCTTAACCACGTTCTCCTCCCTGTGATTCCTCTATGCAACAGCACAATGCTCTCCTCCTGTGGTGTGCTCTATGATCCCTGACCCAGACTCCTCCAGATCCCGGGCTTGGCCAGAGCGTGTGGTGGCTCTTATTTCTGCTTCTTGTCATAAGGAAACCAAGGCTCAGAGACAATGGAGTCATGATTCCCCCCAGGTCTTGCTCTGTTACAGGCTTATGCAGTTATGGTGAGCATCTCTGCCAGAAGCTGAAAAGTGATTTTATCACCCTCAGTGGCTTTATGTACTTGATAAAGCTATTTTATGTTCATTTATACCTCCCAAAGGTGATTCTAGTTAGGGAGTTCATAAAGACTACCAAGGGTATTAAATATGAATCAACAAAATCTTATGTTTCTTTTAATACTAAATAAATAAAAAGTACTTCTCATGGCACTATCCAGTTGAACCATGTCTTTTCCTCTCTTGAAATTAGAAAACAAACTTTTAGCTATGTGAAAGAGAGTTGCATGATTGCTTTCTAATAACGTGTCTTAAGTTGTACACTGAGTATTTTTTTGTTTTGAGAAGCTTTACCTTATCTTTCCAAAGGTCTCTCTTTTGGACAAATGCCCCTTCCAAGTTGAAGTGATGACATATGGTGATGTGTCAGAGAGAAGCAGGCAGAGAACTTGTTCAATGTTTTTGTTTGTTTCTTTCCAGTGAAGAATGGCAGGGGCACTGCAGGCAAGAGTAGGGAAAGACTTCAAGCCTAGTAAAACATAGGCAAAGATAGATAGAAGTGGATGTAAATGACCTCATAAAAATGAAAGCAACAGCTCATTGTGTTCAGCGACTGTTTCTGAAGATGAGTCGTGAATTTCTTGCTATTCTTACTGCTATACAGCTTAAGACAGATCCAGTCTGTATTATGAAACTTTTTTTTAAATACTGCAAAATACTAGAATTAAATACTGGGTTTTTTTTGGGGGGGAAAACCTACCAGTGATCTGTTACTGCTATGATGCTCCCAGTAATCAGTTACTGATATTATATATGGGTTGATATTTATAGGCTAGATGGTACACAGATGACTTGCTTGTTTTCAGTTTGCCTGCTTTGACATGAGTTGTAAGATTTAAATGCATGAAAAAGTAAAAATAAGAATGACACTACTTTCCTTGGCCATTCCAGTTACTGTGTGCACCTATTTTTTTTTATTTTTTTTTTTATAGATCTGTTTCAAAGTTTAGTTACTATGGTCCTACTTTTTTTGGCCTGTGGGTTGTCTACTCAGCATATTACATTAACGACTGTTAATGTAAACTAAAACTGTTTTAATAGTTGAACTAAGACAGCGATTTCAGCTTTCATTGATTTAGGTTCCCTTTTCCAGTTGAGGTGAAGGCACACTAATAGGTATTTTAAGGCTGAAAACGGATTTCTTTTTCTTATTGCCTTTTATGAACTTTACAGAAATTGCCTGTGATCTTTCAAGGATTGTTAGATGGTTGGGAACCACTGAAGTATCAAAATTTGTATGTAGGGGAATCGATTGAAAACAGTTGTAAGACTCTACCGGTAGATGGTGCAGTTAGTAAAAATATACTGTGGCGACCAGCATGAATGAACAAATTTGGAGGTTTGTGACTTCAGACCAAGGTCTTTGACTAGTGAGACAAATTAACTGGTTGGTTTGATTTAATATTTTCTTCTGTTACAGTAAATTTTGGAACTTGGTAATCTCAGCTACAAATTTTAGAGGAAATTGTATCTGCTATAGCACTGAAAATGATGAGGTTGGAAGTAAATTTGCTGTTATTCTGCTCAATGGCTAAATCCTCTCTACCCTATACAGTGCAGACTAGAACTATGACAAATCTGGTCTTTCATGCTTGGATAAAGCATTTTGGAACTTTCTAAAATAAGGTGTGGCTGGGCGTTTTTGAGATGGCAGCATACTGCAATTTGGTTGTCTTTTAAATTGGAGGCTCCAATGTTTTAAGGACTAAGAGTCTATGGTTAATTTGAATGTTTTCTGACAAAAGCTATGTTCCTTGGATGTACTGTGGAAAATTCCAGTAAAAACATTCTTGGCCATGGCTAAACTGCTAAGCTACAGATTTTTAATGCAGCTTCTAGAAGCTATGCTTGGAAGCATTTGATGTGGAGGATCAGTTCTTGCAATAAAATGTCAAAAATTTTAGGGGGCTCTATGAAGAGCTAAAACTTTGACAGTATTTCAGAATCTAAATTACTATTTACTGATGGTAATGATGAATGTTATTAAACTGAAGTTGTTAGAAGGATTTTCTTTAAAGTTTTAAGTTGGTAGAAGTAAAGGTAGAATGTATACCTCTAAGTCTGTATAAAACTGAAAATTTTACAATATTTAAGAAAGTCAAGGAGATGTTTTATGATCACCTGCATCAGTCCTTTAGCCTGTGAAGAATGCCATTGACCATGGAACAGTCAAAGTAAAACTCATTTTTTGGTTCTTGAGCACAATCTAAAAGTTATAAGGATGGGATCAATAACTGTCCCACTACTATGGTTTTGTTTGTTTAAATAACTCTGTGAGTAGTGTTGACTGTTTTGGAAGGGCTGCAGACATGGGAATAGAAGGGAATAGTAGGAGGTAAAATGAGGGGAACATCTGTAAGTTTAGCTAAAAGAACATGCACAACTGTTCTGACAGGTTGCCTATTTTGCTCAACATGTAAAGCCAATATCTTCAAAAGCAATTAGAACAGGGGCATGCGTCAATTTTACGCACCAAATAAGGCACCTGTATTGCATTCTTTGGTCTCTAGAAATGCCGAATTGCTGGTTTGCTTTTCAAAAGGACATAAAATCTTTTAAGATGCTGCTAACTGAGCATCTGAAAAATAAGCCAGTCACTATGACTGGAGAAGTAATGTGAATTAGGCCAAGCTTGAGTAATAAGCTAATAATTAATCATTTTGGCACAAAGTGGATAGGAATAAAGTACTTTTAAAACTATTGAGCCATGTTTTATATTGCAGAAAGCCAAGTTAATTCAGAAGAGTCATCCTGCTTTTTGACCTGCTCATACTGCTAAGAAGAAGAGCCTCAAAACAGAAAGATTTCATGCTTCCTCTGCATGGCCCTTACATATCTCTCCAGTTAATAATAGCTTTGTTTAAAGTTCAACCCGTGCACCAAGTTCTGCTGCAATTTTTATATTTGTGAACTAGTCTCGCTTCCAGGATTCTTGGATTCTTGTGCTGTTTGCACACCAAACCTATCAGCAAATCAAGCCACTCCAAGACTTTCCAGTTTGTAAACTGCTAAGTACAGGCTTGCTCCTCTCAATGCTGACTCTGTGAATCATGATATGTAATAACCTAAAATAACAGATGAATTGCCTGTTTCCCCATAAATTGTTAGCTCCTTCCATCTTACACTGTGATCGTGAACTTCGCATTTCACTGTACGTGGTGCTTTCATGGTGCACTGAGGCTGGGGATAAGTCACAGGTGCTCTGTCAACAGATTATGGACTTGGCATTCCTAGAGAACTTAGGGACTCTTTAACAAAAAGCGTGCTATTTCTTTTACTAATGTTGCTTCTGCCATTGTTCCAAAGATGGCAAGGGACCATGCGTTTCTTCTTCAGTCTTCTGAAGATTCAGCTCTCCACATGAAGTAGATGTGCTGTTAATATCACACAGCTCCTGTTAATTAGGCAATTAGCAGTGGGATGACAATGTTAAGAAATTAGGAGTGGAAAAAACTATAGATTTGCCAGGCCTTTAAGAGTCCATCAGTTACTACAGTAATCTTTTTGTCTTATTCCTTTATGATCAAATATCCTCGGCGGTACTGTCATGTCTATAATTCTGTTCCTATCAGTGAAGCTGCACAGCCTAATAGATCTGTCCCAGGTAAGCAGTTTTCACTCTGCAGAACATGGATGCTTTGCCTACTCAATGGTCCATGTCAGCTATTAAGCACTGATGATAGTCTTCTCTGAATAGCTGTGTAGCAAACAGCTTATTTCAGTTAGCCTCTGCAGTGCAACTCTGAAGTTTTTAGGGTGAGGTTTCTTTGGTGGCTGGTTGGAGTTCTTGACTATTTTTATTTTTCAAAAATGCTTTTCAGTATCAGTTCAAGCAATAATATCTTTATGCAAGTGTATTGGGTCAAAAATTTGTCCTTGCTCAACATAGCTTTTTAAGAAAGTACAAACCAAATGGTGACTTACCATTAGTGCAGAACACATTTATTAATCATCCAGTATGTTTTGACAGTTAGGAAAAGCTTTGACAAGGCATTGTTTCAGAGTTCATCACTTTGTGGTTTTTTTGTTAGCTTTTTTCTTTATTTTCTAAAGAAAGAAACAGAAAAAATATAGGATTTACTTTTATGAAGTACATTCTTTGACTTTTTCCACAGTCTGCTGTTACTAACATGATTAATTACTCAGACTAGAAGATAGGACTCTTTTCAGAGAGCCTTCTTTATCTGATAGAAGCTAAATTCACTCAAGGTGGGGAGAGGAAAATATATCGTTTTTGGCTTACAAAATGGTTTGTATATTTTAGAAGTAAGGTTTAAAAAAACTCTCCATTATTTCAAAGAGAAGAGAGACATGAGAGAAAAAGAAAGGAAGCTCTGGTACTGGTACTATGCATAGTTTGGCAAAGACCCAGGCTGATTTTAAATGAACTTTGAAGTCCTCAGTGCAGCTTGCAATGCATTGTTTCCATAAATACTGGTAAAGTTGCTTGGCTAGTTTGTAGCTTCAAAGACAAGATAAACAAAAAGATGAAGTAAATCCTGTTTGTTGATATTAGACTGAGATATTAGACTGAGTTGCCTGGCAATGGGAAGAGTTAATTCAACATGTGTGTACAGGAGACCTAATGATGCTTTTATTGTAGTGCAAACTAAACCCCCTGGACCTCTTGTATGATGTGTTGTGCAAAGCTATTCACTGTTTCATGAGGTGGTGTCTTCAGGAGCAACATCTCCAGGAAAAGCCATCTGGATTTGTTTTACTATGCAAGTATGCTCAATGTCACCATTCTAGGGGAAAGTTAGACTATTGTGTGGATCTAGCTGGCTCCCCAGAGGCTCCTGAAAACAGGGTCACCTCTGCAGGGACAGTATCATAGAATAGTTTGGCTTGGAAGGGACATTTAAAGGTCATCTGGTCCAATCTCCCTGCAATGAGCAGGAACATCTTAAACTAGACCAGATTGCTCAAAGCCCCATCCAACAGGATCTTGAATATTTCCAGGAATGGGGCATCTATGACATCTCTGGGCAACCTGTGCCAGTGTTTCACCACTCTCACTATAAAATTTTTTTGTCTTCTATCTAGTCTACATCTTCCCTCTTTTACTTTAAAGCCATTACCCCTGGTCCATTCGCAACAGGCCCCAATAAGAAGACTGTCCCCATCTTTCCTGTAATCCCCCTTTAAGTACTGAAAGGCCAAAATCAGGTCTCCGTGAATCCAGCTCTGGTGGCCAGGGCCTGAATGAAGGGCCAGAGGAGATGCTGCTCAGGGCCCAGAGCTCTGTGTGGATTTCTGTGTGTACTGAAGGACACTGCTGATCCTGTTGAAAGGTAGGGGTAGTCTTGGGAGAGCAAATGCTGAAAGGCCGATTAGCATTTGCTGTGCTGTCTTCCAGGCTTAGATGCTGTCTGGAACTCGGATAACAAGTGCCATTTGTTCAGGATTTGCTTTAGTTTGGGGATGCATTGACAGCAAAATCTTTCAAAGAACACAATGACCTGTATGACAGTAGTGATAAGTGAAGGATCAGAAGCAAATTCTGACTTGCGTTGTGGCCAATAGACATTAAAAATATATATCTTTACCTTAACCTTTGTTCTTTAAAGGATGGCTTGTGTGGATCCTGTGTTTTCCCTGTCTGTATTTCACTGTGTATGCCCTTCTACAGCAAGTGTTGGGCAGATGGGCTGACACCTGAGTTTCAACAGCTGGTCCTTTAAGTCAAAATGGGGAGGGATCCATCTTTTGTAGCAGCTTTGAGAATACCTCTTTTGCAGTTTGGGTTCTTCTGCAGGACCTCATCTATATATGAATGCTTCCACTGGTTTGAGTCTTCTCCAAAGCCAATCCTGCTTTCTGTTTGTGTTGTGATGAACAGTGTGATAGCTGTACACTGCTGAGGAAAGCTACAGTGGCTTAATGTTTATCTCTAAGACAATGTGAATCTAGCCTCTTACGTGGTTGCATGTAGCAGTGTAAAAGCTGATCCAGGTGACTTTGCTGGCTGTAGAGTTTTTTACTGGCATGGGGAAAATACGGGAAAATCTTGTGAGATGGAAAGTCTTTTCCTTTCTACCTCATTTTTTTTAAATTATTTTGCTTCCTGTTTCTTTCCCTATCAACTTTGAGAGAAAATTTGTAGCTTTCAGGCCTGTATATTTTTCAAAAATCATTGCATTCTATCTATAGTGGTTTTTTTTTCTTGTAAATGAAAAAGAAAAGAAGGATTTTGGTGTAAGTCTAGATTGATTTTTCTATTTTTCCATGAGGATTTTCATTTCTACAAAAACGAAGCAAGTTTTCTGTGTCTTGTGCATAGACTCATTTATTGTAATAAGACTGGGTTTTATACCCTAATAGCTACCCCAATTGTCTTCCTTCTCACCATCCCAAGCTGCTCTCTCCACTCCAGAAAAAAACTAAGAGAGACGATTGGAGTGCCAGAAGTGTCCTTAGGAGTTAAACCACAACTCTTGATTGCCTGAGAAAGTTAAATTCTGGTTTTCAAGGAGTAGGTTAGACAAAAAAGTAGCAGCACTGGAGGGAGAAAAAAAAAAGGGGGGAGGGGAACTATTTTGAAATTAAAAATACCTCTCACCTCTATCGGTGCGTTTCTGAAGGTGTCAAATATTTATGAATTTCTTACATGAAGCACTACTATGTTTACAGCAATATCTATATGAAGATGCTGTATTTTGTCTCCATCTGACTAAACTAGGAGCTTTCACAACTGGGAATTCTGTTAGTAATTGAAGCACCGATTTATCAGACTAACAGTTATATCTAGAGGGAAAACAAGATCTGAAGCAGAAGATGCTTCAGAAACAAACTGGATAACAGAAAAGCTGAAATCCTCCGTCAGCTTTTTTACTCAGGTTGAACAATTGGATCAGAAAAGTCAATGGCACCTTGTACACATGACAAAGTATAGGAATACCACTGTCTGTGGAACCCAGCTGGAAACATGATAGCACATTTCTTCCTGCCAGCAGTATCTCCTTGTCAGCAGAATTGTCATCATTAATCCACTTCTTTCAGGTTGCAAAGCAGCTGTGAGAATAGCTTGATTGGCCCCATTGTCATGGTGGTACAATACTGCTCGACTGGTTTTCTGATGGCAAAGACTCTGATCATGACATATTGTGATGGTTCTGAAAATAAGATTGTAGGAATGCATTCTGTGACGTCTTAGCAATTCTAAGCAAGACATCAGGTTTTGTCCTGCTTGCTTATAAAATGTATCCACCACAGCTTTAGATGGTGGCTGGAAGAGTTACTTCTTGTGTGTGTTGTGAACAGTAGAGTAACTAAACAGCAAAGGCTGCTTCTTGGTTAGGAAGACTGAGACTAGCCTGTAAATGATGTTTCTATTAAATTTATTTTCATTATTTACATAAATATCTGGTTCTTTAGGATGTACAAAACTGAGGTGGATGTTTCATGCAAATAAACTGTCTCAAATTGGTCAAGGAGGGCAAGAGACCACCATGGTTGAGCAGTGTCCTGTTGGTCAAACTAAAGGTCAAGGTGGGACTACACAGGAAATGGAAGAAGGGACAGGCATCCTGGGAGGAGTGTAGGGATGTTGCTCAGCTGTGTAGGGATGAAGTCAAAAAGGTCAAGGCACAGCTAGAACTCAATTTGGCAAGGGTTGTAAAGAAAAACAAAGACCATGACAGGTACGTTAACCAGAAAAGGAAGGTTAAAGAAAATGTACCCGCCTGATGACTAACAGTGGGGAACTTGTATCAACAGATGAGGAGGTGGAAGTTCTCAACAACTTTTTTGCTTCAGTTTTCACTGGCAATCCCTTTCCTCCTAGCTCTTGTGTTGGTGGCCCACAGTTCGGAGACCAAGGTGACAATGTCCCTCCCACTGTAAGTGAAGACAAGGTGCGTGATCAGCTGAGGAACCTGAAGATATACAAGTCCATGGGACCTGATGAAATACACCCCAGAGTCCTGAAGGAACTGGCTGATGTAGTTGCCAAGCCACTTCCCATGATATTTGGAAAATTGTGGCAGTCAGGTGAAGTTCCTATGGACTGGAAGAAAGGAAACATCACACCCATTTTTAAAAAGGGTAGAAAGGAGGACCCTGGGAAATACCAACCTGTCAGCCTCACCTCTGTGCCTGGGAAGATCATGGAACAGATCCTTCTAGATGCCATGCTTCAGCACGTGGAGGACACAGAGATGTTTCAGGACAGCCAGCATGACTTTACTAGGGGTAAGTCCTGCCTGACTAACCTAGTGGCCTTCTATGACGGAGTGACTAGGTCGGTAGATAAAGGAATGACCTGTTGATGTGATTTATCTGGACTTCTCTAAGGCCTTTGATGCGGTCCCCCACAACATCCTGCTTGACAAATTGAGGGATATAGATTTGATGGGTGGACTGTTTGGTGGATAAGGAACTGGCTGGATGGTTGCTTTGAGAGGGTGGTGCTCAATGGCCTGAGGTCTAGATGGAGGGCAGTCACAAGTGGTGTCCTTCAAGGGTCTGTGCTGGGACAGCACAACATTTCAACATTTTTATCAATTATATAGACAGAGGGATTGAATGCACCATTAGCAAGTTTGCAGATGACACTAAGCTGTGTAGTGTTGTCAATATACCAGAGGGACCTGGAGAGGCTGGAGAGGTGGGCCTAGATGAACCTCATGAGGTTCAACAAGAGCAAGTGCAGGGTTCTGCACCTGGGCTGGAACAATCCTGGCTATCAATAGAGAGTAAGGGATGAGGTATTAGAAAACAGCACTGAGGAAAGGGACTTGGGGATGCTGATGGACCCTTCCCTGGAAATACTCAAGGTGAGGCTCGATGAGGCCCTGGGCAACTTGGTTGAATTGGGTGTGTCCCTGCAACTGCAGGGAGGTTAGACTAGATGACCTTTGGAGGTCCCTTCTGCTTTGGATGATTCTATGAAATTCCTTCTTGTGCTTCTTGCTTTTACTTTGGCCAGAAACATGAATGGTATTCTGTCTCTATAACATCAAAACTCTTGAAGGCCTGTAAAATAGTGGGCTCCCCTGCCCTCCCCTCTCCTCTCCTTTTATTTTTGTTTTTACTTGTGGGATTTGGTTGGTTGCTGCATCTTCAGTACTGGGAAAAGTACTGAATTACTGCTTGAATCTGCCTGGGACTTCTTCCATTACAAGCTACTCACTTTTGCTACTTTGATTTTCTTCTTCTTATTATTATTTTTAATTCTAGATGACTTGATTTTTTTTTTCCCTCTCAGCAGATGATGTTAAATATTTATAAGCAATATTAATATTTTTTTAATCTGGACTCCCCAGTAGATACTGCTTGAGGAACTTAGAGCTGGTGCTGAAGAACAGTTATATGAGGATGCAGGTTTTGGGGTCGTTTGCCTCCTTTCTAGAACTGTTTGAGGAAAATCATCCTTTTTATTTGCTGTATTTGAAGCATTCTGAACTTGTAGCGTGGTTGTGCTTGGAGAATTCGTTGACACTGTTGTAAAAATGAGTTAGGTGTGCTTAGAGTGTATTCAAGAGTTTAACTGCATAATATTTTAACCTACACTGAAGGCAGGAAAAGACAGAAAGTTAGAATATTAGGTTTATAACGGGGGATAGAATGTGTTCAGTTTTAATGAGTTATCTGGAGCATAAAAGGGAACAAGCACAGAACCAAAGTAGTAAGATTTGATCATTGCAGCAACAAATATGAGCAATGTTACCTTATTTTAGATGCTAAAGAAGGATAGTAGGATGTTTTAAAATTATTTGAAGGTGAAGCAATAGGGTCCTCAATGGAAGATGCAGTAATGTTTGAGCATCTCAAACCTACTTAAGTTGGGAAAGATGAGCAAATGTGATGAAGGATATACGTGAAATACTAGCAAAATAGAGTCATGAAGAATATACTGGTCTTGAACACTTTGTGCTTGCAGCATGTCATTAAATATATCTTACAGACTTTCATGTATTTTGTCTGCTACTTTGGTTGTGCAAGATATGTAACTATTCATAATTAACTAGTATTCATCATTATTTGAAAAAGGCAGAGGGGAAAGAATTGCTATGGACTTGGATAAAACACTTGTCTTATCAGCAATGCAGTCACACTAACTTTTCTGAGAAGAACTGATACTTGGGGTAAATCTTATTTCACAGATTACTCTTCTCCAGCTCATATTAACAGGTCAGGAGAAAGTAGGTAGTCAAGACACAACTTCAAGAATAAGGAAGTAGAGACATCTTTTCTATTTTTCCATGATATCCCTCAAGTGTTGCATTTCCTCCTCATGTAAGTTAAAGTAAGACAAACTTTGCTGCAGAATTATTTGCAGTTTGGCTTGACAGGAAACTTGAAAGGGGTAATGTACTGACAGGAAATGAAATGTTAGTTTTGGCTGCAGTGTGCTTGGCAGTTACTTGACCAAGAACATCTTGACATTTATTTTTTTTCCTAATTTTGATTTCATACCTGCTAATCTATATGTGACATCTGTCAGACTTCTGCTGTTCAGTTGACACAGTTAGTCATTGTCCTATCATAGCTTGAGAAATGTCTTTTTTCCTGTACCCCATGAAAGCTTGAAAAGAAAATGTGTTGTAACAGAAATTCTGAACTTGGTAAGTCATAAAGATGCCATGCAGATAGAAATGGGTGCATTTATACAACCTTTAAACTTTTGCTTTGATTGAGAAATACAAATTGCCACTTTTTTTTTTTATTTTGGTTTTTGTTGTTGTTGGTTTGTGTTGACTTTTTTTTATTTATTAAAATAATTGCAATACAGAAAACCTTTAGGAGAATTAGTGTTCTTGCAGTTCCAGCAGTTTGTAAGAGACTTCACTCTAGATTTTTAGACCTTTTCTGTAATGACGTAGGTGGCTTTTCTCCTCAGCTGCGTGCATCTGATGGGAGGTCTGACAGCAGCAATATAATGTGTTCTTGATTTGTCACATGTCTTAGACCTGTTCTTAAGTCTTGCTGGATCACTTAAGGGGTGTGAGGGTACACTTTGGCATCTTCCTGAAGGAGTTTGCTCTAAAAGAGATATGGTGGGTTGGTGGTTTTTTTTTTTTTTTTTTTTTTTTTTT
>VZRU01011474.1:96691-109259 GCA_013398155.1 Pedionomus torquatus
TTTTGTTTGTTTGTTTGGGTTTTTTTGTTTTGTTTTGTTTTTCCCCCCTCCTTCTAAACAGGCTGATGAACCTTGATCTTTCCAGGCTTTATTCTCTAAAATTTTTGGCAAGCTTCCTGACTTCAAGCTTCATTGCAAGCATTGCGCATCCAGTGAACAAAGAGACCTTCCTTGGCCAATCATGAATAAATAATATAGTCTGCTTGGCCATGAATAAATATTTCATAGAAAGATCTGTTAGAACAAAGATACAAAAAGGCCATTGTTTAGTTACCAATGAGATATGAAAAGAAATCATGAGCAGCACTATTACTGAAGAGAGACTGAACTAGTTCTGTTCAATTAGTGGTTAAAGTCTGACTTTGTTCATGCCTTGATACTTGTCAGGAATCCTCTTTCTCTGTGTATGTATTTTTTTGGCAAACTGTGTACCTATTTTTTAAGCAACTTAAATTGTGTGCAGAGAAATACGGTCCAAGACTTCTGATGGAGCACTTAAGGATTGAAGAGATTCGTATTCTGAAGAAGAAGATCCTCATTTGTGTGCATAGACTAATATCATGGTATGGGTGTGTACTGTGGAGGTTATCAGTGTTAGTTGTGGGGTTTTGTTGTTTCTTTGTTCGTTCTGTTGGGACCAGTGGTAGAATAATGTATTTTGGTAGCTGGCTGGTTGAATATGTTTAAACTAGTGGATATTTAGTATTAGTAATTATATAAAACCAGCAGCATTGCAGCACTACACCTTGCCTGTAATGGATAAAAATCCAGAGTTCTTTAGTAAAATTCTTCTATTTTTAAAAAAAAAAATAAATTGCATTTAAGTGAGTATTGCAGTATTTGATGCAGAAATAGGAACGGAAATGTGGTAATTCATTCCTAGCCCCGGCACGTAGCCAAGGTAAGTGGCAGGTAGGGTGTTGTCATCTGATACTCCCCGTGGAAAATACATTATGATTGTGGTGATAGCATAAAAACCACATGTGTCTTACCCCAGGTTCAAGAACAGCTACAGTCTGTCTTCCTTTTTCTGTGTTAAGACGTTGTCTTTGATGCAGAGACTGCCGAATGAAAAGCTGGATCCTTTCCAGAAAGTTATTGAAATCCGTCTTCAGTAACTGTATTGGCTTTTACCGTGTACCAAGTTCACCAAGCTGCATGAACAGACAGCCCTGTTAAAAAAAGGCCTTGAGTACTTTAAAAGGTGTCTTTTTACAGTTTGAATAAATAAGCAGAAGCCTTATAAAAATATGCTGTAGGTACTGTATTTGCTACTTTTATCCTTCTCTTTTGCCTTTTTTTTCTCCAGCTGCAGTCCTACAGGTCAGTTTTTATATCAGTAACAGCTTTCCAACATTTGTCACGTCAAAGCTCTGAATGGAAGGAAAATACTGGTTGCCCTGCAGTTTCTGGGACTGATAATTAGAAATATGAGTGCATATCTTTAGGGCAGGGTGATGTTTGCCTCTTTATAAAAAGGAGGTGGTAGTTTTGGATAAGGGTGGTTGGTATTTTCCTGGTGAAGTATTGCTTTAATGAAAAACAAAATCAGCCTGTCAAAAATTGGCTTCCCTGTCTAAAGCTTTGTGATACTTATGTGTTGCACTGAGTTTTTCCAGCTCTAGAGTGAACTGGAATTTCTGAATTTAAAAGCATGTGGTGGTGCCAAAGTGGCTTTTGCTATGCCCACTACAGTACTCTCTCTGCTATAGTGTCAGGCCTGGGTTCAAGTTTTTCTCTACCTGTGTCAGACCAGTCACCTGAGCAAGGTGAGCATTAAGATATCAATATATGAATTGTTTTGGGGTAGATGTCTTATTTCTTCTCTCAAAGCATTTTACTTCATGCTCACACTGATGCACACATTTCGTAATTGAGCCTGAGTGGAGGCAGGGAGGAGGAGGTAGAATTAGTTGTTTCATCGCTTCGTTTGCTTTATGTTTTAGGAGTAGGTCTTTGATGTCCAGAACAATAGTGCCAGGATAGTTTTCTGAATCTCAGGTGCCTATAGGAAAGGCAAATCTTCCAGAGTTCTTTAGGATGTTCACTCAGATCAGGATATGTCTTAAATTTACGTATCCATAATGGAGAAGGCAAATGCTTTATAGAAAATGGCTTGTTAACTAAGGTTGGCTAGGATTAAAAGAAAAAAAAAAAAAAAAAGGAAAGTAGTATCATTGTCTAAATGACTACTGCATCCTAAGGAGAACATGTAGTCTGCAACTTAATTTCTTATAACTTAACGCCAAATGTTTACTTTTTCAGCTGGCTTTTTATTTATTTCATGCTTTTATTGAATATTTCTAAGGTCTAATACCTGGTCAGAGAAGCTTCAAATCTGTAGTTATCCCTCAGCAAGGGTAAAGACATCCAACCTTTATTGTAGGATTTCTTTGAACTGTATCTGAGTGTGTGTGGTCTGTTTTAGGCCTAGAAATCGACAGAGCTGACCCCTGCCTTCCTTACAGTGCCTTTTCGTAAAGGAAAATTTTCCAGATGTACTTAACTGACTTAGAAACACAGAGAGATCAGACTTATTAACCACTAAGCCAGCATAAAACTTGTAAGTGCAGCTGCTGCAGAACGGGACAGTGAAGAAACACAAAATATGTGCCTGAAGACAGAAGAATAAATAACAGTATGGTGATAATCACCTCCTGAAGGTATTGCATTGTTGTAGTCATCAGAAACTTATTTACAATGTCTACCTTTCCCTGTCAGTGATGAAGCTCTCATGCTAGCCTGCTGCAACCTTTAAGAGAATTTCTCAGGATTATGGCTGAAATGGTAGGATTAATTAGATAAAATATTGCTGTAAATTCCTGTGGAAAGAAATAAATTTTTGTAATTATCTTCATTGAGTTCTGGCCAAACTTAGCTTCTTAAGTATATAAATAATTGGATGAACAGATAAACAGTTGGGTAAAGTAATTTTGCTTAATTGGCCTCTGGAGAGGACAAAAGGTAACAAAATGAAATGACTAAGGAATCGGAAATCTGTCATTCTGACATTGACTTGTTTAATCGTGGTCAAATACCCTATCCTCTGCGCAAACTGCTGAACACTCGCTTCTTGTGTCTGACCTTGTCAGGCTAAGGAACGCTCCTAGAGAAAAGGTCTGGCTTTAAAGCTGATGCTAGGTTGTTGCTGACACAAGTCAGAGCACAATGAAGTCCTAACGCATGTATCTTCAGACATCAGCTGGTGTTCTCTGTAGGTATCCAAGGAGCAGGTGATCAGCACTCCAAGTGAAACCAATATGCACTGTGCCATATTGGCCTCTAGGATTTGATAAGTTACACACCTTGTGTCTGATGCTTGGGATCTGACTTAGTATTAACAGTGCCTTGCAAAATTTCAGCTCTAAGAGTTGTATAAGAGTTATACAACTGAATATATATTGTGAGGAAAAATAAGAAATCAGAAGTTAAAGTTTTGGAATTGAGTGATTCATAGGAATTGTGGCTAACTCAAATGACTAAGCAAAGCTATTGAGTTTGATGCTCCATCAAGATGTAAGAGCGTATTCGGTGTGATTGTGACTCAGCACTGGCAGGTGAGTCATTTCTCAGCACTGGGACCCCAAAGCTGTTGGTTTTCTGGCTGAAAAAGAAAAGAGGAGGTGGGAAGAGATTTAAGCCCACAGACAAAGTTTGAACTTAACAAATACAAGAGAGAGGGGGAAGTTTTAACTGTACTTAGACTATTTTTTCTTGAAAGACTATTTTTAACTTCTGAATATGGTATTTTCAGTGAAATAAGGTCAGTTTTCACAGGAGCTTTATTTGTAACGGAGGGTTTTCATTTTTTATTTTTCAGAAATTTGTGACTATTGAACTATTAAAAGAAACTTTTAAAGCAATGCAGTTTGCTTTGCCTGTTGGCATCTTTCAGATAGATAAATTTAAAATATTTCATGCCAATAACTCAGTTGTGAGAAGACAATAATAGTGGCAGGGAATTAAAATCAATAAGTGCAAACAGGAGAATAAAAGTCTGAAAAAATACAAAAATTTAATGAAATATGTATGTGTAGTAGAAACTGCAAAACAAGAGGTCTTTCCAGCAGGGGCAATTCTGAGAATAGAAAGGATTGAGAGGAAATGAGAGGTGAAAAGAAGTTAAATCCTCACCTCTGACATGTCTGCTTGTTTATCACGTAACAGGGCAGTAATGGGCTAAAGTTGCCATGATATGGGTCCTAATACCTGTATCCAACCAAAGTGAGGCTCCCCTGCCTTCAGGCATAGTGTTGATAAGGATGGTAGTGTTATTTTTCTTCTGAACCTTTGACCTTGTCTATTAGTAGAGATGGGTTTCTTTGCTGGGGCTGGATGGTGTATGTCTGGGGATCAGGAGGGAGAATGTTTTTTCTTTCCTTGTTCTATTTCCCAAGTCTGGCAGAGAAAATGGAGAAACTGTAGTTTATATTGTAATGTGAAACATAGTCAGCAGCTTGGGAGCGCTGGGAGATCTCAAGGAACAGGTTCTTTTCATTCATGTGGGGCCAAGGCATTGACAATGCTAAAAAATGTTTTCTTCTTCCTGTGTCAAACTGTGGTTGTGTCTTTTGCACTTTTATTTCAAGTTTTGAGTACCTTGCAATGTTTGAGTTAGGTTTTTTTTTGTGGCTGCCCTGTGCAAGGATGTCTAGAGTAAATAGCAAAGCAATCTGTGGGACTAAACAGCTGTTGTGCTGTATTGTCCAACTAGAGGGGCTAGATGTCATGACTCATTCCCATCCCTGTATATAATACTAGCTACACGTATGGATTACAATGAAGTTCCAGAAGCAACATCGGTTAAAAAGGTTACAAAATCTGTGGCCTTTTTCTAAATGCGGCTCCATAAACTATTTGCTGGATGTGATGCTCTGTAAAATACCTGCAGGATCAGATTTTTTTAATCACAGGACATGATTAAATCACTGTATGTGGCAAAGACACTGTCATATGTGCTCATTGGTTATTTTGATCTCCAAACTTTGAATTTGGTAAACCCCTCCATAGAATTTGCAAATCTCTTATGGGAATGTTGTTTCCTATCTTAGTTACAGAAGCACTCCATCTTAGACACAAAAGCACTCCAGTGTCATCACCATAGGCTGTGACAGAGGCTTTGCCTATCTGATGGTGTCACATTAAGGAATATAAAAAGAGATGGTCAGGGACAGACAAGGTCCATGAAATACATCTGATGGATTCAATAAATTAGGACAGTAATTTTTTTTAAGCAATATATGGTTCTTTTTTTACACATATGCTTTCAGCACTATGGGGAATTATTGCTGGCATTTGGTTTTCGTTTAGAATAGCGTAATATTTCTTATGGTTGTGCTTTTATTGTATATAGTTGACATTCTTCTAGATCATTATGTAATTATGTTTAAGGGGTGACTGAGTTAACATGGAGTTAGGTTTAGAGTCTGAAGAAGCAGATATATGGCAAAGCTCATAAGTTCTGGTTCAAAAGGTCAAAAAGCCCATAATGAGTTTTATGGAAGATATCTTGATAAAATGGGAAGAAACAAAGAAAGATCCAAAGTTAATATTTCCTTTCATCCTTAAGTTGTGCCAGCATGAGTTTGGTAATGTCTCTGGCACAAGAGCCACCTGCATGCTAGTGTGAGCCCATTTCTGCTTCTATACTCTCAGAATGTGCTGGTGTCATACTTTAAATGAGATCATGTAATGCAGGCACTGGAGGTTCAAATAAAAAATGCTGTCTAGGCTCTGAGAAGTTAAGAGCTATTGAAAGTAACTTTAAATTTATGTACTGGTAGTGAAACATAGTGGCAAAGCAAAGATTTATCTTTTTTTCCCCCTCAAAATTATGACATACACTGCAGGTTGTTGAGTATTTTGAGTATTTTACTCAAAGTAAAATAGAACAATTTCTCATCAGTTTTTTTTTGAGATTTCAGGCTTTGGCTTTATTATTTTTTTTCCACATTAGAACAAAACTGGGATTTTTTAATTTTAGTTGGTTTTATTTTTTTTAATGATGCTACACAATAAAATTGTACAGAAGTTCCCCATTTTCCATTTTGAAAGGCTGAGATTTTAATTCTGATCTCTTTAGCTGAAATCTTGATCTCATTGTGTCTTGGTTATCTTCCAGGTGAAAACTTTGACCTGTTTCACTGGAAATGTTTTAATTAGTTCTCATTCCAACTGCAGTCTTTTAAAACCAGAACAAAGAAGCAAGCTGTTAGCATATTTGAGCCAATAAAGGCATTAAGAAGCAAAAGCATAGTAAGGGTTTGAGACCAGAACCAGGTTAGCTAAGAAGTCCCATGTGTTTAACCAAGGGACTTGGCTGTTCTCAGTTGTTTCTAGGAACACCACCAACCCCACAAACTCAAAACACTGGAGTATTATTTATTAACAGAATCTTCCCTGTCTACAGCTGTTCTGCATGGTCTCTTCACTTTTTTTTGTTGAACACAAGTTTTCCTGCTCACATGAAGCAAGTGTGAGAACATTTCCACAGCTTAATATGGTTTTATTTAGATTTTAAAGGGAGAGAAGCTATTTCAATATTAGGTACAATGCCTTAGGGAATGTGAATGAGATGCTGATTTTTCTTTCAGATGACAGTTTTGTTCTTCCAAAAGGGAAGGCCAGACATTTTCAATGTCTTTGGTTGTCTCTGCTTGTAAAACGTTGATGCTCTTCAGTAAGGAGTCCCTACTACTGTTCTGAAAGCAAATGTTAGGAAGAAAGCAGAGCCATATTTGTTCCTTCAGCCCCCTACTGTCAAGTAAACACTATTTTATTAGTGTGAACTTTCAAGTCTTCTTCACTTGAAAGATGAGGGAAGGGTGATGTTAAATAAAAATGCAATTTGGGATTTTTTTTTGGTCTACATTCTCCTAGTCTGTTGTCTTCCTCTCTTTGCTGCAATTGTCTTTCTAAGACTAAGATAGAAGAGATACTATTTAGACTGCAGACATCTCAGTTTGAAATTCTCTTGTGTAAGTAGGAGTAGATATGCTGGAAAAGAGTGGCCTATCTTTAGGATGAAGAATATTTTTCACTAGGAAAGGGCCATTTAGGTATTAATATTCCCTTTCCACCATTCACCAGCTGAATCAGAATCCAGCTAGGCACTTTTGCAATGCCTGAACGGGTGGTGTTTGGAGGCTCTGAGAATAACTATGCTGTGAATGATATACAGTGAATGACCTTTCCTGTGGCATTATTCTTTTTTTCCTGGAGGAGATCTTGCAGCATTATTTTTTTTGTGTGGTGTCCTCTCTTACATTATTGCAGCAATAAATGGATGTAAAAGACAAGTGTGTGTTATTAGTTTCTGTTCCACATATAGTATGTTAGACCACCACTGTCCTCTGCTTCTAAGTGTTGAAAATATGGTAAAGGTGAAAGCTGTTGCCATCAAGTGTAATATGGTCCAGTTATGGGAAGATCTGTGTCATTTTAATGTTCTGTGTTCTTTGCTAGTAAAAAGATACTGAAAACATTAATTTTCTTTGCTCTTGAAATGTTAATGTTCGTAGGCTATTACTTTATATTGTATATGTGGCCATGCAGTTAGTGTTGTTTTCATTGTTATTAGCCACTAAATGAAAGCATTCAAAGGATTCAAGGAAACCTTTTGTACTCCTGACTTTGAAGTGTACACTTCATGTCAGCAATTAAACCTGTGCATATAATCAAATAACCATGCTTTTCCTTGATTCTGGTCCACCCATGCAGTTTCCAGTCAGCATAATGAATTGCTTTTTTTTCATGGGAATTGAATTCCTTTTATTGTTCCTATGTTTTGGATGTAGCCTGGCATGCTACATATTGAAAGCACTGCACTTTGTTGCCTGTTCTGCAGTCTTTCTCTGGAATGCATTAAACAGGTTTCTTTAATATTTGTTTAAGCCTTGAGACTGGAAGTATAAAGCAGGAAAGCTGAGACAAAGGCTGACCAAATCAGAATGATCTTGACTTCATTTTGCACAACTCCTTTTCTGATACCTCACTTTGCTTTCAAAGGAACTTTTCTCACACTGTTGGTTTTCCTCAATAATAGTTGTATGTTTGGTGTTTAAATAGCTTCAAATCCACTTATTTCCTTTAGAGACCTTTGTAATAATACACACCTCTTCCTGTGAGTATTTGTAACTGTCCATTGAAACATAGCTATTGGATTTTCACAGATATTGATTGGTTTTGAGCTGGGAGATAACAAACTACTTGCAGTTACTTAAAGTGGAAGGCTTGGGATTTCAGCTCATTTCAAGACTTGCCTTCAATTAGCGTTATCTGAATATTTGGTGCATTCTGCTTAGATGTGGGAAGACTGTTCTCTCCCCTTATGTTTGCTTGTATACACATAGAAATTGGTTGCTGCTGATCAAATTTGTGAGGTCAGAAGCATAAGCTGGGCTCAGGGACTCAAGGTCTTGTTTAGTTACCTCAGCGCCTTATCAGTAAAGAAAGGTGGTGTCCCTGTGCCTACAGGGATGTAGGGCAGAAACAGATTGCTATCATTTGAGAAGCTTTGTTTCCCAACATAGCTGGCTCTGATGGAGCTGGGGCCTCACTTATGTAAATATTTAAACAGAATTATCGCTGCATGGCTATTTCTGGAATACTAAGCTGTTATATAGGAAATGCCTGCTCTATGTAAAAGAACCATTTCCTGAAATTTTCAGTAGTTCTTCAGACTGTTCTAGTAAATAGTAATTATTTGGTGATCAGCAGAAGTTTATCAGTTTGCACCAAAATTGGAGGGTGATATTGGTGCCCTCAATAGCAACAAATGATTTTTCTGATATATTATTTGTTTAAAAACAACAACCCTCAGAGCTCAATATTTGGAAAACATTTTGTGTGTATGTATATATCAAATTAAATTAACTCCTTGTTTAGATTTTTTGCTTAGTTGTTGTTTGAGATTTTCATGACTTTGCGTTGTTACCAAGATCATCTTGGAATCAGAAGTGGCCTGTTTTCAGCTGCTCGTGCTAGATCGTTTCGGTGATGATTTGATGTAGTGAATGAAATGCGCAGGAGGTGCCATGGCTTGGGCCTCAAACCAGGACAGGAGGCAAGCCAGCTACAGAAAATATTCTGAAAGAACAATGTTGACCCCAGCCAGCAGCAAAACACCCACTCCACCTCTTGCTCACTCACTTCTTACATGTCTGTAATGATTTCTTGGGAAGACAAATGCCATATTCCCACGTCCTGCCTGTTTCTCTGAGCTCTTATTGCTGAGCACAGTGTTGTATGGTAGGGAAATATCCCTTTGGTCAGATGGGGTCAGCTGTCCCAGCTGCATTCCCTCCCAGCCTTTTGCCCACCATCAGAGATTAACTAAATGGAAAAAAAAGAAAGAAATCTACTAGGTGATTCCTAAATTCCATGCTGACTTTAATTAGTATACTGTTGGCTGTAAGTAAATGAAAAGGCTACATTAGTGACTAAAATATTTCCTAGAATGCATAGACACTTTTGCATGATGGATGGTGTTTGAACTTTAATTATAAGATTAAAGAATAGATTGATAGGTTTCTGAGGATAATATGTGCCTTGAGCTATTAATTTCTAATTATTAGTGATTGTAGCTCAGACAAAAGCATTACCCAGAGTACAGTAGGGTACCATCTGGAATCTGTTCCATGTAAGAAGTGCTCAGTGAGGCTTCTCACTCCATGGCATTAAAATAAATTATTCAGTAAAGAACAAGTAGAAGATAGGTCTGAAATCCAAAAATCAGTTCAACAAATCTGGGAAAGCTTTTCATTTCTGTTTCAAGAGCAGTTGATTCTGTTTTAATACAGTTGCAAAGTTAAACTTGGATAAAGAATAGTGTATTTATTGGATGTTTACTTGTTTGGTTCATTGTGGCTGGTCAGTTACACATGCTACTTCTAATAATGTATGTTCTGCACTGACTTCCTTGGTCTTCTGGAGAAGCAGAAAAAGGTGGAAAGTACAAAAAAAAAAAAAATAATTCAGTGTGTCCAGTTTGTGGGTATCCATTGGTAAAGATATAAGGCTCAGAGATGAAAGGCATTAGCCCCTTGATCAGCACATGGACAAAAAGTTTGCTGGTTTGTGTTTACTGAAATGACTCCTACCTTGCAGCCAGTAACGCACTCTGTAAAGTGGTCTTTTGAAGTCTCTGAAGTGTTCTCAGTGTACACCAGTGGCTGCACAGGAACATCTCAGAGGTGATGTACCCTGGCAGTTGCTGGAATACCACCTTGCTTTATCCTGATCCATTGCCTTTGTGAAAACAATCCTCAACTGTCTGTTTCATTTAAATCCATGTTGGATCCATTTAAATCGCACTTTAATGTTATGCCTTTGCTATGTCACTCTGACTGAGGTCAAACTTTTATTTAGATGCTTGTAAGCAGTTACAAATGAAGCAAATGTAAGATGCAGTCCTCCTCTTACACTTAAGCGAAAAGATGCTTTCCTTTTTGTTTTGGTATTTTTGTCTAGAATTCTTTTTCTGTGAGTTTGAGGTTTCCCTTAAGTTCTGGATTACTCTGGTAAAGACATCTCCTTATCTATCTTTTTGGTTTTTAGGACTTTTTTACAAACGGAATGGCTCCGTTTACAGCCAGATACCTTTGTACCATAGTGAGGATTTCTCATTCTGAAGTGATGCCTAATTACCTAAAGGGCACAGGAATGATGTAAATTGCTCTGAGTGTCTGGGAAATTAAGGCTATTTCCCTTTAGTTCCTGGTTAGCAGCTGATAAACAACCCTTTCTCCAATTTAGGCTGTTGAAGCCAAGGCTGCTAGTATATTCATGTTGGATATTGGACCACGTATTTATATGCACATTTTGATAAGCTCTTGACATCTTTTTGCATTGTTAGTTCTCTATAGCTGAGAGACACATAATGCAATATTAATGAAGATGGTGCAATTAGTAGTAAACCACTTTGCTTGGATACATCCTCCCTCTTTATGTGTCAATGAATGCCAAAGAAGGGAGAATTGACAGAGGGGTGAAGTGATTGAATGTTTTTTGGCTCATCCATCTCTTCATGAGGGCCAGAATATCTCTTTTGATGCTCTGGAGTTTCATGAGTATGGCTTATTACATGTAAAGTAGCAATAAAATGTATTTCTGTACATGAGTGGTTTGTACATTGAGCTGTTCTTTTATTTACTGCATATGCATGTTCCATGTGTGTATACACACACCCATATGCACAAAACATTCATTCCACATATATGATATCTAGATGTGTAGAAATGTTAAATATAAGGTCCTTCAGATTCAGGTAGGATACAGGATACTGGATACTTGAAGTGTCCAGGGATTTCTTTCTGGTTTCCTAGGCAGAAAACTAGAATAGATATTGAATGTTTAATTTTGAACTTGTAGAGTAGGATCTACTGGAGACTAGGAGACTAGGAAGATTAATTTAATGCTCCTGTATTGACTCTTTGGGTAGGTGGTCAGGATTTTGGAAATTAAGCTTTTGCAAAAAAAGTTAACTCTATAAAACTGAGAAGCAGATATCTACCCGGTCACTCAGAAATTACTGGGAGCTGAAATGCAGTCATAAATTTGATGAAGTGAAGCAAACTAGAGAAGCAACATCAGTGCCAGACACACCTTGATATTTGCATTAGATCTTGTTAATTCCATTAACTTATGCTTTATATCAGGTAGAAAAACTTTCTGGCAGTGGCAGTGCCTTCATCAGCTACTTCATGCTCCAGAGGTATAATGTATAGGAAATGTACTAATGGATTTATCAGTGTTACTGTAACTGTTGCTTTGTATCTTTATTTTTATAAAATTTTCCATAGTAACTATTCTGCTGTCAGCAGAAATGCAAGTACTCTGTGGTCGGCTCATTGTAGAGCAATTTTAAGAGATGTGACCTAGTATGATTCCTCTTGGAGTTGTTATTGTAATTTTGTTTTACTTTCCCAATCTAAAAAGGTGTCTGTTGCTACAGATGTATTTCTACCTTTCATAGTGTCAGATCTGATGCTTGACACGGAATAAATGTCATACTGTTTAGTGCTGAAAATGCAGATAGATGCAACAATGCCTTGCAGTTCTTCCCTGTGCCAGAAATAGCAGAAGGCATTTAGAATCTGGCTTTTTCTTGGCAGAGAATTAGACAGCACTAGATAGAAACACAGAGAGATGTAGTGCCGAGAGGCCAAGGCCAGCTCTAACTCAGCTTTGTGGCCCTGCTGTGTCTTTATGGACCAGCAGAGGCAGAGCCAGCACCTTTCTTTTGCAGACCTTAGTAAGTGTTGAGCTGACCTGCAGTAGGCTGTGGATCAAAATATTTAGTATCAAAAATGGACTGGTTGTGCTGTGAAGAACACAAGATGAAATGTGGTAATACCATGCTGATTTCACAACTCCTAACTGCCTTTAATGATGGCCATCCTTGGAAGTAGGTACCAGTGTCTAGTACCTGTAAAATAAAAAATGAGCAAAGTCCTCCACTCTCCAAGTGAAGGATTCTTACTCATTATTGTTGGGTAACATTCATTTTTGTGCAGAGGGTGTCGTGGTTTCAGCCAGATTTACCAAAATCTGATTGACAGATGTTCCC
>VZRU01011474.1:118587-160054 GCA_013398155.1 Pedionomus torquatus
CCCCCCGAAAAATAAATGTTTCTGTCAATACAAAAAATAAAATAATCTTTGAATATGTCAATTATTTTATTGAAAAATGCACATCTCAAATTAGTGATTTTAAATTTTCAGTTTTATGAGATTTGACTATATGGAAACACTTTTCTATTTGGCATAAATTATTTTAGGAACAGGGTTGCTTCCTAAGCTTTGTGTTGTACTAAGGGTTTGAATTACTGATGTTGTTTAGGAAAAAGAAATGACTGCTATTTGTGATTTTTGTTCTTTAAGTCAATATTCTCTTCCCCCAGCAGTATTAGCAGATAAATATATTCACTTATTCCGTTACATACCTTTCTCTGTAACAAATACTGAATTGCTGTAGAGTAAAAATAGACTTATTGTGTCTTTTTCAGCTTGTTAAATCATAGCCTTGTATTAGTCATAGCTTCAGTGTACAATATATAACTCTACAGTAGTCCTTGTTATTAAGGTTGTACGTAGTGTGACATGTTTAAATTAGTTACATGTAAAGGAAGCTCTGAAAAAATGCAGTGATATATACATACATAGTTAACTAAAACACCTGTGTATACCTATATGTGGAGACTTAAACATATTTTACACAGGTAGCTGACTTTTTGTGTTTCATAGGTTCATCAATGAGGGCTGACTTTTATGTGACTGAAGCGAGGCAATTTTGCACATTGGATGACTTGTAACTTTGCTTACTAAACTATTTGTTCTTCTTGCTCACCTAAGTATGCTCAAATTTTTTTGTGTATTGCTGTCACTAGGAATATGTGTGAGTGTGTATGGGAGAGAAAGAACATTTGTTCTCAAGATTGGGTTCACTAGGAATGAGTTAGATGGATTCAGTTTTATCGTTTTGTGTTGATGGTGGCTAAAAGTATGAGATATCTTTCTTTACTGGTAAGTTTAGGAAAAACAAAAGAAGATTCAAATATTCATAGGGATTTTTTTTCCTTGGAGAGTCTGCTGGTAAATATCTAATACTGTTTACCAAACAGGGCATTCCATATCATCACAGGGTCAACAACTACAAGAGCAAGCTTGCTTTCTTATAGCAGAGTAGGTAAGAATGATCTTCCCCCCCCCCCCGCGCCCACCCTTTCTTATTTGTNNNNCCCCCCGAACCCTCCTTTTTGGTTTAACTTTCTGATTTTGGTTCCTGTTCCTTTGTTCTATACTTCTATCCATTGCCCTATTTCAGCAACTTAAAATAACTCAATATATTAAATTTGCCTTGCAAGCATGATGTTAGTTAATACACAATTTTCTCAATTAGAAATCTTCTGAGACTATTCACATAGTAACTGGGATATACCGTTGCATGACAAATATAAAAGTTCACAGAAATAGTTGTTTTTTCGTAATGCTGAGCAGGAATTTTATTATACAAAGCTGCACATTTTTACACACAATCCTAAACATTTTTACTCTTTGTTGCAGTACTGCTGCTTTGTCGTTCCCAGCTTTTCTTGATTGCCTTTTGCAATAAGACTTTAAAGAAATAAATTTCTTTTTCTTACACCCCCATAAAGCAGGAATGAGCATAATAGTGAGAGATACAGATGTTAGTGTTTTAATCAGTCACTGTACCTAACTAAACATCTGAAACCTTGAAGACGCTTTTGTATAACTTTTTTATTTTGACAGATCTGAAAAACACAGACATAATGAGTGACAGAGGATAAATGCAGGCAGGGATTAGTCTGTCCATAGGTAATTAAAATAACATTTTTTTTGTTTGTTTTTTAGAAAACTGAGGCATTTGGGTGTGCATTGATGCATTGATCTACTTCATGTGAAAGCCCCAGGTAACAAAAGGAAGGATAAATGGTTTCAATGCAGGGACTGAAAAACTTGGAGCAAAGTTGATGAAGCAAAGAGCAAAATCCCCATCTTCAACTCTCCTCAGGAACTGGAAGTGTCATAAAATACAGTTTGTTGGTATGCATCTGACGGAGAGGAAGAGACACAAAGGAAGTATTAACAAACAGACTCTTAACATAGTTGTGCTGCTCAAGATGTGGTGGTAAGTTTAAGATGCATCTCTAAAAAAAAAAGAAAAATAAAAATTGTAGGCGACTTGTCTGTAACATGTAAAGGAAACAGCCTAGAAAAGAGAAGAAAGGAACAGGGGACTGTGCTTCTCTTCTGGACCATGTGAGATACAAGATGCCAATGAATTGTCCAGTGAGTTGAGAGACTGTTCCTTTCTCAACAGAGTAAGCATCTTTCTAAAATCTCGAATAGCAAAATAATTGTTGGTAAAGGGGAAAAAAACCCCAAACCCCCCAAAAACTAGAGGAGCTTTGAATATAAGGCATTGCTGGTGGAAGCTGCTGATGGGAGCAGCAGCATGAGGCATAGCTAGCAGACTGATAGGCACCTGGCTGAGACGATTTGCACCAACGGATCAGTGCAGCCCAAATCAGGCTTTGCTATCTGGAAGACTTCAGCTTCCAACTGTGAATGGTGGCTATCAGAGTGAAGGGAAAGCAAACAGCTGGCTGAACATTTGCTCCCCCAGCGGGAAAGACTCTGAAATGTTATGGCTTTAGTTATACTCTAGGAATTAATACTTGTTATTCTGCTTACTTGCCTTATTTTCTCCTTTTTTTGATGAAAATATTAAACTGTTTTACTTAAATTTGTAGATGGGCAGAAATGGTTGCTTTGAGTATAATTAGTATAATTTCCCCAGGTCTCTGCATAGGTCTTCAACCAAATGGTTATCTAGAAAGTTCCTTAAATTTGAATACAGCTGTGTACTTGTCATTTGAATTGAGGCAGGAAGGTTATGCTGAGAAGTGGCTGGAATGTTTGGCTGGCCAAAGCAGTGAGTTGTTGATTCCTGGGAATAGGGAATATAAATGATGCATATAAATGCATCAAATCCAGTGCTGCATTAAGGCTTGGTTTCTGCCTTTGATATCGCAGGAAGGAGAATTATCTGGATTTTAGAAGCATACATATATCCATGCACATTTCTAAATGCAAGATGATCTGGGACTCTTGTATGTTTACATTGTGTTTGAAGATGTTAACAGTATTTACACCTGAAAATAAAAAACCTTTTTTCATTAATTTTTTTTTCTTTTATTTTTTTCCTGGCAAGTCTATTGGTAATCCTGTCTGCCCTGATATGACAAGTGTTTGCAAGAAAGCTTCAAGGGCAGATACCTGAAGAACCATGTGCTTTCAACACATACAGCCCTTACCCTTATGTGTAAGCAAGTGCTGCCTGTGATAATAAAGCTCTCTTTTTAACCAGGGATTTTAGATGTCTTACGCATTGCTGTGCTCTGAGAAGCTTCTTTCAGTAGAGTGGATTAGAAAATTAGTTGCTGAGGAACCCTGCATGTGCCACACTTTTAGGTTATTTTAACATCCATAAGTTTGCATTTTCTCAACTGCACAGCGCAACAGCTCTGGTTCTGCTGTCTTCTCATTTTTGCTATGCCTATACCCAAAAAGACCATAAGGATGATGTTTTTAATTTATGTTTTTCTGTGTACAATTGTCCTCTGTTTAATTGCTGAGAAGTTGGTTTGAATCTAAAGTTTACCTCTTAATTTTGTTTTACCCCTCTGATCCTGAAGTGCCACTCATGTTGCTCTTACTATTGCTTGGTCTTGAGGGACTCTGCTCATTTTCTTTTGGAAGCCGTTAGAAATTTTTGTGATTTAGCTGACAAAAGCAGTATTTCTCTAAAAGATTCCTGAAGTTATCAGATTGGTTCTCTTAGGGCTGTGAATCATTTAGCAGCAGCTACTACAGATCTGTCAAATCTCATGCGTTATACATAGGACTCATTCATTTGGTCCCAGTCTGCGGCTCATGTATTTTCAACAGCTCCACAGCTTCTCTTCTACTCTTTGAGCTATGACATTAAGGCAATTGCTGACTGTAGAGCAGTCAGAGGAAATCTGGGACTCTGTAGAGGTAATGAAAAACAATATTGCTTTCCTTAAAGCTGATGGTACCATTTCTAGTGGGGGAGAGCAATTCTTTCTCTTATTGTTTGACTGATCTTTCCTAAGCTTGTGGAGTTATGATTTCTTTCACAACAGAGAAGATTATACCAATGTACAGGCAGACAAAAGCATGCATATGAACACAGGCTACTCTTCAGCATTACTGAATTTGAGTTATTGCATCCTTTCTTTCCATCCTGTCCCTTCCATTTACTCTGTCATGCCTATTACTTGGAACCTTAATGTTCAGTGCAATCTATACCTGTGTTCCTCAGGGTTACACAATAGCCTTCACTATCTCAAAATTCACTCTGTTGGAGAATTACTTGATAAGAACATCTCAATTGTCTGCTGGTGTTANCCTTAATGGTTTTAATTTTATAAGAACATTTCCATGATTGTTAGCTGAAAAACTGGAGGGCTTACACATCTGATGTTCTGAATAAAGGCTAAAATATATGTTACTTTATAACATCTTGGGGGATGAATGTAATTTCCATTGCTTTTTTTCCTTGCTAATGATGTCAGTGTTCTTCCTGCAACCCACTCTTTGAGATATCTACTTGCTGTCCTGCATAGATTATTATTAGGTTGCACACAAAAGTAAGCAGCTGCTAAAAAGGAATCCAAACGACATTTTGAGTAATTTGGGGCATTGTTAGATGGGAAGTCAGTCTAATGTTTTACATCCAAGTCATTGATATGCTAGGGTTTGTCAGGTGTTTATCTTTTAGTCTTACAGTAGTGGTTANGTATCTTGTTCTTCAAGATTCTTGGTTGAAACTGCATACACGTGTGCATTTTTATATGCACAGTGATGCTGTCGTGTCTGAGATGTTGTTGCATATGTGGTATGTGAAATAGAAATGTCCAAGTGGGAAAAGAAGATATGCCTGGGAAAGTCTAAATATGTGACAACCACTCCTGAAGTGTAGCAGGAGGCTTTAAGGCTGTTGAATAAATCAGAGGGGAAAAAAAAAAAAGAGGGCAAAACCAACTCAATTCATAGCTTGCATTTTGTATTGCGTAGGTAGAGGAGGAGGGAATTACTAGCTTGGCATCTGAGGAACAGAGAAGAATGTTAACTGGCTTAACTCTGTGTTGATGTTACAGAAAATGTAAGATGGGTGTTGGAGTGTTATTTTGGGGGGCGGGGGNAGGGTTTGTCAGGTGTTTATCTTTTAGTCTTACAGTAGTGGTTACATGCAACAAAATTTGATATAGCACCAGAATTCCATAAATGAACCTCCCTTTTATTGTTTTTTTCATGAAACTTCTAATTTTTTTCACAGTTGTGACACAATTTCCCCAGACGTTAAAATTGGATTCAGCTGCATTATTAAAGCTGTGGTTATAAATCCAGCTGATGCCTGTACTATGTAGTGATTAACTAGTTCCTGCAACTGCATAGATCTCTACTGATAGCTATAACCTGAAAGCTGAAGTGATTGCTCATAACTACTGAGCAGATATCCCCATACATCACTACATGAAGACATCAATCCTTTTCAAGGTTAAAGGGAAATTTCTCAAAAGCAGGCATTGATGCAGTTCACAAAGGCAATAATACAAGGAGATTTATATTTTTGAACAATTTTGTTACCATTTAGAGCTTCTTACATTTAGCATGATAAGCATTTTAAGTGTGTTATCCAGCATTGAAAAACATGTGTGGCACGATACGTTGTTGTCTGGGCTCATTTTCTCTTAATTTCCCAAGTTTTCAACAGCAGAAACCCATATTTTGTGGGACATGCAAACACGGCTACCCCCTCCATCTGCTTTTCTTCCTTTGGGCTAATCCTCTTTTTCAAGTGGAAGTGAAATATCCTTTTTGCTGTATAAATCCCTTGTGGTTATTTTTTTTTTTTTTCTCATCAAATTATACTTAAGAATACATATATGTAGTCATTTTGTAAATGCTTTTCTGATATCATAGGTGATATTCTGATTATATCATATGATTTATGATATAATCAGATATAATCAAACTATATGATTTTCTGATATCATATAGTTTGTTTCCAATTCTACTGGTCTGGCTGGGTATGGATTACATCATTTTTGGGGCTATTCCTATGCTATTACTGAGTCTTCATGCATGTAAAACATTCCTTAATTACACAAGCTGCTATCACATCCATCCTGACCAGAAAGGAAAACTGACTTCATAAATGAGTCATGTACATACAAATATGACTTTAGTTTCCAGTGTTGCCCAAAGTATTTTTGTGTGATTTTGGGTGAAGGGAGCATTATTTGTGTCCTCTATAAAGTGGCAGTTTATATTTCTGTCTTGGAGGTATTTGGGGAGGACAAATCCATTAATATATGTAAGAAGCTCAGAAACTGCATCGACAAGAATCATAAAAATCTAGAGAAATAGCAAAAACTTTTCTGGATGAAAGACATTGGACAGTTACAGGATTTGGTCCTTTTTTTTTTTACCTTCTGTTTTTGTTTTTATAATTCTCTATTGTCTAGATACATTCTGTATTTTCAAAACAGAACGTGACATTACCATAACATCAAGAAGAAAACCAAAAATAAATATTATTTTTGTAGCATTTAATAATGTACTCCAACCACCATTAAGCAAGGATTCAGTTTTTTCACATGCAAAGAATGTACTATTTCTTACCCAAGTTGACATAACACACTATTAGATGCACAAGGAGCTTTCCTAGAATGTACAAGAAAAGCAATTTATTATTTTTGACTTAAAATCAATTTAAACATAGTTTATTTTAAAACATTAGTATTTGTCAGACTGCTTTTATGTCCCTAGTGATCTTAATGGAGTATCAGAAACTCTTAAAACTCACTGGGTCTTTGTTCAGCTTCATTTGCAGTTGATTATTTCTTAAATAAGAAAAATACTACCTTTTGAAAATTATTTCTGTACCTTGTGAATTGGCCCTGATAGAGGATGATAGTACTTCTTCATGGAGAATTTCAGAGACAGGATAACATTGTAAAAACACTTTAACAACACATTTCAACTTATTTAGAATCCAGCAAACTTAGCACTTGTTTAATACCTTAAAATATACTTTATTCTTAGGTAAAATTTCCACTTAATTTCAATTTGAACATAGTGTTGATTTGGAGGTGTATCTAGATCCACAGTTGCCAGGTGCATGTGGGTGTGTTTCAGCAATCTTTAATACACCCATGGAAGTTGTATGAAAAATTTATTGTAAACTAGGTGCTAGTTATGTAATGGCTTAATCTAAAGCCTTCAGAACTCAAAGGAAGCATTATTCAGAGGGCTGTAGGTCAAGAATTAAATGACCAAGTTAAACCAAAAGTATTCAAGATTAACTTGTGTCCTCACTATTCATGTGTGTATAGATGCTTCAGTAGATGTAGGTGTGCACATACCTGAACATATGGACAGAATACACCCTGAAGAACCTCGTTTGGTGCCACTGTTTGTATACCACTAGTGCATACGAAGACAGCATAGGACATTTACTATAACCTGATATTGATATCAGTGTAAAGAGCCTTTCTAACACCAACAGTCAGCTGTCTGCAACATTTCAAATGATTCCCTTATTACCTGTTCTTTGATAACATTTTTAGGTATTTTGATATATACTATAAGGAGCAAATTGTCACCTCTGTGAACATCGAGCATTAGTTGTTAACAGCTTTCTGGCTGCCTACATTTCGCAGTGTGCTCATAGGTATATTGTAACTTTCTGGAAGCAAGAATATGGTTGAGAATACAGTCACAGTTTTGACAGTGCCAACTTATTTTTAATACTTTGTTAATATATCTTTTCCTATTAATATGTCACCAGACTTGATGCATAAAATAAGACATCTGTTTTGCTGTTTGCAGATGTTATGTGAATTTTAGACAGAAATGTATAAATAAATCTGCATTTTCTCTTGGACTTTCAGGTTAAAGTAAATGTCCAAGAGTCTGTAGTCTGACTTGCCATAATTAACTATAGATTTTTATAGCCATAAAGGTGAAAATTTGACTTGCTGTATAGCAAGTCTCTGGAAGCTAAGATCAGATAATCTGTCTAAAGTTTTTTCACCTTAACAGCCAACTTAAAATATCAGTGTAAATAATTTTAGTCTAATATAATCTGTGTACAACTGTTAGCTCTAAGATTGAAGGAGGTTGCATGAATTTTTCTTCTTCTAACGAAATGCGAGTAATGTATATAAATAACAAATGTAAGAGGTGGCTGCAGCATAAAAGGTCTTAAGAGCAGGAAAAAAGATTCCTTGCTTTTAATTTGATGACAAGAAATGGTCAATGCAAAAATACAATCTGTTAATTTTAGACTATACGCTTCCATGTAAATGACAGAACACAGTGAAAGGGAAGAAATGTCTCATAAGGAAAACATGTTTCTTTTCAGCATAATGTGATAGTCCTTGTTGTGTGTTCTTCTGAGATGTACACTGTGCATGTACCTTCTCAGACGTACAGTGGATAACCACAAGGTAAATGCTTTGAAAATATCTTCAAGTATCTCTCGGTTTTATTGAAGCAAGGACCTGTATGAGCAGGCTGATATTGGCAGAGCGCTGAGCACATTGGGTTATGACAAAGAGCTGGCAGCCGGCATGTTGGAAACCTTTTCACCCCTTTACTGGGGTTGGTATTGCTAGAATAACAAGGTAGAGCTGGTAGAATAATAGATTAAGTTACCAGCATCCCTACAAGGCTCTTTCAGTCCACATGTGTTTCTTAATAGTCCTGTTTTGTTGCATTAATATTTAGTATTAAATACTGTCTGTTGCTTTGATGTAGAAAAAAAATATTTTGGTACTCAAGGGTTTACAGATTTATTTTGACAAAAATGTCTTAATGTCAGCGTGTAATATAGTGTGGTTTTTTAATGTTAAAGTGACTTATGTAACTGCAAGTTGAAGTATTTGGTTGGACTGAATTAATGAAAATACTTTTAACTTAAATCTGCACATCATTTATATTATTGTCAGTTAAATAATTTACATTCATCTAGAGCAAGGTGATGCACCTGTAATCTAGAATTTTTCTTAGCTTTTAATAATCTGGTAACACATTGGAGATCCTGTGTAGTTACTGGTGTCACTCACTAAGCTGTCTTAGAACTGCCCAAAAATGCTCAGTCCAAATGCTTGTGATCCTCCTTTAGTTTCACTGGGACTTGGAAAACAAACACTTCAATTCTATTCCCAGTGTAACTGTTGACATCCAGTAACATCTCAGATTACTAGACCTGAGTGAGGATGTTCTTTCTCCTTTGTCTTCTTAGTTTGACAGTCTCACTTTCTCCTCTTTCTTTTCCTGTGTTTTTCAAATTGTATTAAAAATAGCCTTGTGCTACTCTCAACACCAAAAATCTTTTGGTAAGTAATTTGTAACTTCTTCAATTGACCTTGCCACATTTCCTTTCATCTTCCTCCTTTCCTCCAGAGTCAGCTTTATTCAACTCTGCTTTAACCAAGTTTTACAAATGTAGTGTTGAGGCTCTGACTGCTTTAAGCAGAAACACTGAGGATCTGGTGTGTGACAGCAGATTAGCTACCACCCAGTGCATTACGTAAAGGTGGTTTGTAATTTAAATAACTAAATTAATGTAGCCTGTAGGTTAGCTGGCAGCGTTTGCCGTTCATACTGCATTAAAAGTTTTAGAACTCCCCCAGTGAGAATGACTGGAGTGGGACTTTTGCAGTACTGTCCTGGTTTGAAGCCCAAAACGCAACAAGTACATACTGTAGATGTTGAATTTTAGAAACAATACTTAAGAAAGATTAGGGAAGCACTTTCTTGAAATATTGGTCTTTGTGAACAAAGAAATACTGCTTTTATGAGCATTTTTATTAGCTAAGTCAGTGCTAATTTATTGATGGAAATAAAATATAAGTTACAAACAGTATAACAAAAAAATGTGGCTAAATATTCAGGAAATATTTTCCTATTCTATGTAGAGTGCTTAATTTGAATACCACTGCAAAGACCATAGATCGAGTTTACCCCAAAGTGCTTGGCATGCAATTGCATTACAATTTAAGGAAAAACTGAAAATTCTGTCTGAGGTAAAAGTTTTCAATGATGTTTTTGGGTTTACTTCAGTATTTTGAAAAGAAGGAGATAGGTGGAAGAAGTTCCTGTGCTACTTCTACCGAGTAAGGTATGGAGTAACATCTATAGCTTTAATGATACCAGAATTTTGCTTTTCTTCTAACTGGTTATAACTTGGAATGAGATTTTATATTGCAGACGGATGACAGAATAGCTGCAAATGAGAGCACATTTCAGTGTTTTGCAAGTGAAAATTATTTTCAGGATTTATGATTAACTTTTATGATTTATGATTAACCTTTTTAATGACACTTGAGAAGACTTTTCATTGCTTACTAACTCTGCCTGGAACATGCTCTGGTGAGGGAGTGGCTGAGATTGAGAATGTCTTTCAAGAAAATCGCAGAACTGATCAAGCCTCATATCTGTCTTTCACACTTTGATATTCTAAAAGAGTGCTATTTTCTTGGCAGTGGCTGGATGTGGAATGTGGACTGGCCCTCTGACTGATCCTGATACTCCAAAGCATCTTTTCAGGTGATAGTGCAGACTCCCATCTGGAATTTTGGAGGTTTTGGAGGCTCTAGCTCTGTGCTACTGCTCATTGCTATTATCTTCACTGAAATGATTCAGCAGTTTCTCCCAAGAAAATTGCCAAGATGCAGGTGTGTGGTGGTTTTGATTTTTTATCTTTTTTCATTTGAACTCTGTAATCGCCTATATAACTATCCATATGAAATAATTATTTGTCACTAATATATTAACTGTATTATTTGTCACTAGCACCTGTAGGGCCTTACATCAGAGAACTAGTATGTTATAGATGGGAAGAATGTCAATTATCTGCATGTGACCGGAATACCTTCCACAAGAATTCATCCCTTGACTCAGCCAAGTAGCTTAACAAATTCTAGCATGTGGAATTCTGGAAGTTTCAGGTTTATAATTTGGCATTTGTCTCTTTGGTTGCTTTTACCTCACCTTTGTTCCTATTGGGAAGCCATTAATTGTGCTTGTTGCACTGTGCTGTGAGAGGTTGTTATAAAGTCTGATCTACATATATGCTTGTAGGCTCATTTGTTGTTAGGTGTGTTGTATGCTAATAGGGTAAAACATAATTTGTTATTGACCTGATTTTGCATTCTGAGGATAAGAGATGTTTGTGAATCAGGTGGCCTGCATAGAGATTACTTTAGAGACTAGTGTGCATTTTTTAATCTGTTCTGTACCTTGGTTGCTGAAGTCTGAAAAGCCGAACCAGGTTATAAAGAGATGTAGCAAAATATATCATTTATTTTCAGTGAAACTTACAACATAGTGTTGATTAAAAAACCCCCAAACCTCATAGCATAGAAAGTTCATTATGAGGATTTTGTGGGAGGGGTATGGCAGGCGGCTTAAAACACTGGATTTTGTCATTATCTCTTCCTCCTTGTAAGCTCTCTAATACTTCCCAATCCCTGTCACTGAGTGACCTTTGCTTAGAGAGTTGGATGGCAGCCCTTGACAGAGCCTTACAGTCAGAACACAGTAACAGCAGCTGAAAAATCACCCATATATCAAACAAAAATGGAGGATGAGGGAGAAGAAACTAGATATTTTTGTTTTTTCGCCTTACCTTTTGCCTACTTTCAAGTGTCTACTTGAAAATGAATTTTTAGGTGTACTGAAATATAAAGGTAGAAAACATGGACCTAATTTTTAGAATTATTAAAGATTTTTTAAAGGCAAGTCTGGTCTTGGCATGTTTTCAGATAGACTTTTCCCACTATTCTCTAAATCTGTGCCAAATGCATATGGGCAGCATAAAAGTAGTGACATTTGGGTTAGTCCTAAAATTAGAAAGAATCCTGAATTAGGACTTGCCTTTGTCAATTTTTTTAACTTAAGAACCTTGATTCCAGAAGTAGAGAGCAGTTGTTTTCCCTTCCATGAAGGCTGTTGCTCAGTCTTTCTGAAAACTGAGTGCCCCTATTGGAGACTACACATGTGCTCTTTTCAAAGGGTGGGAAAGAAGTTCCCAATTTCAGTGACAAGTAGATTTAATTTACTATTTTTAAAATTCTTCTTTAAGACTTCAGCTTCTAGCATTTTAACTTTATTTCTTGATTTTAATATATAGATGGCTTTAGGAATGCTATACATACAATTTTTTGTGGTTATTCAAACAAAACTTCACAAGCAATTGAATAGTCCCACTGTAGGTATCTAATAAGGAATAGAACCTGCTGTATAGAACCACCAAAATGCAGGCAGTAGTAAATATTAGTTGACTGTTGTTAATGGTACATCATATTTTGCATTGTTTGCTTAATGTTTTAATTTTCACAACCACAAAACTGAAAAGCAAAGGTAAAACACATTTGACAGTGCTCTTGTTAGTGTTGGTTGTATCTGCTTCTTGGTATAGTGTCTTCTTTTGCTAAGTCTTAGATAAGCTTTCTGGGAGCATTGGATTAAGGAAGACATGCAGAAAATATCTCTAGTATATAGACATATGTGTATGAATGCTAAGAAGTTAGAAATATTTATTATATTAATTCAGGAGCTGTATATTAAACTATCTGCATTGTTAAGTAGGTGGATGTAGTCTTAACTGTAGTTAAGACTTTGATCTATGAGTGAAAGTGCTTTTATTAAAAAAAAAGAGTAGTGATTTCAATTCTTGCTTCTAATTAATAACAGTGGCTTAGTGGAAGCCACTGTTATTATCTAACTATCAGGACTTCAAAAATTAATATAAAGTGATTTAAATTAATATCAGAAGTCTGAAGTGAGACTTATCTCCTTAAAACAGAAGGGGAAACTACATCAAAAACTTCATAGAATGTTCTCAATAATGCATTCTGCTGGGATTGGGACGTGGTGTAGGAGAGCTCTGGTGAGAGAGATCATATCCAATTTGTACCTCAAAATCAATTCAGAAAAGCATTATCTTGCATGTTCTCATTCCAGGATGACCCAGAGAATGTGATTGATTAATCCATCTGAGATATAGTCATCTAGGCTTCCTCTGTAACAATATCAGGCAACTCTTGTATAAGTACAAAAGTTATTACAAACGAAGTCATTAGAGTTTGAAATGTATCGTCTATAAGTATCTGTTGTCCTAATGAGTAGGAAAATGCACATCTTTAGACTTTTGTAATGAAGTCTTTCACCATATTAGCCAACTAGAAAGCATTCACCGGAAATACTAATATAGGAATAAAATGATGTTTAGAAGCCAAATTTGAGACTAAAGCAATAGGATAATAATTCTGTGGTTCCTCCTCCTGTTGCAAGTGCATGGGGACACTCATGTACATCACCAGAATTAAAAACCTGACTGGATACAGGTGGAACACTGTCAACTTTTTTTTTTTTTTTTTTTCCCCTGGAAACTCAGTTTAACTTTGAAGGCTTTGTTAAACAAAACATTTTTACCTTTCTAACTTTTACATTAAAAGGAAAGCATCTTGTAGGTGTGTGGCAGAAGACAGATGGTAGAAGCTGACATGCAAGCTTTGAAAAATGCCTGGAAAAATGCTAAACAACTTCAAAAGTAATATGGCTATGAATCCAGATGTGTTTGACATAAAGTAGGTAACTTGATATTTTAATTTTTGTTTGGTTATCAAATTATTACTGTTTGTAGTCTTTAACAGTTTTCTATGTGTATTCTTCTGCCATATTTTCATTCTTGTGAATAAGAACTATAAGGAATGTTTTGATTCCAGACTTCTTCAGTATTAATAGGATAATTTATGTTGGAAGGGACAGAACAGGGTCAAGTTATATGAGGTTTCTTAATGCTCTGTCTGGTTGAATACTGTATATCTCCAAGAAAGGAAATAATAACACTAGTCTGGGCTCCTGTTCACTGTTTGAGCAGCCTCAGGGTTAAAAAGTTTCAACCTGAAACTGTATTGGAATTTTCCATTTTGCAACTTCTATGTGTTGCCTCTCATTCTGCCACAACAGGCTTCTGAGAGAAGTCTGGCTCTATCCATTTTTATCTATAACTTCCACTCTGCTGGACCTGCTACAATACGCTAGTACCTTTATTGGCTGGGAAGCCCAAAAGGGGCACATTGCTCCAGACACAGTATCACAGCTGCTGAATTGAGGGGTACTCTCTTGACATGTTGCCTATGTTCTTGCTAAGGCAGCTGAATACGTGGTTAGCCCTCTCTGCTGCAGTTATGCTATAGACTCATGCTCAACTTTTTGTCCGCCAAGACACTTAGGTCTTTTTCTGCAAAGATGCTCCACAGCTAGTCATCCTCAGCCTGTTATGTTGCTTCCAAATGCAGGATTTTGCATTTGCTGTTTTTGAACTTTGTGAGGTTTCTGCAAGGTCATTTTTTTTTTAGCATATGGCGATATCTACTGTCTCTGAAAGACAGCCCTGCCTTCCAGTATGTTGACTGTTTCCCCTCCATTTAATATCCTTCACAAACTTGCTCTTGAAAGAAGTAATTTTGTTAAGACCTACAGTTAGGTTTAGTATCATTCTGAGAAGGTGAAAGTCTCTAGGTGTCTTGTATTTGCTCTAGATTTAATAGACTTTAGTCCTCGCTTCAAGGTTTCTGTCTGAAAAAGAATGACATTGATTCTCAGTAGAGTCATAGGATTGAAGTGTAAGTTACTTGATATGACTAATCAGATGAAAAGGTTATAGAAATATGCAACAGAAATATTACTATTGGTATGAAGAAACTATGAATGGGAATGTTCAGGTGAGAAAACATCAGAGGAAACTGTGAAAGAAGAGATAAAAGAATTATGTATGTTTATGTCTAGGTCAGTGTTTTAATAAAATCAAATCATAGCTGCATGCAGTTTATCAGTAGCACTCAGTTTAGGGAAATAAAGCTGAAACCAAAGAAGAGGTTATAGGTAGAAAAGAAGATACAAAGCATGAATACGTGTTGTTTAATTGATCAGAGGTGGCACAGGATTAAGTTTGCAGTCGCTGGCAGTTCATTAACTCTATAAAAGTTTCATCCAAAAGCCAGCTTGTTGCCAGCCTATGAGAGACCCAGAATTCATACTAAGATTTCAGGGGCTGTTGATGCTCTTTGATCTGTCTTCACCACAAGTCATCTTGCACACGCTACTTGGATATGTGCATCTTCTTTCTTGTGAGCGTTTGACTATGAAATAATGAGAGTGTGAGTATAATATTTCTTAAAATTCAAACATCTCTTCTTCTATGGTCTTCCATTGAATGATGATACATTAGTTAAAGCTTTACACATTTCACTGTACGCTTAAAGATAGAGCAAAAGCTTAGAGTCATAGCATCTGGAAAACTTTGCACACGTTTTTTTTTCTTTGGAAGTGGAAAAGGAGGAAGAGGAAGAAGAAAGGTATCCACCCACATACCTATCCAGGTAGCAGTTATCTCTGCTGATACAATGCCAAAAGAGGCTCAGATATGTAATAATATGTAAAAAGCATAGGGTAATAACACTTTGCAAGATCTTGAAAGTTTTATTTGTCAGATTTTTGTTTATTTTTTAAACCCTCAACTTTGGCAGTTATAAAAATATACCATACCCACCTATCAGTTTCAAAAATTCTGACAATACCAGAAAGCCAGAATCTATTGTTACAGCTGAGAAAAAACACTCACCTATAACTACTTAATTTTAATGTTTCCATTAAAAACTATTTCCAAATATATGTAATGAAGTCTTCATGGCAAGAGAATCGGACAAGTTATTTGTTACAAGTTATTCATTTGGCTCTGCTGTTTGAGTTTTTTGTCCCTTGTTAAAAGAGAAACTGGAGACACTTTCTGTATTGTGATAGAGGCTCTGTGAAATAAAGTTTTGGATGACGATTTATTTTTTTTTCTGGTTCCCGACCATCCCACAGGAAATGGTGAAGTACAGGTAGAATATACTGATGCCTCTGATCTAGACATCTTTGTCAGATCTAAAGAGCCTGCTGTCCTTCAGCTCCTACATCCAGTATGTCATGTGGGTTTTAATAAATAAGTATTTTTGCAATTCGCCATCATGTAGTTCAGTGTTAAGGAGGGAAAGAAGTGATTTACTGATTTTTTTCCCTCAGCTTTTTGTTGTTTTCTGGCTGCTGCTCCATTTACCATCCTGCTGTTCTACTTAGCACTCCGTTAATATCACAGCTGTTCTGCTTCTGCCACCCTTAAGCTATGCAACAGGAAAAAATGGGACTTACCCTAGGAATCCACAGAATGAGTTTCCTGGAAATGGAAAGGAACAGAAGGTTGTGGAAACCAGAAGTGAAGGCCTCACAGAAACAGTTAGCAGATCTCTAAAACTTGACTGATATCTTCAGAAACAGGCAAGGTATTCCTGCACTTAAGAGAGTACTCGTTTATTTTGGTCATGAACAAACATGTTTTGACACCCTTACTGTGTGTTTTATCTTACTCCATAAATATCCTAACTGAGAGAAGTGAAATTTGCTCTGCACAACAAAAAAAGACAACAAAATGTGTATCTTTGTAGTTTTGAGTACTTCTGGTGGTGCCTAAACTAGGCAAAATGCATTGATGAGGAACTAAATTTTTTTTTGTTTTCTTCTTTTCGGTTGTTAGGTTTTATGTTGTTGTTTGTAATGCACCTGCTTAGAATCTAATAAAATCCAAAGCTTGTACTTGAGCCCCCAAGGGCTGCATATTCTGGCTTGTTTGGCGGCTCTGTTACTTTACTTGCCTGTCTAATGCAAGCAACATGACAGACCAATTGTCTGAAATCTTTGTTTTGAAGGACTACCACTTTAGCAAAAATCTCCTGCTGTGATTGCAGGACGTGCAGATGCAATAATTTTCAAGGAGGTTTTTGCACCTGGTTAGTTGCCACTCTGTTGACAGCAGAATGGCAGTGAAGGGTGCTCCTGTGCATTTCTGTTGCTGCCTACTTTTTCTATTTTTACCACATAATGACTAACAGCCAACAAAAGAAAGCCTGCCGCAACAACTTATTTAATAAGATTCTCCTCTTTTTCTAACATGCAACGCTGACTGATGCTTTTTATTGAGGAGTAATACCCTTTATCGTAAAATGCTTCCTCATCCCTTGATGTCTACTTTGAACACCCATTCAAAAATTTGATGAACATTTAATTTCATAACATTTGAATTTAAGATATGAGTAAAAAGGGTAATCTTGAAAAAAAAAATAAATTCAGAACTTTTCATCTGAAACCCCCTTGACCAAGTTTCCTTTAGCCTTTCTAAAATCACACTTTTATTGTTGAAAGAGTAAATCTGACTATTTTTGCCAAAGTTGTGAATGTGTTCCAACAAAATATTCTGTAAAAGGAAGTAGTTGTAAAGTATGTTGATGCATCTGTTTCTACTTTATGAAATTATAGTGAAACAACAGTGGATCCTTGCCCTCTCTTCTGGTCAGTTTGATAGTAATTGTGGCCAAATGGAGAGTTCTTAGACAGAAACAGGAAGGCTTGAGTTAAATTGTGTGACTCGCGCAGTAAGTAATGGGTGACAAAAAATTTATGGTATGGTGCAATTTGAGGAGGAAAACAAGCTTATTCTAAGAATAAGGAAACCTTACTTAATAACTGTACTTACTGCTTTTACAAGAAAAGTGAATAAATTGCATTAAGTCCAGAATGTACTGATTGTAATATTTCTTCAATTAGAGTTTTCCTTCAAACTGTCTGGTAAACAAAGTTAGAGAGTTAGAGCACTGGAATCAAGCATCAAGTTGGAGAATCTGAGTCTTATGCTCACATTGTTTAAAATGTTTTGGGTGGTTTTTTTTCGGAGTAAGCGCCTATATTTAGCAGTTGATCTGAGGCAAGTTTGTTTCCTTACGGTGAGGGTTCTCAAAAAATATGAGCAGTTCTTCCAGTCTGAATTGTACAATTCTAAAAATAACTTTTAGAAAACATTTTATTAGGAGGAAAATTTTAATAGCTAACTTTAAATTAAAAGAATAGGTAAGAAAACCAAAGAGGTTTATAAATAATTTTCCCTCTGTCCTGTCTCCAGTGTCTGGACCTATCCGCAAGGTTTAATGTCTTTTGTGTTGTAGCAAAGCTTGTGTGGTCCTCCGGTGTGTAGTCCATCAGGAAGGACCTGGTTGTGTGGTTCTTTCCTGTTCCTTTCAGAAATGTCTTAGTCTTTTCACTGTGCTAAGGGCTTTTTCTAGCCTCAGTCTCATTCTCTGCCTCTTCCCACCTCAAACTCTGCGTGCCTCATCCCCATCTAAAAAGCTTTTAACCCTCAGTGTACTCTCTATAGCAGAAGTAATCTGCTTTGCCTTCTCTGTGATCCTATCAGTCCCATTTTGAGTAGACATTAGTTTCAAGCTGAGAAACAAAACAGATGCTGTCCATTGTATTGATTCCTCACTGGTATTTCTGTACTCTGAAGACAGATGTCTTAATTAAATTTTACAGTTTTTCTGTATGTAGGAAGCTTTAATTGGTCTTTATAGCATTTGTTAGAATGAATAAGATGCAGCTCATTATATATCATAAGTGTATTAAAAGATCTTCAAATGTCACAAGAGATGTAGAGGAAGAAAGCTTTGATATTAAATCTTGCAATACAGATGGCTTCGCTCCTAGAAGTATACGACATGGATTAGGTTGTTTCATCCTGTCTTTTCTCTTTTATACCCTATTGTCAGGGAATTGTCAGAGTTGGAAGGGACCTCTAGAGATTGTTTAGTCAAACTGCCCTGCTAAAGCAGGGCTGCCTAGTGCACATACGACTAAGGTTTCTTTTTCAACTGTATTTAGAATATTCTCCTCCATTTCAGCTGGTGGGTGAAATGGTTTTGATTGCAAGGGACGAGGCAGTAGGGAAAAGCATATATTTGCAAAATGTCCTTTCATTTTAACAAGTTGTGGTTGCTCCTGAGTGGGCAGAGGAATCCAGATGATTCTAATAGATGTTTTTGGAGTCAGATCCAATTTCTGCACCTGATATTTAGCTATAAAACCACGACTTAGTTTTAAATATAGATGCACAAATGAGTGTCTGTACTGGTGATGTGTATGTAATAACAATGAAATTGTTTGAATTGAGATTTAATGCAGTTCAGAGATTTAACCTTGCATTACAGACGGTTTTTAAAGGGTCTAGGGTAATGGTGCTTGTAAAAGCTTCTGGACAGTAATGGACACACTGGGCAAGAACATAAGTAGCTGTAGGAAAGTAATGTAATTCCATCTCCTGCCTAGCTGCTGCATTTGCTTAAATGGGTAATTGTTGCCAAAGGCTTTAATTGTTGGCAACTGAAATCAAGTAGATTCTGGGGAATCCTGCACCACCTCATAAAATGAATATATTAAGTCAGTGCCAAGTACTGTTCCAAGGTTAAAAAAAGCCTAGATTGCTACAGAGCCAGCCTCAGATTAAATACTATTTGCTTGGTTTAATATTTTGATTGCTCCTGAATAATAAGCTCTTGAGTAACCATATCATGATGTTCTGTTAGGAGCCCTTGTTGGCACTGAATTTCATACCATAATATAATTGATAGGCTCCTGTGTCAGAAATCACTGTACAGCTAAATAAACAATATGTCCTTCTGTCTGTTCAGGATTGTGAAATGTTCAGAAATATTGATCCCCTGTGCCAGCTGAAGTCATAATGAAGATAACACCAAATGAACCAAAAGCTGCTTCAACTTGTCTCATCTATTAGCCTAAAGAATTGTAAAGTTAGCAACATATTGACCTTGCTGGGACGTACTAAAAAGTACTGCTGCTGGTGCTGCTTAGTATTTTCAAATAACTTCCTTTAGTAGGAAAAAGAAAAAACAAAACATTTAGCTAGTTCACCACTGGTTTGCTTTTTTATTTCTTCCTTCTGCCAATTTAAATGTGAACACTCAGTCATAAGGCATCAAACTCATCTTAACAGAGGCTGGCAAAAGCATTTTGTTGGCCAAAATTTTGCTATTATGAAGAATGTGGCAATTCTTTGGTTGTCATTTCCCCCCTCTACTTAATTCCAGAATTAGATGAATGCTTCACCTATGGCAGTGCTCTAGGTGTAGTGTAGGGAACTGTTAGAAATAATACAATGCGTCTGAGTTCACTGCTCACTCTTAAAGTCTCTCCCATTGAAGGAAACTTTCGTTTTCATTGAAATTCTGTTCAGTTATGGGATTTATGCTGTGCTAATTATGAATTTAAAAATTCAAGCTGGAGATAATAATATAGAATGATCAATTAAAGTAAAAAAGATTAAAAGACTCTCCATAAAAAGAAAATACATCATATTGATTTTTTCTGTGCCAAAAGAACATGTAATAGAACTAGGAAAATGTAATTTGGATTATTTTATTTTAAACATCAGGTATCTTCAAGAAAATAAGTAGATGAATAAGTTGGTAATGAATGTTATTCTCAACTAATTGCATTGATTTTATTGGTGTTATCTGGAGTCCTGCGCAAATACTGAACAGTGCAAAGAATCTTCAGTTAAATCTTCAATGGTAAAGAAAAGAATGACCCTTGAGGACCAGTGCTTATACTGCTCATCAGCACGTCATTTGATTCCTGCCAAGCAGGGCTCCGCCAGCTGTTGTCTGGGTATGATTTTTGTGAGGGTTATTTCCAGCAGGAAGCTGAGCTGTGACTATTGTGGGATATTTTGAGTGGAGGACAGTACAACCATGTAGGAATGAATTAAACTGTGTTGTGCTGCTTGGTTCCTAAGGCAAGATGAGTCCCTGGCCTGTTCTATCTAGCAGTGTAGCAATAACCTTTGTGTGTTACAAGCCTTTTAAAAAACTTCTTGGAATTAATTGGTAAAGTAAAAATATTTCTTTAGATTTTTTTTTTATACACGTAATAAATTGCAAGCAGAAGGATAACAGCACCACTAAGACAGTATTCAGACTTTAAAAGCTTTGTTACTTTGAACTATTTTTTTTTCTTTTAAACTTGTTTTGGGTTGAAGCTGATTTTATAAAAATTTCCTAATTAGATTATTTACGACTCTTGTTTCTCTGTCATTAATCTTTCCCATATCCTCACATATCCCCATCTTTATCAAAAACTACCTGCAGTGCAATATACAATAACACATATGTACCAGTCCCTACAAACTGAGCTCTGATAAGACTAAAACCAGTGAGACAGTATAAGTCAAAGTTTAGGCTCAGACTGAAAAGCTGTTCATGAAGTTTATTCCTTTTTAACAGTATTTGCACTGAGACATGAGCCATTACGACTTTTGGAGGTGGCTGACTTCTTCCATAAACTGCATCTTTTGAACTGGCCAAGGTCATAAACCATCACTAAAACGAAAGTTGAGGAAACTGCCTCTGAAGTTGCACAGCTAGGAACAGTTTTTCTTGTTAATACTATCAATAAAAAAGTACAAAGTCAAGCTGGATCACAGCATTACCTACAAATTTTAAGTAACTAATCAGTAAAGTCTGAGAATATACCTCATCTCCTATGCAGTTTGCTTCGCTTGCAAGTAAAGATCGTTCTGCTGCAAGTACTGAACCTAGCATCTAACAAATGGAGCACATTAAAAAAAGTCTTCCTACTTTGTTGGATTTTTATTAGGTCTATTAGTTCTGCTATCCCTTTAGTCCTATCAATTTCTGGCATATTTTCAATAGTGGGTTTTCAGGTGGAAGTGTTTCTATGAAACTGAGTCACTAGAACTAGTTCTGACAGATACAGTATCGCAGAATGGTTTGGGTTGGAAGGGACCTTAAATGTCGCTGAGTTCCCTGCCATTCTATTTTGTGTCTAGCTTCAGGTGGATCTGAAAAAATAGCTTGGATATGGCTGTTATTGATGTCAAAATTTTCTCTGAGTTTTTAAATAGATTTCTACGTGCAAGTGCATAGTTAGCTCTGAGTTTTAGATTTTTAAAACTTTTTAACTGAACAATGAAACTCTGTTTAACTTGCACATATGATTCTTTTTCTGATCTCCGAAGAATCCAAATATGTGATACCAAAAGCAGTAAAACAAAAAATCATTCTGTGATTGCAGTTTATTTTGAGCTGCAGTTTGAGAAAGGCTGATCTGTACTGTGCTTTGTAGATAAACCTTGGAATAGAAGTTTTGACAGTAGCTTCTTGATAAGATCCTCAGTGGTGTATATGTGTATGTTAATCTTTTATTTTTTCAGGAAGCTCACGTGAATCAAACAACCTTGGATAGAAAGCTTTTGGGCAGTCTGTTGTGCGATTTGTATTTTGCTGTGAAGAATCTGAATTTTAGACTTGTGTAAACAGAAAGGGTGTTGGAACAGGGCTATTGTACCATTACTTGAAATAGAACATGAATCTTACAGGTACAAGGATATGGGCTTTAATCTTGCACATGCACTGTGTGCATGCTTTATCTTATCAACATCTACCAATAAGGCTTTCCGTTGCAATAATTTTTGTGATAGTTGCTGGGAGTCTATTAGATGACTTACACAATCTCTGTGTGGATATGCTGTTGAGGTAAATGTTGTCTAGTCAGTGAAATAAAGTTCTTGACTTTTAAACAGGAATTTTATTTATGGCTTTGGGTTAGAATTAACAGTAAGTTCTGGCTAGTTATTTTTCTGAATTAATGCACCTCTAAAAATTAATCATAGAATGCTTTAGATTGGAAGGGACCATAAAGATCGTCCAGTTCCAGCCTCTTGCCATGGGCAGGGACACCTCCCACTAGAGCAGGTTGCTCAAAGCTCCATCCAGCCTGGCTCCGAACACTTCCAGGGATGGGGCATCCACAACTTCTCTGGGCAACCTGTTCTAGTGCCTCACCACCCTCATAGTAAAAAATTTCTTCCTGATATCCAATCTAAATCTCCCCTCTTCCAGTCTGAAGCCATTAGCCCTTGTTCTATTTCTACATGCCCTTGTGAAAAGTCCCTTACCAGGTTTCTTGTAGGCCACCTTTAAGTGTTATAAGGTTGCTATAAGGTCTTCCTGTAGCCTTCTCTTCAGTTGAAAAAACAAAACACTTCTAGAAAACTTTCTCCCTTATAATAACTCTCCTGTCTTAATGTCAGCAATTTTGTATTGATTATTCTGTTACAGCTCCACGAAGAAGCACGTAATAGCAGTAGCAAGTAACTGTCCTCTGCAGCACTGATGGACAAGCGTATCTTGATATGCCCAAGGCAATTTTATCCCTTGGCTGCTCCCATGGAAACTGTTAAGACTGTAATATAACAGCACATAACCATACAAAAGGGATCACATTAAATGAAAAGATGTAGAATATGTTTAGTACTCTACCAGCAGTTTGAGAGACACAACTTGGCAAGGTGTTCTGGAGGGCAGTGGTCATAATAATTTTTCTGTCTTTAATTTAAATATTATGTTATTCATATGTATTGCAAGCTCATATAGAAAAGGCATGATTTTCTGGCAACTCTTTAGGAATGTGGCAAATGACGAATAAAAACATGGTTTCTTTTTGAGTTGGTGTTACCTAATGTGAACTGTTTGTTGATGGTACTGGCAACACAGGAGTTAGTAATTTTTTCAGAGATTAAAACCATCTTCTCTGCTGAAATCAAAATGCTCTTTCAAGAGATGTAATGAAAAAAGAACTGTAGAGCTTGTATGTTCCCTGACCCCTCCCCTCCCCCAGCTTTTATGAATTTGCTTTGTCTTAGAGATGAATTATGTGTTTAGTTCACTCTGAAGTGAGAGGAAACCAAGTTTGATAAGTTCCTATATTGAATACACCACCCCCGACCACATGACCATGTAAATTGGGATTTTATTTCTGTTGTATATTTTTAATAATTCTGAGAACATTTAGAGTTCTAACTTTAAAGACACATTTGTCCCGATTGCTAGATTAAAAAAACAAACCAAGCTCTTCATAGGATTTAGACCATTCAATTTTCACAGTTCTAAATATGGCCACAGGCATCTATCTTTAAGCAATCACATCTAAAACACCTGGTTCTTTTTCACAGTCATAAGAGATGAGATGGTAAGAAGTTTAGAAGGCTTCAATTACAGTCAAGAAAAATGTATTTGCAGTACTTCAAAGCATTTCAGAATACTGAAAATTTCCTGAAAATAAGGTGCTAGTCCTTCTATTTTACTTCATTTCCAGTGTGAGGTGTTATGTTGCTGTCTTGCTAGATTATTCTTTACTAAATTATTCTTTATTTCAAGTACAACATTGAAGTTTCCATATATTTTTAAATGTTTGATCCTCTTACTTTTCATAGATTATCATCCAATGAAGGTGTGTTATAGTCATGCAATTTTATTTTAGTTTTTGCCAATAGCATTAAAGTGTTGGCATTTCTCAGGATCAAAGGTACTGAGCAGGTAGTATTTTTTTAACTTTTTTTTTTTTTTTTAACTTCATGTTAATTCTAATGATATCCAAATATCTTATTTTTTATTACCACAAGGAATGTATATATTTCTTTAGCTAATTGTAGGTGGTGATTTTTATTAATCCGTGTATATATAAACTGGTTTTTTTATTTGGAGTCAGTAGATACTTTCTCCCTTCAGCCACAACAGCCTATTTCAAAAACTCTTGCTCCAGACTATAAAAAAACTCAAAAGCATGTGTGTGTATGAAGGGAAAGAAAACTTGTCTCAAAATCATTAAGCATTTGTCACCCCTTAAATTTTGGGCTTTGACATTGGTAGTGCCACTAAAACTAGGAAAATTGTCACTATTAAGCACTGAACTCACTCATACTGAAACCTGTACTCAAACTCATTTTTTTCTATCAGTGTGTGAGGTACCAGTGTAGCAGAATCTGCAGAGGACCATTCCCATCAGCCAGGCATGAGATAAGGGAGGGAATGCGATAGAGGGAATGAAGATAAGAATATCCCACTGTCATCTCTTAACATCCTCAGAAGTCACTTGTAAAATTGAGGTCTTGGAGCCTGGGAGTTGTGGTGATAAAGAAGGTGGAAGGTGATAGTGACACCTAAGAAGCAAACGGAGCAAGTAAGAACTGGGGCAACATATGGGGACTCTGGGGAAGCAGCCACAGTTGGGACAGGAGAGCTTCAGAAGGTGGCTGAGGTGCCTGATCTCAGCCTTGCTGGTCAACCTCTGGGACAATAGTTGGCCATAAGCACCGCTTCAGTGGGGAAGACGTTCACTATTTTTCATTAAATGGGGGTTTCACTATTTTTCCCAGCTTTGAGATGAAAGGATTTTAAATTTCTGGATGAGAGGAAGAAGGGAAAGACTTAGGTTTTCTTGCTAGGAGATTTGATAGATCAGGCTACCTCTTATCTGCAATAACAGCATTTTGACTTGTGTACTGAGGAAAGAGCCTTTGCAAAGGAACTGGCTTGACACTTGAGCATTTTCTCTTCATATCCCTAGCAGTTCTGAAATCCACAGATTACGAAAACCAGCAAAGTTTAAACATGTTGTACCAAACATAAATTTAAGACATTTTAAAAGGCTGCCCTGATTTATTTTCTTCTACATTCTGTTGTTGTGGAGTGACATGGCATTAAATCTCATTTTAATGTTATGGAATTCAAAAAGTATTTCTCAGCGTTATTTGTTTCTTTTTACTGTGTGCACACCATATGTTTTAGAAATATGTTGTTGGGAAATATGGGGGATTTGCAAGTGTAAAAACACTTACATTATTGCCTTTTTTTTTTTTTTTTTTTTCCTAAGAAAAATTGCTAGGAACTGAGAGCAACTTGTAATAAGTATAACAGAGCAGGAGAGGGAAAGTACTTGCTACAGTAAATTAGTAGAAGGTGAAAGCTGCAGCAATATTGTTGCTTGGCCAGGTTCATATGGTGTGACCTCTAACTATGCAAATAGATATCTGAATGCAAAATTCAGATGTGTCTTTAAGTAACGTTTTCAATTCTGTATACATGCTTATTTGTGTGCAAAGTTACAATAATTTTATAGACAACTCTGTATGCCATTGGCAAAACCCAAGTGACTATAGGTCACTATGCCTTATTACTGACTGACATATCTGTCCTACAAAATGTTTTTCTTCTGTTTGTTAATTCAGACTACCTGCATAAAAAACTTACTTTTTGTAGGATTCCTGCTTTGTGAAGCTAGTACCTAGAGCTTTAGAAATATTTTTCATAATTTTATAAAAAGGCAAAGTCCAAAATAAGTACATAAAGGTGAAATTGTGTGTAAGAGTTAACTCTGACTGTACAGTGTGTTCAGCCCCTTCCCTACTCAGCAAAAGGCAGTTTCACACAATTGTTGTGAGAGCACTTTTAAAGCTAGCCATGCTCTCACATGGAGTGGTGATAACAGCTAGTGGGAAGAGGGCCTATCAAATGAAGTATTTCTCTCCTGTGAAACAAAACACAGGGAAAAAAAAAATTGTTCCTTTGTCTTTAGAGGAGATTAAGTATCAGGGTAATTGGCAGGTAGCATGCACTGAAGATACTGAGGATGAAAAGAAACCAGCTGCAAGGATTCAGTTCTTGATATTGGTAAGAGAGTGTAGAGAATTTGGTGCAAATATTGTACATGTACTTGCTTATTTCCATGTGTTTATTATGTAAATGTGGGATTTTTTTCCTGATTAGAGGGACACTTAAGAAACAGCGGGAATAAACCATAACTAAGGCAACATATAAGGATGTAAACAGCCTGGGGAATCTAGGAGAGCAGACGCAGTTGGGATTCAGTTTCTGTGGTGGGGTAGTTTGAGGAATTATACAAGCAAATAAGAGTTGCAGAATTGGGTTAATATCTTAGCTTTTGTAAAGTTTAATGCAATAGAGCTGTTTCAAAGATGGCCAAACAGACGCACGAAAAGCATTAAGAGAAAATATTTTGACATATTTTTGAAAAATATTTATCACTCCAATTTGGGAGCTGTAAAAATATGACCACAATATTGCAAAATCTAATGATATGCAAGTGCAAGGATGCAAGAGAGGGCTTTGCGCCTGTTCTGCAAAAATAGATTGTGTTACTCTGTTGTGTACTTGGTAATAGCAAGAACAGCCCCCTCTTCCTAAGTTAGGCTGATGTCAGAACACCTGTTAACAGAACCAGTTCCTCTGCAGCATGGAAATTCAAGCCTTACGTGTAGACAAGGATTTGCTGATGATTCTGGTGAACGGTGCTTTCCTGCAGCATGCAAGCCTGTATCTGTCTTCTGTTCTGAAGATGGGAAGTTGGTGTGCCACTACTTCTTGTGGGTACATTCAGCAGGTCTGACTTTTATATGTTGCAACTTGTCCAAGTGTTCTGTGCCACCTAATAAGAGGAGAGAAACAGATTTTCATGAGGACCTGTGGTGCTGTGATGGGCTGCAGAGTAAGTGATAAAAAAAATAATTTTGTCCTAAATTATTTTTTTTTTAGTTATTTAGTTATAGACAACAATGTGCATTTTTCTGCACTGATGGTGAGATGAATATACAACTTACAGGCCTGATTTTGAAGGAGAGTGCTTTGTGTTTTGTATCAGAGGAATGTTTCATTACCATGTAAAAACTGCTCCTTTACTGCTGTCGAGGCCAACATTAGCATGTGGAAAACCTTCATGCGGTTGCAAAATTTCAAAGCCTATGCTATCCCATTGCATTCTGTCATGCAGGCATGGTGTGTTGTTTTTATAGAAAGCTCAGTAATACTTAGCAGGGAGAGAACAAGAATGCTTGTGTGTGTTGGCTCCAAGTGGCCGTGACAAGGACACCTCCAAAGATCTGCTTAATTATGCTTCTGCCACTACTTGGCAGAAGAAATGCAGAAGAGTCAGCATAACAGATCTTTGAACGGCTGCCATGGTGTTGCTGTATTGTAGCCCTTCAGCTTCTTGGAGATATTCTCTTGCATTTTCTGCACTGAGGCTGTTTCGTTGGCTGTGTGCTTGTCAGAGAATAGTATAGGGCAAAGGTATATGTGAGGAAAACATGGGCAAATGACACTGCTGTAGAGCTGCTGAACAAATTGTGCTGTCACTCACTTGGATATGTATAAACACATAGGTGCACTGCCTGCCAATTGGTTTAAGCTATGTTCCCCTTATTGAAGAGCTGAAGTTCTGCATATACATCAGACCATTATGGCTGTAGTATCCCTGCAGGCGTATTACTATTCTGCCATTGTAGATGGATGCAGTCCCACTTGCCAGAATGATCATGTTGGTCTAGGGCATGTATTAAATCCGTGGCTGAACAGGGAGGTGAAAGCATAGCTGTCTGTATCCCACCTGAGTGAAGCACCTTTCTACCTCACCCATTCTAATATATAAACTGAATAGCTGGAATATTACTAATAACTGCAGTGTATTCGCTGTATTTCTTAGGTGCTACTGTTTGCAGACAAGACTGGGTCCCTGTGAAACATAGTAACAAAAATAAATGACATGTGCAGGAGTCACTGCCAGCTGGCTCAGATGTGGTCAATCTCAAAACCTCTTATCGCAGCCTTTCACAATACCCTTACAAAGGCCCTTCAGCACTTCTCCTGTTTCTTAGTTCTGTACCATGAACATGTTGTGACTTACCCACCCTTGTCTATTGTGCTGCAAGATTTCTATTATTTTTTATATGCTTAGCAGAAAGCTGTCCCTGAGACAGCCCAAAGGTGTCAGCTGGCAACCTTCAGTATGCTTCCCAAGAGCCTGTATTTGCTGTCAAACTTGACAACTCAGATCATACTGGTCAGCACTTGTTTCTAGCTCCTTGGTTCAGCTGAATGCTTGCACAGAGCAGGATGCCCGTTTTCCAATGCTTAGAGCTAAAGGCATACTGTTTTCACTGACTTGTCACCCTCATCCCAACACATCTTGAAGATGACAGTCTGCATTCCTGCTTTATGAATAGAGTTTCAAGACTCATGTTACATGGCATAAGGTACCTAGGAGAGAGTATGGACCTATCTTGGGGTTGGTGCATATATCTGGAAGTGTGTGGGATTAGGTCCCTCCTCAGGATGAAGGTAAGTGTATGGGTCAGAATGTTCAACATGTCTTTGAGTGGGGCTTACTTGCCTCTGCGTGAATGAGAGGTTTGGAGAGGAAAGTGAGTTCACCTTGATTCAGTGTCTCAATAAAGATGACAGGCAAATCTCTCTGTCTAGAGGAGAGAACCCCAATAGCTGACTTGGAGGAAACTACCTTGAGCAGGGTAGACCTGAGAAACATTGTTATATCCATACTCTCCCTGTGCCTCCACCTGTGTCCTGATAACTGTTTTCAGGACTCAAGCTCTTAAACCATCTCTCTGGAGGAAGCTGTCTTTGAAGGAGGAGGTTCCAGGCAGGTGTCTGTGTACATTGTTCCTGATGTATGTCTCTGCCAAATACAACAAAAAGTCACTTTGGTCCTCTCCAAACCTGCTGGACTTAATTGCCTTCCAGCAAATTTTGTTCAGTATCAAATTTAGTTACTGAATGACAAATATGTGAGACACTGGTAGAGTGACAGCTTTTTATATGCAGTGTGGCAGTTGTGTCTGTCTTTGGCTGGGAGGCACATATAAAGCAGATTTGGGTCTGCTGCTGACACTGGTCTCTATCACTTGCTATGTCAGATGAGAGTTGAAAGGTGTTGGTGCAGGAATGGACTGCATCTGTTCTTTCCAAATTCAGTTTTCTTTGTTCAGTGTGGGTTGATATTTTTTTTCTGGGTATTCTGGATAAGACTCTGTCAAGGTAACTTAGGGAGTCTCTGAAGGCTGATAGTGGGTAAGTAGCTGATGGATGGAGACCTTATCTTGAAAGAAGCTGCTGAGAACACTGTACAAGGTACAATAGATCTGCGTAGGAGGAGTACTATTCTGCTTATTTCCAGGAGAAAGATTTTTTAGGAAATTCTCACTTCTACTATGATGGTGTACATATTTATGTTCATGTGTTGTCCTTCTTTTCTGTCCTCAAGTCCAGCAAATATGGTCGCTTTCTTTGTGCCTTTTAAGCTCTTTTACATCTTTTCACCAGAGCTTCTCCAGTATAAGAATACAGAAATAATTGTTTAAAGTGAAGCCTGATTTTAAGAGCCATTTGTTACTTTCTATGCCTTGGTCAGACTATTCTAGCCTTGTAGTAAGCTCTTCCCCTCCCAAATTAGGTACATGCAACATTAAACTGAAACAAATTCAAATTAATTTCTTTAGTGGTTTGAGACTACGTGGTTTTTTTTCAGCCCTAGTGTTCTCCCTGCTGTTTTTTTCAGAAACTGGAATAGCATGAAAGATAAAGTGGGAAGAAAATATGCTCAGAGGGGTGTGCCTTGTCAGAGCAGAATGATAGGAACTGCCACAGGTGGATATAAGTCATGATTATCCTCTGACAGCAGCTTTTGCTCACTTGGCTGATTGGACACCCTTTGAATAGGGTTCTGCCCATAAATGGTGCACCATTTGTACTCTTACCTATAGTTGCAGTGTGGTAACTGCGCCCTCAATAACTAAAGCTAATAATTGTGCACATATATTGCATAGGAGGAATTGAAAAAAATCTCATGTTAACGTTACAAACGGTATGAGTAGCCAATCATTGTAGAGATGTAGAAATTTGATGATAAATTGACAGTAGAGAGCTATAGTAGCATGCACTTGCGAACAATAGCCTGATCAAAGAGGCAAGTAAAGATGTATTGGAATAATTCAGATTGCTCAATGCCATATGACTTTGATACAGGAGGAGAAGACATGCTCACATCTGGAAGTGATACATGAGGGATTTTGAAAAATATTATGTTCAGTCGTAGTACAGCTGTGGAATAGAGGAGGTGAGATGTCCAATAGAAGGAGGCAGAGGTACAAAAACACTCTGAAGGGATATGTGGGCTAATCTAGCTGTTTCTTTGTAAGGAACATATATAGTACATCACCAGCCAGGCACCGTGACAAATATATTTTCTGAATAGGGCAGTTACTTGGTAATCTTAACCTGAAACAGCTGAGTCCGAAGTCATGAAATCCCTCTTACATGGTCATACAGATAGACTTTTATCACTTTCTCTGACTTTTGTCTCTCATTACCTTTGTTAAATCAGAGTCTTTCTAACCTTACAAGCACACAACGTAAGGGCTTTGAACAATTTTCCCAATGACCTTGAGTTTATGAAGTCCTGTTACTAAGCGTACTAGGAAGTGACTGTCTTAAACTGCCTATTTCACTCCTAAATTTCAGCAGAAACAGGAAACTAGGCTCCCACCCGTCTGATCTAATGAAAATTTACAATATGCAGAGATGTGACTGATTTCAGAGCTGCCTCATCTCTTACTTGACTTCAATGTAACAATATGAATAAAGCGATTGGGGTTTGGCCCCACCTTAATTTTTAAATAATGAAAACTAGTATGGGTGTGAAGGTGACAGACACAGGTAGTAACAGCAGAAGTCATTCATCACACAGTTGCAAATCCACACATTTCAGTTACGCGTGACTTGTGAAGAGTACATTTGTGCACCTGTCTTCTGAGTACTCTGAAAACCACAATGTACATACAGAATCTGTAAGTTTTTGTTCCTTGATGTGTGTTCCATCTTAATTTCAGCATATTGCTATGTACTTAAAACATGGAATTTAAAGTGAAGAAATGGTGGCATGCACTTTTGTCAATTAGCCATGACCTTGCTCTGGTTGAAAGTCACATAGTGTAAGAACTGGCAGAGCCAAGTGATAGATGAAGGCAACAACCTAATATGTTTAATACTTCAGCACAGGATATTTTGATTGTTAGTTTCTTGGGAGATTGGTTAATTGCTTGTTTATCTTCTGTGTAATTTGTTACTAAATAAGCTTTAAAAAGCATAATTTTGGAATGGAGCCAGTCTGAATCTGATCCATGTTGACAGCATAAAGCCTCCTTCACTTATGCATTAATGCTTAGCCTTGTTTGCTGTGGTTTAATGGAATTGTGTAGAATGGCTTGGATTGAATCCAAATAGAAACAAATTTTACTGAGAGTTGTTGGGTCTTCTTCTGGAGTTTCTAACAGCTTATAATGGGGAAAGGGCTGGGAAACTGGAACTTGGCCACAGTTTTACCCATACTGACTAATTAACAGAATTAACATAATTACTGTGCATGCATGTAAATGACACTAAAAGGAGCTTTGTGGATCTGCTAGGATAGCAGGTTTTCTAAGTTAGGCGTAGCAAAACTTTCTGCTCCTTCCAGTTTCAAGACTGTTTGTTGATTAACGCTCCTTCAAGCTGAGCAGTCTGGCCTGGATCCAAGGAGTTAAAATGTTCATGGTGAGGCTGTGGTTTGAACATAATGTGTGTTAATTGAGCTTTAAGGCTCCTCTGATCAGATTGAAAAATGATGACTTTATGACATGAAGTACTAAAAAAATGATAAGCTTACTGTAATGTTTCACATTTGTTAAAAATACTTAGATAAGCTAACTCTGCACTGAAGGCTTTACAATGGATCTGCTAGCCTTTTTCCATGTTGCTCTGTCTTTATGATCTATCATAATCTCATTCTGCAAGTGACACAAGAAAGCATGAAACTTCCATGAACCATAACATGTAACCATGCCAGACAGGCAGTTTTATGCCTGTGTCAAACCCAGACGGGATTGATATTTGTGTCTGGTGTCAGTGACAATGGGACTGCTGTCTGTGTGTCATACCTGACTTGCATGTCATGTGCAAGAGGGGCTGGAAACTAATATTAAAAGTTCACTCTAATGGAGTACCTGGAGTACTGTGTCAACCTCTGGAGTCCGCAACAGAGAAAGGACATAGAACTGTTAGAACGGGTCCAACGGAGGGCCACAAAGATGATTAGAAGGATGGAGCACCTCTCCTGTGAGGACAGGCTGAGAGAGCTGGGGCTGTTCAGCCTGGAAAAGAGAAGGCTCCGGGGAGACCTTCTAGCAGCCTTCCAGTATCTGAAAGGAGCCTACAGGAGAGCAGGAGAGGGACTCTTTGTAAGAAGTGGAGTGATAGGACAAGGGGTAATGGTTTTAAACTGGAAGAGGGGAGATTTAGATTGGATATTAGGAAAAAATTCTTTACTGTGAGGGTGGTGAGTCACTGGAACAGGCTGCCCAGGGAGGTTGTGGATGCCCCATCCCTGGAGGTGTTTAAGGCCAGGCTTGATAGGGCTTTGAGCAACCTGGTCTAGTGGGAGGTGTCCCTGCCCATGGCAGGGGGGGTGGAACATGATGACCTTCAAGGTCCTTTCCAACTCTAACCATTCTATGATTCTATGATTCTATGCATCTTCATGCTTAGGAAAGTAGAGAATTTCTAGGATATAGCTTCAGGTAGTTGACTCTTATACAAAATGGATGTAGAAACAGGATTTGTAAAAAGCCCTGTCACATTGAGGGATGCTTAAGGCAGCAAAAGAAAAGGTAAAGCGGGGGCTTCCCTACAAGCAAGCAGACGAGAAACAAGATGCCCTCACAAGGCAACAAACTCAACACCATGATTCAATGTCTTGTTCCTTTTAGCTTGTTTTTTCCTGCTGCAACATAGTTTTGAGTTAACTGCAAAGGCACAGGAAAACCAAAGTTGGAGATATTCACAAAGTGTTTTATTGCTTACTGGCTAGGACATATGGGATATAGGAAAAAATTATTTTAACTCTAACGTGTTGTGTACTTAAAAGGCTGATGGTAAAAATATATGGATATTGATTAAGGGGCTTAAGATACTTTATGAACTCCATAGTGCTCTTGGTGTGATGGCAGTTTGGTAGCAATACTCAGGATTTCAAAGTGACCTTTCTGACTGGCCCAAGCTGTGGCCCCATGCTGTGGAGCCTGGGGTCCGAGATACCCAGGCGTGTTTGACCTGACTTGTATTCATACTATCAGTGTTGCATTTGTCACAAATTGCATAGCTGGGTCGCTTAGAAGAACTGCTACTGCTGAGGCTGTGCTCTTTCAACATTGGAACCAGCGTTGTGATCCTCTGGCACTAGAGTACACCAGCTTGTGCAGTGCTCTTGGTTTGTGAATGCTCTTTGCACTGGGCAAATGTGGTCACAGACATGCTTGGCCTGAGCTGGCTAGGAAATTAGGTAAAGCTTTGTAGATTGTTGACTTGGATATGCACTTTTGCACATTAACAACTTTTGGATAAAAAGTATTTACTTAAAATTTTCTGTAATTTGCTGTGTAGTGGCCTTCCTGCTGTCTTGCTGCTTTTCTGTAATCTTCTTACCTTCTTAGCTATCATGGGACCTTAGATTGTAAACTGAGATCAGCATACATAATTCTAGAAGGTTCAAGATGCTGCCTTATGACAGCACCCCTGCCACAAACAAAGCAGGATATAGTGACACAGTATTTTTTTTTTCAGTATGTTGTTTGAAGTCTTGTAATGTAGTGTATACTTGTTTGAGTACACAGAATAGAGGCTGCTATGGAATCAAACTAGCATGTTTCTTTGACTAGGTCTCAATCATTCCAGACTTCAAAAGCTCAATAATTTTTGTGATTTGTTTTTCTGTTTCATAGCTGATGGCTAGATAAGAGTGCTTTTTCCAGCTAGCACTGGCACAATTCCCAAAACCCAGGTAATTAGAATGGCACTTTTAAAAGTATACAGCTGAGTATTTTCTATTATACTTCTAAGTATACAATTTTCTACATTTTTCCATAGATTTTTCTCTGTCTTTGTAATCACTTTAAAAGCTGTATGCTAGAGAGAAAAAGTGATTTTCTTTTTTCATGGGTGTTTTATATATACTTTAGATGGAAAACCAAAAAACAAAAAAATAGATTCCTTGTAATTTCTCTGAGTGCATGCTGTCTCACAAAATGGTGATATTTGACAGTTAGGGTAATGGAGAGAACCACAAGAATAATCTTAAAACATGATGACCAACCTTTTTTTTACCTTTTTTTTTTTTTCTTCCTTCTTTTAAAAAAAGACATCCCAGTCACCCTGCAACCCTTACAGTTTGGTGAATTTTCTGGAGTGTGCAGCTGTGCATAAAACTGGATGAATTTTTTTTCTGTTGAAGCTTGGCTACTGCATTTGGTCCCCGTCTTCATTGCCAAAGGAACAGGGAGACACAGAAGCTAGTGCTGGCTGGTGTTATCATGTTCTTTGCAGAGCCAGTAGTGGCTGGGTGAAACTCTTGAAGCTTTGTATCTAACCCCTGCTCTATTTTCTGCCTTCTCAATTTTTCTCTAAACAGGTAAGCATAAAGATATCTGCAAAGGGATATAAATAGCTTTACTTTTCAAATGATCCCAGTTCTTTCAGCTTCAAACCATGGCAAGTTCCACTCCATTTAAATCTGTTTGCACCAGCTGATTATATGAAATGTTGACAAATATCTTCCATAGAAATATTCTATTAGTGAGATAAGAAAGGAAATATGGATGTATTGGACAGAGTCTTTAGTCAAAGTTCACAGTGACCTGTGTGAAATCCCAGTTGGTCTCATTCAGTATTTTTCTGGTTTTGTTATTGTAGTCTGTTAAGTGGCCACAGAAGGAGCAGGAGCAGTGCAGAGAACTGAATGATCTGTTCTTTGCAAGAGGTGAATATTTACAGTACAAGGCTATGACACAATGATACAGTCATACAGACTGCAGCTTACACTGCCACTTATTAATGCTATTTATTATTCTCTTGAGATTGTGGCTTGAGATCTGAGTTGGCTATTCCTAAGAAGTACACGAATGTTACAGACACTTTTCATTTTGTTGACTTGACACTGCCCAGTTTAGAACTGCATTTTTGTCACTGTAATAAGGTTATTGAAATAATATTTCCTTTATTAGCCAGGATCTAATGCATGGCTGGGATGAGGACACTGGGAGAAGGGCAGAAGCATTTCTAGATGTATTGTTTGCATATACTTCAAAATTATCTGCTGTGGTTTAACCCCAACCAGCAATTAAGAACCCAAAGAGCTGTTCATACATACTTCCCTATGGGATGGGGAAGAGAACAGGAATAATAACAGTGAGAAAACTTGTGGGGTGAGACAGTTTAATAGACAAAGCAAAAGTTGTGCATACAAAGTAAACTAAGGGGTGACATGAGAAGCAGACTGTGTAAGCTCTGCTCAACAGTAACAAAAACAATCTCTGTAGTATCAACACTGTCTCCAACACGAGTCCAAAGCATAGCCCCATACTAGAAAGACTGGAGAAAACTAACTCTGCCCCAGCCAAAACCAGCACATTTGTTTAAGTGGAGATTCAAGTTACCAGTGTGGTTACTAGTGGTCTGTAAAACTGTGTGTTATTTGGTGTCTGTCACAGTTGGACAGGATCTCAAGCATTTAATTGGAAAGTCATTGTCACTTTCCTGTTTCTTTATGGCATTTTCCAATATTCTGTTCCAGGCTGCAATATCAATTTTGGGTTCTTTTTTTGTTTGAATTTTTGATTTGCAGGCACCGGGTATCTGTCAAATTTCTAGAATTTCAAAATAGACCTTAGTAATAACTCTTTACTGAAAAACCTTGCTTGACTGTATGCATAATGTTCCTTGCATAAAATCCCTCTGTATGAGTAGATTTTTCACAAGAAGCATTTGGGTTTAATAGTGTAACAATCTGAGAAATACAGCTTAATGGTTAGATGCTTTGTAAACTATCCATATTTTACTTCTGTTGTCAAAATCTAGTTTACTAGTGTTGCTTTTGGTAAGCCTCTGTTATGGTAGAGTTTTTCAAGTGTTTTCATTGCACTAGCAATTTACTTTGAGCTAGGTGACTGAGAAATCTAAAGTCTTTTAGAATCTTCTGGTTAATTAAGTTTTTCCCTTTATTAGCATAATGAGATGTGGAACAAACGTGCTGCTGAAATTGAGAGGCAGAAGAATGAGGTTAGTGGATTTTAGGATAATAGAGAGGATATTTGATTTAAGTTAATCTATTGGGTCCTGTATACTTAAATGCAAATAACTACAAAGAGCTGCCTGAAGAAATCTGTGACTTGCTTTTTCGCAGTGCAGTTGAAAATGAGATCTGTTCTGAAGAGCTTGTTCAGGACAAATACTGAAATTGTGAGTAAATTCATACGTACTCCAAGGGTTAAATCTGAGAATATGATTTTTTTTTTTTTTTTTTTTTTTTTTTTTTCCCAAAACACAGATATGTTTTAATGGGTTGTGTTTCCTCTGGCATGGTGGTAGATATTCTCACTTATACATAGCAAATCACTGGAACATACCATTAACTTCAAGCACGTGCCCAGTTTTGTCAGATTAAATGGTCAGCTCAAGAAATGGAAGATTTGCATATGTTGAAGTGCTTTTCTGGATCAAGACTTGAATGATAGGTCTTGTTAATCATTGACAGCATACAGAAAAAATATTAAAAGCACTGTAAAAATGATGCAAAATCCCACTATATAATTAATCTATGACCTTGAAGAGTTTAGCAGCTAAGGCAGGAGCAAAGCTGTGGGGTGCCTTGAAAAACTCAGGAAAGGAAGTACTTAAGTTCATTAGCTAAAATTGATGCTGATAATTCTAATGCAATTAAAGTGAGTTGAATTGTTTCAATAATGCCAAACCCAGGCTAAAGCTCATGAGTATGCTACACTCCCTGCTTGTGTGCATTTCTCACCTGCTTAACTCTTGTAGCAGCTGCAGCTGTGTTAACCTGGTGAAGAGTTTCAGCCTCAGATAGTTCTGAGGAGAGATGCTGTGGCAGTGTAATTCAAAATGTTTGCTGCAGTGCTGGTGCACCTGAATAGGGAACATGTGGAAATGTAGCCAGGAACACACACCTTCAAGTGGTGGACAGTTTACACTGAGAAACTTTCCAAAGTTGTGTCTTTTTCTTGTACTGAGGTCGGAAGGGCTGTTTCTTCTGCTCCTAAAACAGGAGTAAACATGGAACCATTTACTACCTTCAGGTAACTCTGAACCAGAGTTATAGCTGTATGCTACTTAAAGTTTTAAATTGGATGTAAAAATGTGGTTTCCTGCCAGTAGTTTGCTTAACATTATTCAGGTTTCCTGTTAAAAAAGGGACACAGCAGGGAGCTGAAGAGACACTTGGGGAGAGAAGCTCAAGTGCATAAATGGGCTTATGCAAATAGTCGCTTTCAGTAGAACCAAATTTGTTTGGTACTATTTGATAGGAGATCTGCATTACATAACTTGGTCAAAGTGATGTGGGATGTGAGTAAAATCTAAATCCCTAAACAACTCTGTTGTGGTAATCTTCACCAAATTATTTCACTATAAGGCCTCCTCCCACACAGACTTCGCTATTTATGTTACAGGACATACTGCAGTCTCAAGTTCTCTTGGGAATCCTTTTTATTCTAAACAAAGCAGATATGTTCTGGGCCATCTATTAATCTAATTTCTAAATCTGATTATAATAAAGCCAATTAAAGGTGCTCTGTTTTGAGGTCTTCTGCTTCTTCATCAAAAAGAACATATTGAAACAAGACATTGGGCATCAAAACTTCACCCTTTTACTGTACTTAAATTTCATTAAATTATGTAAAGCTGGCAAGGAATGTGCTGAATCATTTTGTGTGTGCACATTTTTCTGCAGACTCCTAGCAATCTAAGTCTGTTTATATATAATCATTTATTTTGTGTGTTTATGAGCAGGTTATATCAAACTAACATGACATGTGCTTAAAGGCTGCAGTTTAATTTTCGCACACATGTATTTTCTTCTTTGGAAAACAACCCTCCACATTTCTGTTTGGTAAAAAGTGAAAAGCCGGAACACAGAAAATAAATGAAGTCATATGCTGATCAATGGTATTTTTCTTTAGAATTACTACTTCTTTTTTGTTAATTTTCTTTGACTTATTTTAGGCCTAAAACTTCCCATGTCTCCTGGCGCACTAGAGGATTATAATGAAATAATTCCCATCTGTATTGCATACATTTTTTCTTGCCATAAAATTTACTGATCAATGCAAGAATGGATAGAGCAAAGAGTTTGCTATTAGATGGAATTTAAGAATATTAATGTATTCACGGAATTGTCAGAGTTGGATGGGGCCTCCAGAGGTCATTCTGCTAAAGCAGGATTGCCTAGAGCACAGTTCTCAGGACTGCAGCTGGGTGGGTCTTGAAGATCTTGAAGGAAGGGGACTCCACAACCTCTCTGGACAGCTTGTTCCAGGGCTCTGTTGCCCTTATAGTAAAGAAGCTTGTTCTCATATATGAATGAAGCTTCCTATGTTTCACATTGTGCCTGTTGCCCCTCATCGTATCATGCACTACATGAGCTAAACACACATCTTGGGCAAGATTTGTTCTAATTTAGAGATGGATCCAATACCATGGACCTTTACCAAGTTGAGCTTCTGGGGTGTCTAATACAAGGCTAGCTCCCAAGGTTTTGATCTTTTCATTTTTTTTTAATTTAAAAAACCGTCTGAGGGGAAGGTTAATAGAGCACTTGAGTTTGGAAAGCTTTCTGTTTTTCCCTTTCTTTTCTACCTTTTTCTTTCTGTCTTTTCTCTCCTTCCTTTCTATAATCAGGGTCTGGCATTTTCCCTCTGCTCTTTTCTTTTACCTTCATAATAATTCTATGCACGTGACTATTCTGCATATATTATCTCCATAGTAGTTTGCATACATTGTTGTGAAAATAGAGATGTGGATTTAGTGTACATCATTTTTGAAGACACAATTGGGTTTCTATCACTACAAAATGTTATATGAAGCATCATGCACAGTATGCCTGTGATTCTTATCCTTGGGTGAGCGTTTTAGCTTCCTTCTTATTTCTGGAACAAAACCTATGCAAGGATTATTACTGTGCATTGCCTTTTAAAAGGAAACCCACAGTGTATTCAAATAAGGAAAGCTTTTGGGATTTTGTGGGGTTTTCTGGATTTTGGGGTTGGTGGTTTTTTGTGGTTTTTTGTTTGTTTGTTTGGGTTTTGTTGTTGCCATTTTGTTGGGTTTTTTTTGTTGTTGTTGTTGTTGTTGCTATTATAAGACTTTGTAGTTGTCTGGTACAGAGAAGAAAATATCCTAGTGATCTCTCTCTGTAACACATCTGATATTTGTTTCTTTTTTATAACATGGAAATGATGTGACTGAGTAAGCTCCTCTGTTGCTTTAAGTTCTAATATCCTGATGCCAGCTCACAATTTATCAAATTGAGCCAACAGTTCACAGTGTGTGTGGGTATTACTTGTTTTATGCAACCAAGCATGCATATTCTGATGTTCCAAGTTTATGCAACAGATTTACATATCTGTAAGCACCGTCGTGTGAAGCCATAACGCAGGAGAAATCTTAGAATGCAACAAGAATGTTAAAGAAAAGACAGTTAAAAACATGTTATTTTAAATCAATATTTAATCCCAAAGTAATAGCTGGGCTGCTTTACTTGCATTTATATTGGTTTTACCTCTCTTACTTTAGAAACATTATTTTCTAGTGACATTTATGATAAGATAATAAATTTAGAGCCTATATACAATAAAACTGTACTTTTCAGAAGGGAGTTATTTGAAACTGCTGATGATAACAGTTGATGGCATATGAAAGAAAATGCACCAGTATGATGAGACCAACAGAAGTTGAATATGCAGTACTGTGTGGAGGAAAATGATTCTTTTGGAGAGCAGCTCACAAAACAGAATGGCTTAAATGGTGGTAATAAACAAAAGACAAATGGGATAAATATTATTCCCTAAAAGCACTGCTTTGCAATCAGAGCTTTTGTTGCTGACCTTGCATTCCATCTGCAAACTGTTCTCCTGGGCCTTGCTGTGCCTTGCTTGGAGGTGAATTGCCTCAAACAGAAGAAGCATGTGGAATATAAGTTGTTCTGTGACAGAAGGAAAGAAAGAAGGAAAGAAAAGCAGACAGCAAACACATAAGATCTGTCAATTTTCAGGCAGTTAAATGACTATTTTCTTTGCTAGTAAATATGGAAAAAAAATTAATCCATGTGAACTCAGCTGTAGTTTCTGCAGAGACTTATGTAGTTCATAGTAGCATGATCTCTGGTTCTCATGAGCCGCTTTGGACCCAAAGATTCTGAAAGCCTGGGCTTGGATGTCCAGACCTGTTGTATAGGTTCTGTAGCAAAGGTGCTCTGAGAAGTTCTCTCAGGAAAGGAAAATTTCTGATGAGGTCTGTATGAATCAAAAAATATAAAACAAAGGATAGACTTCTGACTAGGAGAAAAAAATGGTAACAATACTGGAATAATAACAGTATTTCATGATATTAAAGATAGAAATTGAACAGGTTTTGTGACCTGATGATCTGTCATTACAATGTGTGTCAGCATTGCTTCCTGAGAGCTATCCCTTGCCAGGTCAGCTTGCAAACAAGTATGCACCCTGGCATCTACAAGAGCAGAGGATTTGAGGAAAAGCAGTATGACTTCTTGTCTGCTTGGTTTTCTTCTGGAGAAAATTGCAAGGCCTACGACATTGTTGTCTTTATCGGCTGAAGTATCTAGCCAGAGACAAGGACTGCATTGGAGGCTGTGGTACATCATCCCATAGTGTATGTCCCATTTTATGTTTGTCTGTAATGGAGGTATAGGTGTGGGAGTCAGGGTTGAATTCTGCTTTTTATATCTGAATCTAGGAATCTTTTTTTTTTTTTTTTTTTTTTTTTTCTTTTCCTGA
>VZRU01011474.1:172940-217896 GCA_013398155.1 Pedionomus torquatus
TTTTAAAAGGAAGCTAAACGAAACCAAAGCTGATGTTACCTATTGAGTCCTACTGTGCAGAATATAAGGGCATCGTCATCTCCTACTCTTAATAGTTTTACAAATGTTCTCTCGTCCTTCTCACCTTTGGTTTCCATGGTTTAAAGAGTTTTCAGAAGACAGAACATAGCTGGACTTTGCCATGGCCTTACATATCTGTAAGAAAAAAGAGCTTGTATCCTCCCATCATGTGACATTTGAAACAAGTGCCCTTCTGAAAAGGAATCTGGAGGTAATCTGCTGAGTGTAAGTCAGGATGAATACTGAGAGAAAGAGTTGGGGCTTTTGAGTGGCTTTGTATCTACAGTCTGTGTGGAAATCAGTGGCTTTAAGTACATTAGGAAACTGGAGGAGAAGAATCACGGCTGAATGTTTCCTGCCTTTTGAGCATTACATTATGTAATATGTTTTATTGTCTTCCCACATTAAAAACCTTCCTATTAAGTCTTTTAATTTCAGCATATTGGTGGGGTTTTTTGTCTTCCAGCTTTTACATGAGGCTTTGGTGATTTTTTTTTTTTTTTCCTCAGGTCTTTCCTCTTTTGTTATCTGCTTTCACTGTTTTTCTGATTTTTATTTTCTCTCTATCTGCTAAAGAGAGTGGCTCATTTAGAGCTATATTTAATCATGCTTTTCACCAGCTCTGTTGTCATTCCTGGAAATAAGGTAGCATTTATATAATCAAGTCATGCTGTAGCCACTGCACTCTGGTACTTGCAAGGTAAAATGAAAATTCTATTTGTGTTCCATCAGGATAATTATAGCATTTTCCAGAACACATGTGGGCAGGTAAGTACACACACAAGTTAGATAATTGGGTCAATAGTGTAGCCACTGCACTCTGGTACTTGCAAGGTAAAATGAAAATTCTATTTGTGTTCCATCAGGATAATTATAGCATTTTCCAGAACACATGTGGGCAGGTAAGTACACACACAAGTTAGATAATTGGGTCAATAGTGAACAATTTATGCTTAACAGGACTTGATTTAATAAAGGTAGGCTTAATACAAAGGGAGATGCCATTTGACGGAGAAGTTTCCACAGAACTTAGAAGTTCAAAATGATCTTGACCATACTAAAAGAAGGGGGGGAAAAAAAAAGGTATGTACATCCTATATCTAAATGCCTGTGTATAAATGCCATCTGTTATGATCAAGTCAGATATCTGAGCATCTGTCTAACTGATTATTGCTCATAATAATTTGGGATTCTACTTTGCATATGCAACATTGCATCTCCAAATTTGTAAGCTTTTGAGTACTTGACTGTGGATAAGACGTATTTTGCTTTCCACTTTTTCCCTTGTTGTAAATCTCCTTTCAAGGTGAAGAAAAAGAAAAAAAGGGGTGAAACATACATATTTTTAACTTTTTTGTTTCCTCCCCAAAAGAAAGGCCTTCTGCTTCTCTGCTTGACAACTGTAATAATAAGCCTGGCATGTTGGGAGACTGGCACGGACTGACAAAACAAAAGCAGTCATGGTTCTCTTGCTGCCTTCTGCACTGTCCTGCCTTAGGCAACTACTGACTTCATCTGTGTCTAGAGTTGTTCTTGACAACATTCAAATACTCAGAGCAAGGCTGCATAAAAGATGGCTATGCATTTCCAGAAAATCTTGTAGGGTTTCTCTAAACTTTGGTCTGCAGGTTTTTGGCTTTTTTTTTTTTTTCTTCATTTCAAGGTTTCAGACTCTTTCCCAAATCAGTGTTCGCTGACATGAAAGAGAGAAAAAGGGAGTCTTGATAGCTAGAGTCACAGTGAGTAGTGAGAAACCTCCACTAAAATATCTTTTCTGTGTAACTCAATTTTCTTTGGCTGCTTTGATGCAAAGCTGAATCACAAAGTGGTTCTCTGGACTATCTCAGAATATAAAAAGCTACTCCACTGCTTCAAATCTCAAGATAATGATCACATCCTCAAAATTAAAATGTTTTAGCTCATATAAACAGGATCTTTGATTATCTGCTGATAACCCAAACAATTAAATGATGCCTAATAATTAGTGCCAATCACAACCTCTCTCTGCATTTCCAACCTTTAAAGTGGAAATTACACTGGCAGAAAGAGCTCAAACACCAAATATTTTTTGCACCAAATTTGGATGTGACTATTTTCAGTTTTCCTGCACTTTCTGTAAATGTCATAAAGAGAGAAATTTTCTGAATAGAACTCTTAACATTTTGGCTATCTTTCATCTGTTAGACTCCACCTCACTCTGTATGTCAGTGTATTAATTTACATATTTTATGTCATGAAGTGGATGTAAGAGATTACATGCGGAATTACACTATAAGTACATTTGAAAATTGAACCTCACATTAATTAATTAATTGTTCTCCAACTTATTAGGTGAAGCATGTTCCCAAAGTTACTGACAACAGCAAGATCTCATCAGGAAATGTTGAACTCATTCTCAGGGTGTTGCTGTTTTGCTCTTTCCTTAACAGACTTTGTCAAACATTTAGGCTATTAGTGTGATATAATACATACAGCTTTTCCCAAATAAAATAAAATAAAAAATTATGGATGTTTTTCACTTTTTGCCAGCTAGGTTAAATAGCATTCAAACGATTTTTACTTAAAAAGAAATATAAAATGAAAGGAAATGCAAATTTGATTACAATTCCCCCTTTCCCTCCTACACCCTGATAAGAAGTGGAGATTGCTGAAGAATCCTAGAATCGTTTGGGTTGGAAGGGACCTTTAAAAGTTATCTAGTCCAACTTCCCGTGCACTGAGCGGCGACATCTTCAACTACATTAAGTTGCTCAGAGTGCTGTACTTTCAGGTAAATTTCAGTGAAGGAATTTATAGAAGAGACCACAGATCAAAAGAAATTCAGAGGAATAAAGCTATCAAATAGTTTGTAGCCTAAGACTTTGCAGTGCTTATTATTACCAATTTCAGATAAAATGTGATATTATTTTACTCTAAAATGTAAAACTATAAAATCTAGGTGGCTTAAACAGGATTCCACTATACTGTTATTTTTCAAATGAGTGAAAACAATGCACCTCAGTTTCTGTCAAGGCACTACAAGGGCTGTAGGCTCCCCAGGAACTGGGGGGAGCAGTGACTGCCCAAGACCTTGAGGGTGGTATACTGGAAGTGGGGCTTTTTGGTAACACAGGAGCACTGTAATCCAAAGTCATGGATCAAGACTCTTTGTCGTAGATGGTGTAAAAACACTGGACAAAGAGAGAATATTCACTCCTAAAAGTCCAGGGAAATTGGGGAGAGTTAAACAAAATGCAATAGGATACTGGTTGGCCTAACACTGATTTTTGGGCACGCCACTTCTAGCTGCAGTTGAATGTTTTGTAGGCATCTGAAGGAATGTGGGTTTTGGGAGAAGGTTAATCAATTTGTTTTCTACATGTTCACTGAGACTCCTCTCTTGCATGAGTGATGGGGGAAGCACAAAGTTCGTACAACCTCATTATTCATTTTTCAGGTATAAGTGGCTATTGGAAGGTTCTGTGATCTATGAGCTGCATTTATACACATAAACCCCCTGATTCTTTCCCCAAAGAGTTCATAACCTGAATAAAGTGTAGGCAAAAGAGGTTTATGGAGGGATTCAATTAGATGGTTTTAAAATTACACAAAAAAGTTTGCAGTGAACTTATTTGAACTGTGTCCTGAATTCCAGCCCAGTGATTTAAACACTAAATCACGTTTTCTAACTCCTAAAGGTCCCCCCCCCAATCTCCCCTTATTTCCCTAAATTAAAATTTTAAAATTAACAACTGGCAACATAGAGGATATTTATGTTTTGAGTGTATATAGCAAAGTAATAATTCTATTGCAAGGTTCTAATGGAGTCAAGAGATTTTACTTCGCATATATATTAATGTCAATCCAGGCAGCCTCCCTGAACTGTTTCCTGCTTGGGTGTGTAACCATACCTTGCCTCCTTACCACTCACTCTCACTTTGATGGTACAGCTGGGAAAAGGTTAGAGGGAGGAAATCTAGGCTATACAGCTATACCAACATACTTAAGTGTGTGTGTGAGAGAGATAATCATATGTGCATTTGAGGACAACCTCTCAACCTGTAAAATCTTCATTACCTTCCTGATTTGGGGCACAGAGAATTAGCGATGCGACAGAACTGCAAGGTCTTTTATTTATACACTTTGCGCTTTGTGAGTTGCGCGCCACGTGATAAACTGATTTGCAGTTGCAGTTTTGATGGCCACATCTATTTGTAAATACAGGGAGGAGGCATACAATTCAAAACAAGGGCTCCCTTTTAATCCTTTCAAATTGCTGTGTGTCAGCAGAGGAATTTGATTTTGGTCTATCAGTCGTGCTTACTTTGATAATAAAAAGTGTCAAATGAACAGCTACATAGTATTTTTATTGTGTACTTTTAATGATCATTAATGTAACACAAAACTGGAAAGTACTATGATGTGAACCATTTTTTATATCTACAGGCTTTACATATCTCAAAATACTATATATAAATGTTCTGTGATGAACCAATTTCATTTTCAAAATATGCAAATTATAGCAGCAGGCTTCTTTAACATTTTAAATGGTCTTTGTCTAATAAAATGAGTCATTTTTCACTTATCAAATTCAGAAATAAAATTGCATACAGCTATTCCCGTTCTTCTAAATGAGAAGAGGAACAATATTTCTTTTAATACCTGTCAGTTCTGAATTACTTTAAGTGCACTGTGGGTGGATTGTGCTCCTATACTTTCTTTTCAGCGTACCATCCAGAAATCAATCAGGGTCTAAAAATCACCCTTCTGACTGGTGATTCAAAAGGGTAATACAACTATAGCCAATGATTTTTCTTCAAGCAAAGCGATATTTTGTTCCAATTAGTGTCTCAGTTCTGCTTAAGGCAGAGCTGCCACCTTGTTTCCAGGCTGCTGTTTGCAAACTTGTTGCTAACTAGGAGTAGCTATGCTCACCAATAACTAACCAGAGTGTAAGGTTGCCCAAGAGGGTTTTCTTTCTTCTCTATGATCTCATGTTTTTAAAAAATTGTAAAGTGTAGAGATGAAGTTCTAAATTACATTTCATGTTTCCTAAGTTAAAATAAACAAAACCAAATTTGTAACATACTGGATGTCCACAGTATCGAGATCACTGTTTTTACTGGAGCCAAATTCAGCTCCAAGATGTCTAGATGTTAACTTCTTCTGAGTTATAAGCTAGGAAAAAAGTAAATGCATAGAATATGATTGTGAAAAACATACACCCATGTTGACTGCCTGGAGGTATACTATAATTGATGCTGAAAGGTGAATAAGGCTGGCAGGGGTCTTTTTAAAATCTGGTTCAGAAGCTCTTGTGAGGTGTTTTTCTATTTTTCTATTTCCTTGCTTAATCCCATGTAGACCTGTAATAGGTAGACTTTACCTTTTTTAAAAATGTTGCCTAAGTGTAAACAATGGTAATGTAACCTATGTAATATGTGCTGAGCAGTTTGATATTAGAAATTGCTGCACGTGTTAATCTAACAAAATAAAAATGGTAATGCTTTGCACTATTTGAGAGGTACTGGTACCGTTTTGCTAGATCTTTCTTATGCTTGAAATAGAATGCTTCTTGAAAGATTGTGGTAGAAATACCTCTCTGATAGCTGGGTATAAAGTCCATCCTTCAGAGATCATATGAAGAAATGTTCATATGATATTGTTTGTTATTATTTCAAAATACTCCCTAGGTGAAACTACAGTCTGAAGAAGTTAATGTAATAGGACACGAAATAGGGGCACTCCTGAGAGTTATTTTGAGGATAAGCAATATCACTGCTCAGGTTCCAAAGTGTGGTTGAATCTTATGTAGGTATGTATGCCTTGGTTGGTTCTAAATGAGATAATTTGGTACTCCTTGTGCTGCAGGGCATTGTGGGAGACATTTTGACTAAGGCCTCCTGATGAATTTCGGTGGCTTTCTGAAGCCCAAGCTGACCTTTCAAACAGATGCCAAGGTAATATATGTTCACATTACTTAGAATTACATCTCTGGCATAAACTAGAGATGTACCATGAGCATAGTCAAACACAGCTCTAGTGCCAGAATCAGTCAGACCTAACAGGCTTGTGGAATCAAAGGACATTTTTCATTAGGGAAAAAGACACAGTACTGAGAAATGTAGTGAGGTTTAAGTAATTCCTGCTATAGGGATACATTTGAACTTATCAATAAGTGGTTATTTAAACTAGGCCTTCAATAAGGAAGGTTAATGTAAATGACATGATTTCCTTGTCCTTGCTGTTTCTCAGTATACTAACTGGTTCAGTTGATGGAATGATATTTTTGAAGGGTTGTATTGATGATATAGCAATAGGGAATCCCTGTCCTGTCACCATAACTTGGGTACTGATTGTGAACTTGGCAATATGGCTAACACTCAGCAATTCTGCTGCTCGTAGGGTCAGATACTACAGTTTATCTACAGTTTAATCCAAGAGCAGATTCTTGTATAAATGCTTGATGTTATCTCTCCAGTCAATAAAAATTATGATCTGAAAGCCCTATCTTGGTAATTACCAAAGAACCACGCAAAAATAAATGTAAGAATCACTGGAGAGATTTTATTCCTGATTATGCTTTCTGAGAAGAAATCATTCATTTTGCAACAACAGCTGGAGATGCTAAATGTCTCTTGATATGCTTTAAGAGTCAACTTATTTTAGGATGCTGCTACCAGTGTCTCATAATGTAATCTCTTGCTTGCATCCTCCCTCATCAAGATGATCTATTTTGTAATAAAGTTTTTCTAGATTTGTTCTGTTCCATTTCACCCATTCCTCAGTGGGTAATACATGAAATACATGAGGGAAAAATTAAGGATTTTTTTTGTTTGCTTATATCAGAAGATGGAGGAAAGAAAGCGAAACACTGGAACTGTTTTCCAGTTCTTCCTATTCTTCAAAGAACATAAGCTTCCATTCTCTCATTGCAGATAGCTAACTTACTAGCCTGGCCCTGTCTGAAACCTTGAAATGAAACTAATGAATCTTCTGCCTCTCCATTTGAAAGTGAACATATGTTCTCTAATTTACGCAGGATACTCATATATAGTGGCAGATGAAATCTCAGCAATGGGTTCTGTGACTTTTGTTTTTTAAATAAAAGAAACAGCCTTCTGTCCAACAAAATCCTGAGCCATGAACAGTCACAAAAGTAGCCTTGTTGTGTGGCTGTTCACACGGAAAACACAAAATGCTTTGCGTTTTTTGAGTTTGTATATATTGTCAACAGTTTGTATAGTTGGCATTCAGAGTACCTGATCTGGTACCTTCATTCACTGTGGTTTGCTGAATTTTAACTGTCTGTGATACTGAGGTGGGCGCTCAGGAGCATAGTTAACATGCCTGTAGGCATCCTTATGCAGGAATATGAGTGTGGTTGTGACATAATAGGAAGTTCCATTCAAAGACAAGAAAAAACTTATCTACGGTGAGGGTCACAGAGTACTGGAGCAGGCTGCCCAGGGAGGGTGTGGAGTCCCCTTCTCTGGAAATCTTCAAGACCAGCCTGGATGCAGCCCTGAGTACCGTGCTCTAGGCAATCCTGCTTTGGCAGGGGATTTGGACTAGATCATCTCTAGAGGGCCCTTCCAACTCTGACAATTCCATGATAATGATCTAAGAACATAGATAAGACAAAATCTTGGGTTTCACACTTGAAAGTCTCTCTGTTGGTTTTGGTTTAGGTTGGTGGGTGTGTTGTGTTTTTTTTTTTTTTTTTTTTTTTTTTTTTTTTTTTTTGTGTTTGTGTGTGTCTTGCTGTTTTGTCTGTTTTTTGGGGGGTTTGTTTTTGTGTGTGGTGTTGTTTTTATTTTTTCCCCTTGACTAGTTGACTCTATGGGGGACATTACCTCGTGTCTTGCTTATAGTGGAAACTATAGTATAAAAACACTTGATCTCATTATGGTGGTATTATCCATGGCAGTGTGTCAAATAGTTCTAGGCTATTTGTCCTGCAAAGTGTGTTTCTAAATATTGGGGCAGGTGTCATAAACTTTTGGTGCTTTTCTGTTCTGAGGTTTTGTGCAACAACATGATTTTTCTAAACAGCTACTGGTGATTAAGCTGGTATAGAGGTGTATGAAATATTACATTAGAGTATTTTGTGTAGATATATTTAAGGACATATTTGATGTTAGAGTATTTTGCTGAATCAGTCCCCAGAGCCCCCAGCAGCTTGAAGAGGGAAGTCCCTGACAAAGTGAGGCACAATAGCAATCCTGGGAAGATAATCCACTTCAGTGTGCTACCACATCCAGTATCATTCCTCTTTCCTGATCCACTCCCTGCCAAACAGCTCCTCAACCATACCACAGGCACATTTCAACATGTTGGTTTGGCTAGCACTCTAAAACAACAACAAAAAATGCCTCTGTGTTTCCAAAACTGAAAAAAATACTTACTTTTACTGATTTTTGGGTCTCTTTCTTAAGAACAAGACCAAATAAAGGCTTTCAACACACTCTCCCTCTCCTTATTTTTTGCGTGTAATACCTGATACTGCTGTGAAATGTATGGTATTTTCTACCCTTATTAAGAATAATTAGAATATCACAAAAACTTGTAGTCATTTTAATAATTTCTAAATTCAAATATAAGGATAGCTAACTGATATTGTACCCTTTCCCTCTCCAAGTTATGGTCCTCAGGCAAAACAATAAACAACCTCAGCCTCAAGGGAGTTTATTTCAGAAAAAAACTGCCCAGGAATTGTAAAAATTGGTGCCTTAATCAGAACAGGTCTTGCAACCTTTGTTCTCAAGACACACTAATTAGATCAATTTAGAACATACTCACTATAAATCTAGCAAATTGTTATCTCTGAAATAGGTTTAGCAGACAGCTCGGCTTTAGAGTAAGAAGAATTAAGTTGATTTTAGTGAGTTCTGTAGGTGCAGTAAGTACAAAAACCAAAATAAGATCTAATGAAAAAAGTTAACTTTTATCATGGCAAGGCAGTAGGTATATGATTAAATTCTGAGAAGTTGGTTATGAGATAATCTGCAGGTATTTTTATGCAAAATAATCTGTTGAACCTGTTCAAGACAGCTCAATAGGAGAATACTAGCAGAACTGAATTTCTCAGAAAGAATTCAACCACCGGTGGAAGTTAGACAGAACTTAAAATGAGAAGATTGCTGCTGATGTACGCCTTCCATTTATGCTGTTTTATCTCAGCTTTCAGAACCCATTGCCTTTTATTGACTTTGGGATGTTGCAGCAATGGAAGAGTAATTATTCTTCTTATTTTAGTTAGAAAAGAAAATATTATGTGTTCAGTTTATGTTCCTCATGTAGTGTTAGCTGACTAATTATCACCTCTGAAAGTGATAATGGGTGACAATAAAAAAACTGACAACACAAACTTTCTCTTCTAAGCCTATTGAAGAATAGTAATCATACAGTACTAGAAGTTAGTTTTTGGGACATAGAATTTTTAATGGTGATCTGTCTTCTGCTATTTTAAGTCTTTCTCAACAAGAACACAGCCGATCTCGAGGTGTATTACCATCTGTTTTTCTGCTAAAGTAATGAAGTGATGCTGGTAATCCAAAGAGAAAATGAACAATTTCTTCCAGAACAGTATTTCCAGCATTAGTGTTTAGGTACTGAATTGTTGAACTGCTGATACTGAAATCTCATTTTCATAAACACTAATTTCTGTAGTTCTTGTTGAACTGTATCATCCAGTGACTTTTTGATGTACTTCCTAACCTGATTGTAAACAGGGACAAAACATGTTAATCTTTCTTGTTTTTAATTAAGTTACTTAATTTTCTTTAAAATGTGAAAATGGAAATGTGGGAAATCCAATGTTAGTTCTCAATTCTGTAGAAAAATGTGCACAGAAAGTCCGATGACAATCACTGAAGTCTTTTTCTTAGCTACCTGAGTACATTAAGTGGTTTTGCTATTTGATTATAAAATATTTTTTTGGTAATATATTCTTATGAATTTTCTGTTTTTATTTTGTAAAATGCAGGGCAACACTGGTTTTGTTTACCTAAGTATCAAATAGCTGAATCATAACAGCTGTCACAAAAATTAGTACTTGTGGAAATGAGATATCATCACCACTAATTCGAAAGTCCATTATATCAACTCCAGTATTAGAAGCACTCTTTGGGAAGATGTTAATTGTTTTTTATTCTTTTTTCCTGTGATAAGCTTTGCATAAGTAGTATATATACTATATAAAATAGGACTTGTAAGGGCAATTATTTTCAGAATGAAAAATGACAAAATTAAAAAAAAATAAAATAAAGCACTTCAGATTCTCTTAAAATTGAGGGGTTTTTCATATTGTCACCAGTTAACTCAGAGACATTTTGGTGCCTGTCTTCTTTTTCAATAGGCAGTTACTTGGGTATCTGGAGATCACTGGCTTGGCAACTCTCCAGACTTTTTGATTGTGCAGGCCCACATAGTTAAGACTGAGTCCTTTGGTCACATTTTCCTCATGTAACTTTTGCTGCCTTTTTAATTAGTCATGCAGTCCTTGGAGAAAAAAAGGTATCTTCAGGCAAGAGTGTGGAATGAACAGAACAAACCATCCTAAAGGTATATATTTAAATGTCTCTACGGCGGTGAGTTGTAATATGTTCTGGTTGTCTTATGTTGTCAAGAAAATATTAAGAAGACTAGTACCATCTTCTGCTACTTACACCTTCTTAAGCAGAAATTGAGATGTTTGTTCTTCATCTTTGAAGGAACCGTATATTTAATTTTTCAGAAATGACTCTGTTCTTCCATCATTTTCAAGAGATCTAAACTTAAAGGTTTCTCTCAATAATGATAATAAATACTACTCTCCAGCTTCTTCCAAGAGCAAAGTGGCAACTACCTTGAGTAAACATGAATCACATAAGGATTCTGGCCTTCCTGTTTTCATAAGCTGTCTCTCTCATCCATACAGGTGTGGTAGTGCCCCAAAAGAAATATGCAAAGAGGAAGCTTGGTATGTTATCTGGTGAATGGGGTAAAGCGTGACTGAAAACAATGTGCTTAAGGAGGAAAGGGTGGAGCTTCTTGATATGTGGTAGCTGCAAGAGGGAGAAATTAAACTTGTGTCTAGAAAGAAAAAGGAAGATTTAATTTGTAACATTGCAACTTTTGCGCATATGAAAACATTAAATCTTCAAGTCACATGATCGTTGTAAAAATCTTAAGCTACCTTTTTGAGTAAAATGCATCCTGACTTTTGCCTCTCAAGGGATACTCCTGTAGTAATTTGAAGTGTGGGTTTTTTTGTTGTTGTTGTTTTTTTTTTGTTTGGTTGTTTTTTGGTTTTTGATTTTTTGTTTTTTTTTTTTTTTTTTTTTTTTTTTTTCAGCTATGAAGGCAGAGACTGTAGAAATTAATGAACTTTGCTGTTCTCATATAGTTACTTAACTCCTAGAAGATTGGGTCTCAGAGGAAGATGTATGAAAGCATTCAGGGGAATGATTAAACTACAAGGCAGTGACACTGTCAGGCTGCTTGCATTTTTATTGCCCTGATTTAATGACTTTATACAAGGGTCTTGTGTATATAGCAACTTGAACTTTTCATTCTGTTCTGTTGTTTCTCTTTCTTGGGCAGTGAGCTCATTGTGTCATAGGTGACTACATTTAGATGCTGTAGAAGGAATGCAATGAAGCCTTGCTGGAGATCAGTTGAATACAGGAAACACATAGGCCAAAGACTCGCGTAGTCTAGTTCTGTTACATATATGCTATTCACATTCTTTTCACTCTTGGAATATTGAAGAAGTTTTCATTGTAGATTCTGCTTCTTCGATTTTTGGTGTGGCAGACAAGTGACAAGATTATAAAAGGATACTGTAGTAGATAAAATCATACACCAGTTAGCTAGCTGCTATAAGGAACTTTAGCATATGTCCAAATAATGCTATGCATACCAAATCTTAAAGTTTTATTTATACATAGGAGGTGGCAGCCTCATTAATAAATAAAATAATTATTTGTGCAACCTTAATACAACATTCAAGCCAAGTTTCAAAGATGCATTCAATTTTGCCTCGGGGAAGCGTAGATATTTTTGGAAAGTCTGCAATTTTAAGGTTGCATCAAATAATTAGGTATCTAATCTATTCCTAATTGCAGAATGTTTTATATTAATGGTGGATTCTCATGGGAAAATAAGGAGAAAACACATCTTGATGCACTGTTTTATTGGTTTAGCCTGTGTCAAGTGCACCAAAAAGTACATTTTTCTCTACTAAATTAAAACAAAACAAAACAAGATAAATAAAGCAATCAATTATAACAATGGGTATGTAATTCTGTTGAGTTCCTGTTTTTACATGAGTATGAGATATTGATATCTAGGAGCTACACAATTGAAGGTAAAAATGCTTAGAGACTCTCTAGTTAGTACATTGACCTTTACATTTTGTTACCCCAGCAGTACAGATATTAATTCTGGGGACTATAACCTGTTACAATTTGGGTTCTTTTCTACCTTTCTTTTAGAAGGATGTGTGATACAATTTTTCACTGGGCAGAATTTGAATTTCCATGGAAATTCCTTCTAGGGTCAAGGACTGGGAGAATATTGAGGAAAAATCTCGTTATATATTTGCTCAGTTTTTGTACTTAGATGCTTACTGTTGACAATCAACAGAGACAGGAAAAGGTGGGAAAGATGGAACTTGTTCTGGCCAAGCATAGCTCATCTGATATAGTAGTATTCTGGACAAGTCAGGTGTTGAAGTGTGGGGGGCTCATGTGCACTAGCAGAGGCTATCAACTGATTTTCTTCCATGGTGTAATGACCTTTTTGTTCAAGGCTGATTGATACTCTTTGCAACATGACAACAAAGTCCATTTAGCTGGGAGAGTAAAGAGAAATTTACCTCTTAGTCTCCCAGTTCTCTGCCAGACCAGTGCCACTAACTTGAAGCTTGTCTATCACCTGGGGCAAAATATTTTCTGAATGGTACAAGAAAGGGAGAGGGAATTTTGGCAGACCCAATGTGGCCACATACATCATTTTGACAGTATCATGGTAGATCTTTTTATTCTACTACTTGTACTGTCATTTTAATATTGTGTGGTGGAAAAAATCATTTGGTATCTGTTACCATGATACAGTTTGTGTAACTGTAGCATCCTTTTTGGTTCATTGAAATACCAAATACATTGTGGACTATTTGTTTTTGATTTTATGGGATTATCTATTTGCCCCTTCCAGTTCAAGCAGACTCTCATGATCCATTTTTGACATTACATGAAAGACTGCTTCTCTGCTCTTAGTATTGTATTTTATGTGAAACTCACAAAAGTTTATTTATTTCTATATTCCTGAGACTAATGCAACCTCCCAGCCTTGTTAGAGACAGGCTGAGACATGGGTAAAGAACTTCCAGACCACGAAACATTCAAATACAATTGGAATGGCTCCTACCATTTGCATTCAGAGGTCAAAAAGACTGAGCAACATAAGGCAAAATGAAAGGGAATGGGGAAAAAAAAAGTTATGTTTAAGAGAAAAGTAAGGATACTTGATTAAGCATGTGATGAAGTAATTGTAAACTTTCTGTGTTCTAGAAACTCTAGGTAAGTAACCAAAACCAAGGCCTACTTATGGACTGGAGACCCAGACCTGTTATCATTATATTAAATCCACTCGGAATATCTTTGTTGACACCTTTTCAAACTATTGTATATTTTAGATTAGGCTAATATTATAAATAAAATAATCTTGCCTTGAAATAGTACACTGTAGTATATGAAAAAGTTTCATGAGAATTTTTTTGAAACAAGAAGTCATTCTCTGGATTACCTTCAATAAATACTTTGGAGTTCGATTTAAGAGTCTATGTTCTGAGTTCATCCTTGATGAAAATGAGTTGGCTTCAAAGGAAATACAGCAGGGAACAATCTGTTCCAGAATGCATTTTTACCTTAAATATGTCATAGGGTGACGTAGCACCATGACTGCAGAGGACAGCCACTGCACAGAGAATGGGAATGAAATTGCTTATTAAACAGAAGTTAACCCCATGGGGGTAGAATTATTAAGAATGCAGATATGACAGTAATGATCCCATCCCGTAACTTAGAAATCACACAGGCTGATACTTTACAAAGACGTAGAATTATCATTCAAGAAAAACGTACATTTAGAAAGGTTGTTCTAAACAAAATTATGTGTTTGAACAGAATAATGCTATAAGGTTTGCTTATTTTAAAAACATCATCTGTGACTGAATTTCATGTCTGCCTATAGCAAATTAATGACATCTCTGTTTATCTTGTATTATGTCCAGATTGAGACTAAAGCAAAACTTATGTATCAGGCCATGACCTATGGAAAATAAATAGTCTTTGTAGACAAAGGCTCTGTCATCCAAGAACAATAATTCAGATTTAGCCTGGTTCAGTATCCCAAACAAGCAATTTTCAAGTAAAAGAATTTTGAAGAAGAGCTTACACTTGCCAAAGGCATGATATTGTTAAGACAGAGTGTCAAACTGCTTCTTGTCTTGATTAAAATGTTTGGGAAAATTTTGACAACAAAATTGAAAACTATGATTAATGAACAAGCTGCCTAAAAACCTTTGATTTTTTTATTTGAAACCTGAGGTTCTTTTAAATTGTTTTACTTTAATTTCATTCTCTGTTGTTGTGGCATTCCACCCCCCCCCTACCCCACCACCTCCCCCAATAACAACAAGTTTCTGGAAATGTCAATGCCGGATTCCTATGAGCTATTCAGCTTATTATGCTTGAAGGAATGTTTGAAGGCCCTTCAGATGTTTCTCTGAACTAAACCTTGAAACCTTTGGAGATTCACTGGTTATTACTTACCCTGGGCTTGGATACAGGAAACTGTTAAGTGAAAACCCCTCAAATTATGTGGAACTAGGAGGGGAGTGCTTGTCAGTCCCAGGTGATGACTCGGGACAGATGCCATGGCAAGCAAAGCACCTCAGACTTCTGCTAGCTGAGAGACTATCAGAATTTGATCCTACTCATTGGTTTCTTTCTTCCTTCAAGTGAACTTTTAAAGTAGTTTTGCTCTGCCCTTCTCTGAGTAAGTTGCTGGGATTCAAGGGGGATGAAGTCCGATTTAAAAAAGGTCATTTGCATGTGTAATGTCAGTACATCCAAAGATCTCTTTCACTGGCTGATGAAAAAATTGATCTTTTCCTCTCTTTTTCTGCAGAAATATGAACATCCTCAGGAATGATGAGCCTGAATGATTTCAGTCAGGAAACATCAGCCTTCAAGCTTTTAAGAGTCTGTTTTTCATTGATGCTTTTCTTGGAACTGAGGGAAAATACAGACTTCTCTTCAGCCACCCAGCATCCTTAGTGTTGCTGTCCTATGTTGCAACCCTGTTTGCTACGAGAGTGTGAAAGCTACTTCACTATGGCTCCCCTTTCCTTTCTCTCTCTTCAGGCCTGTTGCCACTGCCAGTGATTGTCACTGCGTACTGTGCCTGCCACAGTGAGGTGGGCTGCTACTGTCAAGAAGGATGCAATGGAGGAGCTGGTGGTGGCAGCCCACTGCTTCCAAATACCTGCTGTACCACTGGCTGGGGGGCTGAGCTGTGATGGCAGCCCCTTTCTCCCAGCTTAGCTTCTTGTGCAGTGTCCTCTAGGGAACTGGCAGCCAGGAGCATCCTGTGGGCTTTGGTCCAGCTCCTGTGTTGCCAGCTGGCCAGCACTGTGCCAGTCTAGCAAGTGATTCAACGCCAACAATAGGGGAATTCACTCCCTGGAGCTACAGTTGTAGCATTTTGCCGGAATCAGTTGCATTAAGATGTCAGACTACAATATTCTATGTGAGCTGTATTTTCCTAATGTAATGAAGGTTGAGCTGTCATTTTGGATAGCATTGGGGTCCATTCTAAATCAAAGAAAGCTGCTTTATTAAAAAAGCTTTTCTTGTCTGATGTACAAAACTCCAGCTATGAGCAAAACTGCCTAGCTTTAGTATTCACGTGGTGATGGTAATCAGCATCCTGGGACAACTTGAAGCAATAGTTTTCTGATTAGCTAGATGTAAATGCACTTCATCAAATGCATATATAATAAACTGTCTAGATCATTCATTCACAGGCTGTTGTTCATTTCTGAAGTACATGAATGCATTTCAGGATTGTTTTTTTCACTATACCTCTTCAGGCAGCTAAAATATGATGTTGCATATCCTTAATTTTTCTTTAATCACATTTCTGGTGAATCAGTGTTATATGTAATTACTAATTAATGAAAAAAATAAATCAATTTTTAGTCAAAAGAAAAATTTATTCTTTTTAATAGAGAAAGATAAAACCTCTTGTCCTGCAAAGGTAAGTTGTGTAATTAATATATACTCTTTAGAAGTTCACTATTTTCAAAATACTTTTTCAGGCATGTGATTTTGAGTTTATGTTTTCTAATAACATCTGTAAACAGTTTTAGTGGGGGTAATGTTTTTACTCTGGATGATGGGATTTATGCATAGAAACTGAAGAGAAGAAAGACTTACTCAATTATTCATGTCATGCATTAAGTGACAAAGCAAATCTGTCCTTGGCTGCTGCTTCTTTTGTATGTGTAGTTACATTTCCTTTTTTGGTGATGTTTATGCTGGAGTGACAGGAAAAGAGGCCTGTTTGAGGGCAAAAATGAGCAATATAACTTTCACCTTTCTGATACAGCAGGGAAAGGGGAAAATATATTTGCTAGTTTGCTATAATGTTCTTGACCCAAATATTTTCAGATAACCTGACAGAAATGGATATTTTACAATCTAATACATATAATAGGGGCAGAGGCAGTTTTTATTTATTATGTGAGCATTTTTGTCAGATTCTGGCCTTAAAGATAAGATATTTCTATGTCCAGTAGGGCTAATAATAAGCTAGGGCATTTTGCATTGCCATGAAAACTCAGGAAGTGGAACAAAAAGGTCATCTCAAATGCATGCTGAACATTGTTGAAAACCTTGTTTTTCAGTTCCAGTGTGAATTTAAAATAACCCATTATCTAATTTAAGACCTTATATGGCTATAACATTTTTTATTGTCTTGATTCAGTGCAGCTGTCAATAAATCTTCAACAAAATTTCACTGACTGAAAAATTGTGCTTTTAACAGAATGTTATTATTTAATCTGTCATGAAAAGTAAATATGTTTTGGTTCTTATATATTATTGTATTTGAGAATTTTGTGAAAGCTTTAATTCCAGTATGGTTTAGCTACTCAGTGGGTTGGGGTACTCAGATTTCAAGTAAACTAGCTGGAGTTTTCATTTAGATTCTCATGCTTTTTCCCTCTGGGCCTCTGAGGGCTCAACTATCATCCTGGGTAAAAGGCACGAATATCAGCATGAAAAAAGGCATGGATGTCAGCAGAATTTCTAATACACAGGCTTAACATGAAAAGTCTTATTTGGTTATCTGATGAAAAAAAAAAAAAAAGAAATTGGTTCTGGTATGTATTTTTAAGGGTGGGCATTTAGAATTAGATTTTTAAAATTTTGTAAAAGTTGTAGGAAGATCTTAAAATATATATAGATTTGATACAATCCTCCTCTATTAAGTTTCTCATATTTTCTCTTAAATATTTGAGCATCTAGGACTGATAGGAAAGCAACTATGGCTAAAACCAATGCTATAATCACTTTGAAATTGATTCGATTTTTTCTTATGTCTTGTAATGTTTTGGGAGTTTGGAGAAAGGGCAAGGTGGATATGTGCTTGGAACAATTTTCAGGGGAAATTGCTAATACCTAAAAACAAATTTGCAGTTAATAATAATACATAGCTTTCTGATGTACTTGGAAATTGATTTTTTTTTTAAATGAAATTACTGGCAGTTATACCAACATCATTGTGGAATAGTTTCTCAGTGGGAAATAATAATGACAGAACAAAAAGTGTTGTAAGAAGAGAGACTACAGGACTGAATTCCTCAATCAGTGATGAAAACTTCTGTTTTTTGGTGTTCCCTCAATTTTTAAGCAGATAAAAATTGATAAACATGGCAGAATTCATGTAGAGGTAGTCCTGATGTCCCTCTTAGGGGTCATACTTTTGGCTTTGATTTTAAAGAAAGAGGAAAAATAAAAGAATATGATGGGGCTACTGTAACTCCAATTTTGAGATCAAAATACATTGTTAACTGCCAAACAATAGCAAAAGAGAACATTTTTCTACATTAGCCTTTTTTCCTCTATACAGGCTAATAATATGCACAGTATTTTAAGGACTCATCTTGAATTCTGAAGGCAGAGAATAGCTGTCTTTCAAAGATCGACTTAAGCAGATATGAAATAGATGTACGTATAATAAAATGTGTAAGACAACAATAACTCGGTTGGATGAAATACTGCATTATTATTTTTGAAAGTTGTTCACTATAATTTCGAAGGTGAAAGACATAAAAATGTACCTGTTTTCCATATTTTGATATCTTCAGAGTAATATACTGTAAATTGAGGCATGCAGAAGAACTCTTTCTATTTAAAATGGAAGAGGTCTTAAAAGAGGTATTAAAAAGGAAGAGCTTCAGCAAAGCATGGCCATAAACTGCCAGATCTGTCTGCAGTAAAGAAGATATTGTCCAGTTGTGATTTTCCAGGCAGTCATATGAAACTAGGAAGGCAGCAATACTTTAAAATTAGGCTGTGTTTGAGGACAGTGTATATGGTGTTGATCTGAATTAGTGTAAGCTGTTGAAATACAAGCCAAAATATTCAAAACATGTAATATTTATTTTATTATTATTAGGGGTTTGGTTTGTTTTTTTTTTTTTTTTTTTTTTGTCCGGTTGTGGGTTTTGGTGGGTTTTTTCCCTGTAATTGAAGGAATATAAAACTGTTTTCTGTTTTTTTTTTTTTTTTTTTTTTTGTGTGAAGGCTTTAGTGTAACTTTACTCAGTGTAGGCATGCGGATACTTTTTTCTCTTTTTCTGTTTGACTGACAACAAGAATGTTATCTGAATGGAATTCATATTATGTGTCGCCTAGGAGATATATAAAAGGAACTTTCATACACTGACAATGTTTAGATATTTCAGGAGATAAGCAAGCACCTTTTTGAGCTGTCAGCTACTAAAGGGAGTAAAACCAGCTATTTCTATTAAAACCACATGGTATTTTAAGCAGTTATAAGATTTAAGATTAGACCTAGGGCAAGACTATAGGTATGAAAATCCCATTCTAACCTCCAGTTTATTCATTTACTGAGATACTAGTTCAGAGTACACAAACACGGATTTGCAAGAGTTATTAAATCACTACAAGAAATTTGCTACCATAATATTGTAAAGGAATTTTTTCACCTTTTTGAAGAAGTAAGTTAATATGCAATGCATATTCCTCACCTCTGTTTTGAGATCATATTGAATTTAAGGGTGAGGTTATATTTAAAAACAATTTAATATTACCCTAATTTTGTCTCAATACAAATATATTTTAATGAGTTGCATATATATAATGACTCAGTCTGGGAGAAGCATATTTTAGGGACATTGTTGAGTGATTTTTACTGCACATGATGCAACACAAAACACTGCAAAATTTTGCATGTGCTTGGTACTTTACCAGAGCTGCCTTAACATTCCACAGTTCTCTTGAACTCTTTTAGTTCAAATACTACACAAATTTTGTAGAATAAGCAAATGATCCCTCTTAGTTATATTGCTTGCATTGTGGATATTATGATACTTCCTTACTACTTTTTCTGTATTATAAATTCTAATTTATAATATAAATTACGTGTATTGCATCATATACTATAACAATATAACATGAGAAGGCTAGAAATAGAATGGGAATACTAACTCAAGTAAAATCACTCTCTTAATAGCTCTTTGTTAGAGATACATGAATACGTGCGAAATATACTTCATATAGATAAATATTCCCATAACTGATATGGCACTAAACTTTTATGTGTCTGTCTATTGTTAGCTGTGAATTTCAACCTTTTCCATGCATTTACTGCTTAATTTCCTTCTGTGTTTTATGCTCTCTATCTATGATAATATTCATTGCATTGTGTAGAGGGTGCTGGTGAAAATTGATTTTACACTTGTGATGCCTGAATGACAGACATTAGGAGCACAGATTTTGTCAATTAGAAGTGCTTGGATTACTGACAAAATATTGTTTTCCACTGATGGATGAAGTAAAAGGCACTGAAGTTCAATATCAGTACTTGCAAGGAAGAAGCTTCACTAGTGATTTTTAGACCTTTGAAAGTATGTTCATAACAGAGTGAAATGATTATTCAAGCTGTGAGTGGGAAATAAATGTGTAATGGCAACGATTTCTTGCTGTTAGATTTATCAAAGGTGTACTTATGGACATAATATGCACACAGGGTACATGGAATAAGGCCAAAGTGCAAATCTGGGACTGAGAAATCTGTATCGTAAACCAGCTGTGGTGGTTAGATGTTAGATGCCCACCCAGCCTCTCTCTCACTCCTCGCTCCTCAACACTGCAATGGGAGAAAGTAAGATGAAAAAACTTGTGGGCTGAGATGAAGACAAGTAAGCTCACTTACCAATTAAGGTCACAGGCAAAATAGGCTTAATTTGGGGATACTTAATTTATTGTCAATTAAAACAGAATTGTACCAATTACAAATTAAACGGACACATGTAGCCCCCTGCCCTTTTTCCCAGACTCAGCTTCACTCCTTCATTGCCACTCACCCCAAGTTGTGCAGGGGAAGGGGGATTGTGGTCAGTCCATAACAACTCTTCTCTGCTGCTCCTCACACTTTTCCGCTGCTCCAGAACAGGGTCTGTCCCTGGAAATACAGTCCTTTACTAATAACTCTGGTGTGGGTCCTTCCCACAGGCTGCAGTCCTTCAAGATAAATCTGTCTGGTCTCCATGGGCTGCAGAGCAGCCTCTCTTTAGGCTCACAGAGGATCTACTCCCCCTTCTTCTTCTCTCACTTTCGTGTCTGCAAGGCTTTTTTTTCCATGTTTTTACTTCTCTTTCCCATGGCTGCTGGGGAGCATTTTGCCATTTCTTGAATATGCATTCAGCCAAGGTGCCCCCATCTTGGCTGTGGGGTTGGGCTATGCCTGGCAGTGGGTTCTCACAGAGGTCCCTGCAGCCCCCTGCCAGGACATGGGGCCACCTGCACCTGGTACATTTCACCCCACACCTCTTTGAAACACATATTTATGAATCATCATTAAAATATAAGCTCATTACACACTTTTCACAAACTTCACTTACATCAGCAGCAAAAATTCCCCACACCAAAATCAAAGAGATGCCCGCACAACACTGACAGGCAATACAGATACACTCTCAGCCTACAGGCTCTTCTTGGTGGTGCTGAGCTAGAGGGGTGTCCTCGATGGTATATGAGGACTGTTCAGCTAGAGCCAAAACACTAGTCTGGGGCTGACACCGCTGTAGCCACAAATGCAAAGCCCAGCAGTGTACATGCTACGAAGAAAGTTAATTGCACAGGCAGAGCCAGTACAATATCATTCTCGTATTGTCAAACTCATGGTGTACCTTGCTTGTTGATCTCTGATTTAATGACTAAATAAGAAATAGAGTTGGAAAGGCTATGAAAAGAGTAACTAACGGGGCCATGTAAACACACTGACAGAAACAGTCATTCTCTCTGTACTCATTGATGTACTTTATGAAGCAGATAACTGAGTCAAACTTTATTTTCCCTGTAGTACTCTTGCTACCTTGTTAGTGAATTAATGATTTCTTATGTCTGAGCATAATGGCATGCTCTTTGGGAGTTGTGAATTTAAAGTATGGGTATGCTGTAATATTTTAATAGTTTCCTATCAACAAATACCAAGCATATGTCTACCAAAAGCGAAGGGATGATAGCTATAAATTAGTCTCCAGCTGGTATTCAGAGAGTCTTTTTTGTTTCTTAGCCCAAGTGAAAGACACAGTTGATATGAATGATATTTAAGTTTTATTCAGTGTTGATATCTTCCTCTTATTTTTCAGTTTGTAATCATATGCAACACAGAATGCAGCAGAGGTCCTGCAGACAACCAAAGAGGTTTGTGATGCTTCGAAGAGTATTAGGACTTGTTGTTGGGAAGTGTTTGAAGTGTTAATTGATAATTAAAGATTATCAGTATTTTTGAGGTATTCATCAGAAGAATGAAAATATGATAGAAGGTCTGTAAAGCAGTCTTTCTAGTACAAACAATGATGCTTTATTTTTAAATGTTTTTAACTGGGATATTTGTTTCCTGCAGTCTTCACCATCCCTTCAGTGGTGAGCTGTAAACCACATCTCTCTCTTGGCCAATTTGGAATTTTTCCTTCACAATGCAATTTCTCTGTGTCTTGCATTCTCTTGATGTCTTTGAAATCTCAAGGTTAAAAGGTGTAAAAAGACTGGAAGTGGAATTAGTTACCTGATAGAAGTATTTACTTTTTTTTTAGCTCAAATAATTTAAGAAATCAACGAATTCAAGTAGGTGGCCAAGCAGAAAGAGTTGCAATTGCAAATAGAAAGACAGGTCATGCTAAGCTTAAAGCTGATAGAGATTAGTAGACATTTTCAATCTTTTTATTACTAGAATTTCACTTGCTTGGTAGCTTGCTTGGTAAACAGTCATGCAAAATAAGAAATACATCTCTTATTGATGTAGAAAATGAGAAATCATAGTGGTTCTATACAAAAAGATAGTCAAATACGGCTTTTATATAAATAAATAATAGAAAATAACATAAATGGTCAATTTGAAATCTATTAACCAAAAATAAATAGTAGAAAAATATTCGATAGCCTGATCAGTGTTAAGATGAAGAGGGATTTTTTTATCAGATCAGATTAAAAAGACGTAAATATATGTGATTTGTCCAAACTAGGATGATGTAAAATTCCATCTGTGCATATAAATCTGTTGGTTCACCTCTCCCTTGAAACCTTGAAGATTGGATGATGTCCCTTTTTCCATATGATCTTAAAATTTTACTTCTTTTGCAGTAATCTTTCCTCTTAGCCCAAGTCTGTCCTTCTTTTGAAACTCTTGGATCTGCTTTTCCTGTGGTGGGTTCTCTGTGTGTGCATTTCATAAATGTTCTCTTTGATTTGTCAAGACATTACCTAATTACATCTCTTCTCTGCTGTCTTGATCTGTGTGGCACACTTTACACAACTTTGCTTAAAGGGTGATGACAGCAAGATGTACCAGAGTTTTGTGGTTGTGTTGGTTTTTTTTGTTTGTTTTGTTGTTTTGTTTTTTTTTTTTTGTTTTGTTTTGTTTGTTTGTTTGTTTGTTTTTGTTTTGTTTTGTGGGGTTTTTTTTTGTTTTTTTTTTTTTTTTCCAGTTTGAGGCAGAACATCAGAAGAGGATAAAACATGGGGATACAGCTCATCACTAACTGGTCCCCATCAGCACACTGGGTGGTCAGACACATATGATCATATTGTCCTTGTCAGTTACCTGAGCTTTTCAAGAGGTTTGTGGGCAACGCAGGAGGCAAATTATCAGTCCTTCAGCAAATGAGCTTGTGGGAGCATGAATTAATTAGCCAGTTTAGTAAGCAATCCATGGGTTTAACAGGTCTGTGTCCTTTAACCATGTTGGAGTGAGTTCAAGGGAGGGCCACAAAAATGATCAGAGGGCTGGAGCACCTCTCCTGTGAGGACAGGCTGAGAGAGCTGGGATTGTTCAGCCTAGAGAAGAGAAGGCTCTGGGAAGACCTTATATAGCCTTCCATTACTTGAAGGGGCTTACAAGAGAGATGGGGACGGACTCTTTGTCAGGAAGTGTAGTGACAAAACAAGGGGTGATGGTTTTAAACTAGAGGAGGGGAGAATTAGATTGGATATTAGGAAGAAATTCTTTCCTGTGAGGGTGGTGAGGCACTGGAACAGGTTTCCCAGAGAAGCTGTGGATGCCCCATTCCTGGAAGTGTTCAAGGTCAGGTTGATTACGACTTTGAGGAACCTGGTCTAGTGGGAAGTGGACCTGCCTGTGGCAGAGCGTCTGGAACTTGTTGACCTTTAAGGTCCCTTCTAACTGTTTTATGATTCTGTGGTTTGTCCCTATTCTGTTTGCATTACTGACTATTCCTGTAGTGTTGACTACTTCTAGCATTGGGAACCATGTGTTTCACTTAGAGGCTGTAAAGGAATCTTCAATTACATCTTTTAGGTACTCTGTTCCCTTTGGGGGTGTCCTGTAGCCAAGACAAGGTCTTGTCTAGTTAAGAGAGGTTCTGTTTGCTTCCATGACAACACGTTCTGCCTAAATTGAAGCTTCTATTTTTGTTCAAGCTCATCCTTTGTTCTCATAGCTTAATTTTGAATTGGAATAGAGTAGCAAAGAAAACAAAGATTTAAAATAAATCTCATACATACCAGTGTTTTAAAGGGGAATCTGATGACCAGCTGAAGAAAAAGCCAGTCATAGGTCTAATTTGTCTAATAGACAGCAGTGGCTTAGAAATTTTACTGGAATAAAGACAGCATTAGTACAAGCATTAGTTCAAGCATAAAGTTCAAGCATTAGTCCTACATTTAGTTTAGAACCATTTTCAATAAGAGTTTGAAACCTATTAGTATTGATGCTGACAGTAGTTTTGCCTTAATAATAAGGGATGTGATCTGATACTTTTGTGCTATGAAGGTAATTCACTTGATTAAAGTAAACCTCTTTTCTCTTAACCTCCTCTGCACTCAAAAGAAACCAAATAAGCAGTTACATAAAGTAGAACAGACCTTAATTCTTCTTGATTCTCCTTCTGTCCATTGTTGAAGCCACAGCTTCCAGATGTGGAAAGCTGCCACAAGAAGAAGAAACTCTGAGACTCAGAATAATTACACACCAAAACTACGGAAAAAAATGGAACTGTTTAATGATAGTGGTAGCCATCATGATTTCTCACAGGAATCTTCTGGAGTTGCAGGAAAAGGAACGAGACATTAGAGAACTTGTCATCATGAAACTTTTTCTCAGAATTTTCTAGTTGCTGTTATTCATTGAATAAAGGTCTACAGATCAATTTTCAACTGGGCGATTAAGTAGACTAGTTTAAACAAAGATGAACACCCTTTCTGTCTCATAACTTGGTAACTTCTTTTTCAAGTTGTATGCTTACCCTCTTGCGATGGGAATGGTGATAGGCAAGAGAACCCTTCCCCTTTCTTTTTATAGATCTGTAAGACAGAAGAGGAGAAATACTTTTGAAAAGGTACCTGAAGACATTGGGTATTCACTGATGATGGCTGCCTGTATCCTTCATAATGAAGAGCAGAGGGATAAGTTGTATGTTATCCATTAATGGGGAGACACCTTCAGTAGGGTTTTTCTATTCATGTAGCGTTCATGGATTCAATAGAATTTTCAGTGAGATCCTTAAATACCAGTGCTTTATCCAGTTGCCAGGTAGGACCAACAACCTGGAAACCAAACTCTTATGCTAAGCTGATTTTGGCATAGGTTAAATCTGGAGTTTTGGAGAATAAAATGTCTGGATATTCTCAGTAGAAGAAAAGTGCTATCCACTTTGACAAATACCTTGAAGAGATGAGACAAGAATAAGAATAAATGGGAACTTGTTGATTTATGAATTGATGATGGAGACAGGGTGGAAATCACTTTCATGTCAGCTGATGCTCTGCATCAGGCTTCCTTCTCTCTTTTACAGGCATATGGATATTGGAAAGGAGTTTACCACTGCCTGTTTGCACCCAGTTGGATGTAAGAGAGATCTTACTATCCTGAGTTCAGCTAATGAAGAACATCTTATCTGGTCAACTCTGTACCATGACACAAGCAAACATGTAACTGGAGTGAACTGGACTATCCTATGACAATCTTAAGAAATATTTGTCTTCCCAATGCAATGACTACTAGTAATTCCCAAAGCTGTAAAGGGTCTTTTAGGTAGAATATCTGATGAATATTAACTTGACAGTTCCATTTAGATAAATTCTCTAATATCATATCTTTAACTATTAGGTTTGTGTTATGACTTTGTCAAGAAACAAGGTAACATGTATATTACAACAATGTGATCTGAAAAAATTAAAGCTTAAATATATAATTTTTTTTAATTTTTTTTTTTTTTTTTGCCAGCTCATGCTCATTAATCCTACAGTGAACTGCTCAAAAAAACCCACCAAACAAACAAACAAACAAACAAAAACCCAACAAAACATCCCCAAACAAAAAGCCATCCAAAAAGACTAAAAATATGCAGATTCCTTAGTAGGACACATGACAATGCTCTAGGTGTCATTCATTGCTGCTTTAAGCAGACGATGTGAACATCCTTCAGAAGAGAAACAACAGGTGAAACATTCCAAGCAGAAATCTCACAATTATTATGTATGTGGTTACTTGCTGTCCACTCCCAAAGATTTCTTTTGTTTTGTAAAAATAGTAAAAGCAAACATCTATAACAATTTTATATGCAAAAAGCTACTCTGTCAAGCCCTAAATGGGTCATCCTTTTACACAGATCCTTGCCCTTTTCTCTCTAGTACATGTTTCCTGTGATGCTGTTATGGCTATTTGTCTTGAAACTAATTTCTAAAATGCAATGCTCTGTGAGATAAAGGAATGATCCAATTTTTTAGGATATTAGCCTGAACTGAAGTTAAAGAATGAGTATCTAATGGTTTCTGTAGGGTTTGAATTTTACTAAAAATATTATTTTAAGACAAGATATGCAATAATTGCATTTTTGAAACATTTAAATTATGAAACGTTAATTTCACCAAAGTAAAGCAAGTAATTAATTTGCATATTCTATTTCTTTTATCATTCCAGAATTCGTATTAAAGATGACGAAGATAATTAGAATTCTTTAATAAAAGGGAAAAATGTCTGGATTTGCACTGCTATATTTATTCATTAGAATAATTCAATTATAGAGTGTTTGTGGCAAACTCATTCTGATGGAATGATTAAGAATGGAGCAGCTTTTTCATTATAATGCTATTTTGATTTTCTTGAACAGTATCAAAAGGAAGGGATATCTTCTTTTGTAAGTATGTTCCTCTATAAATAACTGCAGTATAGAAGACACAGGTCAGTTTTGCGAGGTCTTCTCCTATATGAGGTACTCCAGTTCTTTAGTCATCTTTGTGGCCCTAGACTCTTTCCAGTGTGTCTGACTCTTTTGTAGTGGGGAACCCAGAACTGGACACAGTACTCCAGTTGCGTCCTCAACAGTGTTGAGTAGAGGGGAAGGATCACCTTCCTCAGTCTGCTGGCAACACTCCTCTTAATGCAGCCCAGGATACTATTGGCCTTTCTTGCTGCAAAGGCACATTGTTGGCTTATGTTTATTTTGGTGTTCACTAGGACCCCTAGGTTCTTTTCTGCAAAGCTACTTTCCAGCTGGGTATTCACCAGCATACAGTGGTGCATGGGATTGGTCCTCCCCAGTTGCAGGACTTTGTTCTTCACCTTGTTGAATTTCATGTTTCTTTCAGCCCATTTCTGCAACCTGTCCCTCTTGACCCTCTGGATGGCAGCACAACCCTCTAGTGTATCAGCTACTTCTCAGTTTTGTGGTGTGAGCAAAATTGCTGACGGTACACTCTGCCCAATCATCTAGATCATTAACGAAGACACTCAAAAGGACTGCACCCAGTATTGGTGTCTGGACTACACTGTTAGTTATTGATCTCCAACGAGACTTCATACCACTTATTACCACCCTCTCAGCCTGGCCATTCAGCCAGCTTTCAGTCCACCTCACTGTCTGTTCATCCAGTCTACACATGAACAGCTTGTCTATGAGGCTTTTATGGGAGACAGGGTCAAAGGTTTTTCTGAAGTCCAAATAGACAATATCCATTGCTCTCTTCTCATCTACCAGGCCAGTCATCTCATCACAGAAGTTAATCAAATTGGCCAAGCATAATTTCCCCTTGGTGAAGTCATGCTGACTACTCCTGATGACTTTTCTACCCTTCATGTGTCTGAAAATAGTTTCCAGTCAGAGATAGTTCCATCATCTTTCCAGGGACTTAGGTGAGGTTTACTGACCTATAGCTTTCTGGATCCCTTTTCTCCCTCCTTAATGACCTTGGATTTCCTCCAGACTTTGGGTACTTCTCCCAGAAACTATGACCATTCAGATTATTGTAATGACATCTACCACCTCCCTTAGCATGCATGGGTGCACCCTGTCAGGGCCTATGGACTGATGTTTGCTTAAGCATTTCCCGATCTAATCCTCTTCCAAAAATAAAAAGATAAGGGTTGTGCCAGAAGAAATGAAGTTAACACCTACTACTTACTAAGTATATATCACTCTTATCAGGATACCTTAAAAAGAGCTACACAGATTATATTGTTTTCCTAACCTCCTCTGAACAATTTCCTGAGCTTTATGAGTGTAGTTTGGAAAGCACTTTGGAAAGAACTGTTAAGCCACTGTTTTCACTGTCCCTCTCTTGGCAGCCTTTGTACCCAATCGGGGACACAATGTTGTTACTTACTACCCCTATATTTATCGTAAGTGCAGTGTGTGCATTTATACTTCTTTGCTTTAAGACATAGATAGTCATCCTCAAAGCATGCCCTTTTGTAAACATACCAGAGAGATTGGGTAGTCTGTGTTGTACCTGTTTAATTTTTTTTTTTTAATTTTATTTTTTTTTTTAGAGTTCAACAATGGAAATTCTTGCAGTTAAAAATAATCTGGAGTTTCTCTGAGAATTTAAATCTCGGGAAATCCATATCTTTAACAGAAGGTACAAGCTGCAAGAATCAAAACAACAAAAAATAATTCTGTGAAAGGGAATATAGGCAGTACCTTGAAATCTGGCTCCAGTAGTTATATATAAAATCTCTTGCTGATTTAGAAGTTTCTTATCTGAAATAGAAATTCAGGGAGTGCCACAGCAGCAACCAGAGACTTTATCTCTTAAGTTTATGGATATTTGTTGCAAGGAAAAGTGCTATTGGCAGGAATAACGCAGTATGGGATTAGTTTAGCATGAAACAGAAGTAAAGGCAGTGAGGCAAGAATTTTAACATATCCCTCTGGATCTGTGAGAAATCACTCAGGAGAACAGAATGACACTCCCATGGAAATGCTATTATCAGCTAAACAATAGCTCTGTGTTGACACTGACCTTACAAAGTCTGTGTGCTGGAAACACCTGAACCAAAAAGAACTACTTGTTAATAACTTGTGACTAACCTTTCTACATGCTACTGATTTTTTTTCAGTCATCTGCCCCAAAATGTGTTGAAAGAATGTTTGAAAATGACTATCCAGAAACTTTGAAAATTGTTTGTAGACACTATGGTAGACAATACATGGGCCCCCTAATCTTTATGTATTTTGTGGGAAAAACATGAGATATTTTGACTGAAATAAATGTATTCTTATTTAACTTTACGAGACAACTAAAATCCTATTGTTTTAAGATGATAAGGCACAAACTATGGTATTTTATAGTGGCCATTTATTTTATGCAATCTGACAGGTGCTGAGAGCTAAAAATATTTCAGTAAAACACTTCTTTGGAAGCTGAGACACCTCGGCACTCTTCCTGCTGCCACTGAACTTGTAGCTCTTACAAAATGCATTAGCTTTCACAGCAAGAGATTGAGCTCATTCCCCTTTAGCCAATCATCATATTTGGGTAGTGAAAAGAATAAGCTTTGTATCCTTCATTCCTCAGGCTGAGCAGTAAATAGAATCTTGATGTCCCATAACCCAAAGTAGAGGTATAATTTCTGAGTCATTAATTGCTACTTTATTTGGTGAAGCAATGCTAAAGGTACTTTTTTTTTTTTTTTTCCCCTTCCTACTAGCTTGAATCTTGTGATGTATCTGGGGTAAAATAATAGGTCATTTCAAAGTGACTGTATTTTTGACGTATTCATAGCCCTGCTCATACTATTTTATTTTTAGTGAGTGGGAGGAGGGAGTGGTTTGGGTTTTTTTGCCAACCTCTTGTATCAGTAATAATGCTAGGCAAAAAATGACATACCACTGTTTTTTTAAGGGACAGGCAGAGGCCCAAATCTATGAGTAATACAGTTAGTGAGTCTTGAGCTGAATGATTTCTGTGGTTCCTTACCAAACACTTGTATCTCCTGTGGATTCATATGTGAGCAAATAGCCATTGACATTATTCTACTCTGATAAAATAAGATGAGGTATTAAAGACATTTTGTATAGTTGAATATTAGACTTTATACAAAGTCTGATGCAATAAGTCAGTATAGAAGTTCTATTTATGGCAAAGTTACTACACTTTTCACTGGCATGTGTGTGAGTGTGCGGAGGCCGGTAGGCTATGAAGATCTCAGCCTCTGACTGCCTGGATACTCTGCTGCCTGTCATGGGACGCATCTTAGTCTCTCCATTGTTCTTCACAAACAATTTGTTCATCTTCAAAGATTTAGTTAAATGTTTTGAATGACTGTTTTGAGACTGGTAGGTAGAAAAAATAAAAATAATCACAGCATCTGATTTAACTAAATGTCCATCTGTTTTGAAAACCACACATTTATAAGGAAAAGCTTTTTTATTTTCCATATTTATGGAAATTAGATGCAGAACTCCTGTCATAGTGATGAAAATTCAGCGTCAGTATTTTTTCTAGCTCACATCTGAAAATGTATCTCTCTCTCTCTCTGTTACTGATCCTCCCTCTCCCTCCCACAAACAGATCCAATTAGAAAATCTATCGCATTGATATAGTATAGGCAGACGTGGATTTGCAATGACAACAAAAGTGTAAAAGAGATGCCACTATTTTCAACATTCTTAAAAAGGAAAAACCAAAATTTGGTGGATGTTACTTGTAAGACTAAAAATGTAGCCCTCTGACAATAATTGGTATCATTGGGTTTCTACAAGAAGATAGGGGGATTATCTGCTACTTTAGTTATTGCAGGTGTGCTGCTGAGTACACCACTGAAAATCAGGAAAAAAGCATTATCATTAGTTCACAGCTCTCAGCAGTCACCTGTTATCTGGCTTTTGCTTAATGCTCTCCTTATTTATTTGACTGTGTACTGTGTATGCAGCAAACAAATGACTGCAACAATTACTTAAAAGAAAATGCAGGGCTACAGTAAAAGTTTGACCTTGCTCTGCCCCATGATGGAAAATTCTAGTCGTGTGTACAGAATATTTGTGTAACTGGTGAATAAAGGTTTATCAGACTTGACCACAATTACCTATAGGACGCACTAGTATTGTTGCTAGAATGCAGTGCTGGCTTTAGTGCTGTCTACATGGCTGCAAGATTGGATAGTAGGTAGAAGATGGCATATGGCAGTTTTGGTTGAAGCAGATATTTTGTGACTACCTGTTTTATTTAACACCAGTTTCATGGTTTCCTGTGATTTTGGAGGAATCCAAACGGATGCCTTTTATCTGGTACAGTAATTTAGTCACTAAAAAGTGATACTGCCTTCAATAGGTGATTTTTATTTTTACAGGTATTAATATTTTAGGGAATATATTTAGCGTACAGAGTTGAATTGTTAGAAATTTAAAAAAAAGTATGTTTGGTTGAGGGACACAGAATGAATAGCAGAGAGCTCTAAAATATTTTTATCTGGCGTTATTTTTGGAATCAACACTAAAATGAGATGTACAGAAAGAGATTTCTGACTCATTAAGTATAAGCTGCTAAAGAGATTATGACACTTTTGCAAGTGGAACTGTTTAGTAAAATAGTTATGTCTTCACTGCAAAAGGATATGTCTCCTTTGAGAGAGCCAATTGAACAGAGCTATCCAAGTATAAAATCCTACTGAAGAAAACATGGAGATGAATTTTCATCTTAGTCTAGTTTATTAAGTTCTTATTTTACCTTTACTAGTTGCACTGAAACAAAAATGTTCCCTTCATCCAATGAATGGGATTAAATAGGATAACTTGTATTCCCCAAATGTAAGTACGTATTTCGGAACATGTGTTGGAAATGATGAATTTGAAACCTTCCAGAAGTTAGCAAAGTAGTTATGCAAGTATGTGATATTATCTAAATGAAAAAAAAACAAAAAAAACCCCAAAAAAACGAAAAAAAACCCCAAAAAAACCCAAAAAACCAACCAAACAAAAAANATTATGCAAGTATGTGATATCTAAATGAAAAAAAAAAAAAACAAAAAACAAACAAAAAAAAAAAACAAAAAAAACCCCAAAAAAACGAAAAAAAACCCCAAAAAAACCCAAAAAACCAACCAAACAAAAAACCCCAAAACAAAACAAACAAAAAAAACAAACAAAAAAACCCAAAACCCCAGCAACCTACCAAGCCTTTATGCTTAACTCTTTATGCTAAAAAAAAATTAGGAAAAAATTAACTTGAATTTCCATAAATGTAACTTACTAAGTAATGTAACTCCCAAGTAACAAGTGATAGGACAAGAGGCCTGAAGTTGTGCCATGGGAGGTTCAGGTTGGATATTATGAGAAATTTTTACACTGAAAGGATTATTAAGCATTGAAATAGGCTGCCCAGGGAAGTATTTGAGACACCATCCCTGAAGTTATTTAAAAGACAGGTTGACATAGTTCTTAGAGACATGGTTTAGGGATGGGGTTATTTTTTATTAGAGTTAGGTTGATGGTTGGACTAGATGATCTCAAAGGTATTTCCAACCTAGAAATTCTATGATTCTGTGATTGAGATGTTCTTGCTTTAAAATAGTTTCATATTGTTAGTGCCTTTGACAGTCCCTTTTCTGTATTCACCAACATTTTTTCCCTTGATTCATCTTTGACTTTATGACCTTAATGACAAACTCTTTGCTTGCTAATTTGAAGTATTATTTTCTGGGAGAATGGGATTGATTTCTGGAAGAGGGATGATGCGGGGGGAGCAAGGTGGAAATTCAAGGTCTTTATATTTAAATGTTAATATGCTTTTGACTTGTATATACCCATATTTGTTTATGTCTAGCTCAGTAACTGAATTAACATACCCAATATTTAATCTAAATAAATTAACACAATTTGTTACTGAAGTAAAAGCAGCTCATGTCAATATGTCCTAGGTTGAGCTATTATTTTATTTACATTGCCCTTCTAACACAGTTGAAGCTTTTCAGCCACAATACAGCCAGTTCATTTTACCTATTTAATCTTTTTTCTCCAACTCCTTTTGTAGATTTTCCTTATTTTTTCCAGCATTTTTTTCTTAGACATTCAGCCCAGTTCAAGCCTTAAGTGTCTTTTATTATTATTACACCATTCGTGTGCATTACTACTAAAATTACTCACATTTTGCTACTGTGTAGATAGTGCTAATGAAGAGTAACGGGAAGCAGATGATGACGTTATTCCTGTTCTTCAATAACATGTGCTCCTCATTTATGCTCCTATCCCCTGTGTTCTTGGTAGATTGTCCAGACATGTTAAATCTGGTCTTGAAGTTTTCCTGCATTATTCATAGCATCAAGTGGCTGGTTGTTCAGACTGTAATTTACTATAATCAATTTTCTGGGTCCTACAGATCAAAGAGATTTTTAATTATGAAATACAAGGTTATACATGAACTCAACTCTCAGAGGTATGTTAAATCCCACTAACTTATTTAAATTCCCTTAGAAGCTATTAAACCTAGGAACAGGATTAAACAGTAGCTCTTCAATTACCAGCATATATTACAAACATTTTTTTTATTGCTTTCTCCTGAGTAGTAATCCCTTCTCTAACTGTGCTTTTCCAAAAAGGTACAAGGCTCTCTCTCCTTAGACTTGCTCTGTTAGGTTTGTGGAATTCCTGAGTGGACATCTAGCTGCAGTGCCACTGCCCTCAGCACTGCCAGTCCAAAGCTGAGTGAAAATCCCCATATTTCCTTTGCAGCTTTAACTGCACAGTATGTTTCTTGTAAGCATTTAGGTGTGACTGTCAGAGTCCTGAACTCATGGCAGGGACCACTTTTTTTCTCTTGTGAGAGGAGGTGGCTGGAATATGAATGCAATGATTCATTTGAGGGTGAGTTCACTTTCTCTGCTGTAGCACTGGTCTGAATTTCTGAATTTAACTAAATGCCAATATCTGAAAGGGAACCATTCTTGCTTACCATCCATGACTTATTGCAGTGAAGCTAGTGGAAATATCAGCATTCACAGTCAAAAAAATATCCTGTGACTGTTTGTTCTTCCTTCCTGACTTATGCTTATTCCTATTAATCCTTTCTCAATTCTTCCTCGGTCACTTGCCTCTTCCTTCACAGATTGCACCTGACATCCACTGCTCCTTCAATTCCTCTCCAGTCTCTCTCAGGCAACCCCAGCTTCAACCCTATCAGCTGTATGCAGGACTCTGCTAAGCTCTGCTAGAGGGTAATTTGCACAGGAGTGGGAAATGCAAAGCATTTGAAAAAATGATGATTCTATTCAACCCCTGAGCTCTTCTGGCCAAGATTTCCTCATGTCTGATTTCAAAAGGGAAATTATCCTCAAATACATCATAGCTATCATTTATGTTATCATTAAAATCTATTTTGGAATCCACAATAGATAAATTGAAAAGATGCATGTGGCAGACCTGAGTATCGCCAGTCACCCACTGTAAAGTAACACTACCAAGAACTGCAGTCATTTTTCCTGTGGTTAGAAGTCTAGCTGTGGTGGTAGTTTAAGACAAACTGTTTTCAGCTAAGAGCTACCACTTCTGTAGCAGGAGCAGCTGAAGTAATATGTACCCGGTTTTCAGTGGCTCCTATTTAGAGCTTGGAGTGGCAGCGTGGTTGCCCTGACCTCTTGTCAGGTGGCAATGTGCTCTAGATGCTGAGGAACCAGTGTGATTGCTTCTGAAACTTCTGCAAGGGACTGGTGGTAATTTCAAGAGAAGGAGATGTATGCTTTAAACAGCTGCAGCCAAAGAGACAAGAATTTACAGTGCACATCTTATAATTGGGGCCTATAAAGTAGGATTCAGAGGTCAATGCAGTATCCATCCAGGTCACTACTGTCATTCTTATCTCTTGCTTTCAGTGTTATTATAGATTAATGTATCTGACATGCTGAATAAAGTGTGAATATACTCAACTCAAATTTGACCTTCCCATTATATATTAGTGGATGCCTTGGCTATTTTAATATTCTTTGGATAAGCTTCTGAAGCTGGCACCATAGTCTATTAACTGAATTGTGCTTTCAGTCCATATGCACATACAAACATATATTTACACAGATGCATATGTAGCTAAAGGCAGACGCAAATACTTGTTTAGAATATAAATTACATTGTAACTTGATTGTAGATATATAGGAGCAGGCAGAATACTTGTAATTCCTTTTGCCCAGTGAAGATTATGTAAAACTGCTTTTCAGAGACTGATGGTGGAGTGATTAGCAGCAAAGTACAGTGCAACGGGAGGTCATAGGGGTTGAGTCCCCTCCCAGAAATCACTTGGTCTTGAAGGAAGTCTAAATGAGTTAAGTACTAATGCTGCAAAATCTCTAGGCTGGCCAAGTGTTTGAGAAAGGGTAAGAACTAGTACTTGTCTGAGATTGGCTTGAAAATACAATTTTGAGCCCAGTATTATGCCCTTAAAAGAAGGGGGAAATAAGTATTGAATCAGTGATTAGGCAGAATTAAATTTATTTGCCTAGAATTCCACTTCCTTTAAAATAATTTCTGGTTATGGAAAATGAAGATGGTAATAGGAATTTATTAAAGCAACAGCACCAACAACCCACCAAACACCCACACAACTTTAAAGCAAATGAATCAACAGCAAAGAAATCCTCATAGAAGACGGTGAAGTCATGTGGTTTTAAGCATTGTAGCACCTACTTTGGCTTGGCTTCTAGTGAAATCCCTCATGGTTTGGCTACATCAGAAGTAAAACACCAGGGCAAATACCTTGAAGTACCTCTACTGAGGTCACTCAAATTGCAGTGAGGTTTTCCTCAGTGGAAAATAACCTCAAGAATCCTACAACAGCAGTTTTGAAAAAAAAACAAAACTATGAGATTTAGGGGGACAAGTGTCCTGAATCTTTAATTGCTCTTTTGCAGTCCTCTTGGCAGCCTCAGTAAATGCAGCTGAGAAGTTTCCCTAGCCAGAGAAGAGTTCTTAAGGCAAAGCAGAATAAAAATAGAATAAAAATGCTCCTGAAAGTATACTTTTAGACAGAGACATAATGCACTACCTCCATGCACCTACTCAGCTAGTTTACTGCTAATAAAAAAAAAATATCTAAGATTAAAAATAATGTGGCAGTATTTCATCAGGAATGGAGCAGAGAAGGTGTGTGTGCAAGCTGGACTAAAGTAATGGCTTGGTGCCTTCAGAGGGAGGATTCTTGCTCCTGTTTTGTCTCTCCCAGTTGTGGGGTCACACCCTCACATGAGATCTGACCTCAGTGGTCTCTTCTGGGACATGATCTAACTCATTAAGACAGTAACAAACAGTTCAGGGTGTTTTAAGTAGTTCTTAGACATGCAAAGTCAAATTGGCTGTGAGGAAGGAGGGGACGGAGTTTTAGGAACTGGATCAGATGATCTCCAGGGATCCCTTCTAAGTATTCTGTGATCCTGGGAGGGAGAGGAGAATTAGAGGAAGGAGATGTGTTTTGGTGTAAGGATGGGAGGCAAAAAACTGTGGGGAAGAGGTAGAGCAGGACTTTTTCTTTCAGGAGTAGTGAATTGATATTTGTGCTTCTCTTTCTTAAAATGGTACTTAATGAAAATGTGTATCCTCACACCTTCTTGTTGCTCCACTTCCCTGTGCATGTTTGTCAGTCAGCTGAGACTGGAGGCTCTTCACAGCACAGATCTTGTTATTCATTCTGTCTGTAAACTGCCTACCATGGTGCTGGGGCTACAGAACTATTTACGAACAGTAATAATATACCTGTCACACGCTCCAGTAAGTGCTCGCTTTATCTCCTGGCATGATTTGCTCAGGCTTTTTTTTGGTAGGGTGTTACTCAAACTTGTCTTTTTTGGCCAGCGGCTGCACTTTGAAATAGTTGAGATTTTAACACATTACTTTAATCAATTATTAATGTTGTAACTATTAAATATTTGCTCATAGCTTCTGTATCTCAACATTCAAAGATGATGATTTGATCTCTGAGCCTTTTCCAGTTTGCAGTGATTGACAGAAAGCTGACCTGTATACATAGACCATGTTCTCCTGGGTATTTGAATTCAATAACATTGAATTTCAAAGGGAATTTGTTCACTTCCTTTCCCTCGCCTACCTTCAAAATTGTGCCACCAATGTTATACCGTAAATGGCTTCAGATAGGCAAGGTGGCCTGCCTCACTTTTCATCTCCTCACTTGAACTAAATGACCCTTGGTCTACCCTTTGCTACATCTGACAATTGGAAGGTACTTGAGGAAAAGGCATACTGCATAATGCATAGCACACCTTTACGATCTGTTATCCCTTATGTGCCCTAGAAACTTTGCTGAATTTGTGAAACTCTGTGCTGTCTTTACTGCAGTGAGCAGTGAGGTTCTTTGTTTTCTGCCTTCAGTCATGTAGGAAAGAGAGTTCAGATTGCATTTTTTCTGCTCCATAGTAAGAGATTTTAGGTACAGAATTGATAACTAGTCTAAAAGCCTGCCTGCCCAGTATTTGCCCAGCACTGCCTTAAGTAGTGAAAATTATTGTAATGCAAATCGAGGCACATTCATCTTGCCACCCATCCCCAACCTTCCCCAGTTAGAATGAAAAAATAGTTTCATCCTATCCTTACATCCTTAAGGAATAAGGAATGTGGGGTATGAAAGGAAACATCAGCTGAGATTGGCATGTTATCTGTGAACTCAGGGTGTATGCAGCTCTTTCCTATAGGTAATTATAGTGATATAGTGATGATATCTTGCTGTATCCCATCCTATTTCCTTTTTTTTTAATATCTTTTTTGTGGTGTTAATATACCAAAATCAGAGCCAAGGTGATTTTAGCTGCTGGTTCTTATGGACAGAACAGACAAGAGAAAACACCCCTGGAGTAGGAGTGAGTACAATTTAGGTAATTGGTGACCTGAGACTGCACGCACAGTGTGAAATGCTTTTTTAAAATATACACACAACCATTCACACCTTATCTTTGTGTAATAGTTATGACTGTGAAGGTTTATGGAAACATTAAAAGCTGACTACAAGCAAAAGCATAGGAAAGTCTCCTTTCTCCTCTCTTTTCAGTAGCCTACAGGACTGCATGAGTAGTGCGTAGCTTGAGCTCTTGTAACAATAAAAAATGGGACAATTGTGTATTACAAAATGCAGTTAAAGGTGAAAATCTACTTTCTATAACAAGAAAAAGGGCATCTATTTGTACAGTTACTTGTATACCAACACTCAGTAGTATTGTACATTTCATTAACATGACTTTTTGTACAAATATTCAACACAAAGCTACAATTTCATTACAAACTCTGCAGTTGAACTGTATATCAAGGTAGGAAAGGCTGCTATGGAGTTGATGGACCCTCTCTCAGGCACTCCCTGAACCAGAAGTCCTCAGCAGGAGGTGTAAATATGTTCCTTGCAGATGTGACTGGCTGAGTGTGTGTACAAAAGAGCTCATTACATAGACACTAGATGTAAGACTTAAATATCCAGGGCAACATGGGAGAAAAGTGAAAATGGCTAGTTATGAAGAGACTGGTAGAGAAAGCACTTCCTATAAGGATGCTCTCAAAAAGTCTGTTTAAATATTTGTATTACCTAAAGGTGGATCTATACTACAGTGGAGAAGTGACTGTTGTCCACATAGCTTTGCAACCTATAGCTTTTTCTGGTTAAAGGAGATGATGATTACAGTGGTAGCAGTGTGAGCTTCTAAATATAAGCCTATGGAAATGTTTGGATACCTGAGGAGAAAAGCAAGAGAAAGACCGTGAGGCGAAATCATTACTGAAGTTATTGTCTGAACAAACCAGTTCAAAATGAACCTGGGTATACCCCCAAGTAGCAATCACACCTTCCAGTAGCTGCAACACATGATGGTACAAACTCTCAAATATGAGTGGCTAGTAAAGCTGTCCACAGTAGTACAACCCTTAGTTAAGGTGAAAAATTAGATTCAAAAGTCCCAATCAAGTTTAAGCAAGAGAAGATTAATAAAGGAAGATTATTAAAGGGAAAAGAATCCATTACAAAATGGAACAAAAACCCACTGATGTGTACAAGAGCAGCAATAGCTCTTATATGTCCTCATTTGTATAAATGAAAAGGGCTATGCATCAGAATGTGCTGGTAGCAGACAGGTAATTGTCTCCTGCCATAAGCTAATGCCTATACAATAAGTAAAACAATGGAGGTGTTGTAGCTGTTTGTTTTTAAATTACTTGTCCTGTTCCAGTCAGTCAGTGAATAATGTGCATTGTTTGAGTGAAGATACGTTGAATACAGCGGAATAGAAATACACTGCAAATTATTTTTTTAAAAGCAACAGTTCACATTCCCAGTGTAAATTCCACCTCTTTCACTAGGGCTGGGAATTGTTTCAGCTAGGCATGCCCACACATCTCCTACTTACCCATAGGAACCCCAAGGAAAAGGCCACAAGGGGAACGAACTACATGGCTCTTAACCAGTTCCAACAGATACCGTGTTTCCAGTCTATTATGCAGTTTCAGTTATGTTATGCTCTCTCGAAACTTTGTATTGGTCATGACAGTTTAGATGAGAAGTAACTTACACTGCTAACAAGCATATTTCTGTAATGAAAAATAACAAAATATTTTTTAATCTGATGTAAATGCTAATTTAACTGTACACCTAATTTTTAGTTGTAAATGTTAATTTGGTTTAGAAAAAGCTAGCTGGTAAAAGGATAAAGGTGTTTTGAGCAGCTCAGAGCACTTCCTAGTAAACATCTTCAGGAGATATGCAGCCTTCTTAGAAATTACATCAGAGATCTGATGAATGAGAGAGCATTGTCTTTTGCTCCCACAGAAAGACTCTTGTAAATGGTATTCAGAAGAATGATAAGTGTAATAGAAGTAGGTCAGCTTGGCAAATAAATAGCCTGACTTACCCACAGGCCTTGATTTGCTGGCATTTTGAGATTCTTTGTACCAAATCTACTCACCCCACATCATATAAAATCCATATCCTTTTTTGTAGCTTGTCAAAGATTTATTTGATATACTGTGAGTATAAAAACTAATATTCCATTGCTGAATTTCTTTACTAGCTAGTTGAACTTGATTCACTGTGACATTCCTGTATGTAATGACGTCTTAGCTACCAGTTTCATATCATTAATTATGATATTACTCTGTACTGTGACAACAGGCCTAAATTAAAACTTGTTTTAAATTGTATAAACTGACATTTTTCAGGGTCATTTATTTCATGAAGTAACAGATATTGCAGGCATGAATGAAATACCAGCTTCCATGTTTTACTAACAATTTTTTTGGAGCAATAGCTGTTGGATAAACAGAAGCAAAATTGATGTGAGAACCACTTTTTTTGGTTTCCTGCCCACCCCAAACCCATGTTTCAAAAGCACTAAGAATTGTGAAAAGACTTTTTCTTTTTTCATTGACGAATTCTACTGAATGTGACCTTGTATCATCCACTTAAGCAGATGGCTATAAAGTGTGTTCCAAAAGTCTTTCCACAGAAATTTAAGCAGGCACAGGCTTAGGAATTTAATCTAAATTGTTTAGGATTAACTACAAAAAAATAATCATGATCATTTTAGCCAGTGAATAATGGATTTCCTTAATCTGATTTGAAAACTGGATGCAACAGCAGTACTTGCCGTGGTTTTACATACAGCAAAAACGGACTGTAAGAAAAAGTGCTGTGATTGTGAGATTTCACCTTTGCTATATTGGTTTCACAGTTTACCTTATTATTTTCGGGCACGTATTTGTTTGAGAGAAACAAAAACTTCCTGCTCCCTTTATTTCAGTAATGCAGGTATCTAACAGCTTTTTGCTTCCTTTTTTTGCAAGGGGACATGCATTTGGTTTGCTAGCAGATGGTCTTTTTTTCTCAGCAGTGCTAATCAAACTTTGATACATTTGGATTTGCACAAGGGAAAAGCTGACAAGGCTGACTGAGCGCATCTGCTAAGCTGTTTCTTGCAGTTCCTGAGAAATGACTCAATATTCACTTAAGGCTGAAATGCAGGAACTGGAGAGTCAATACGGTGGCAAAAACGTCAGCTTCTGCAATCAACTAGAGCAGAGCGGCTGCTCACGCATCTCAAAATAACACTCAGGTTGACAGCACCAGCTACTTTTAATTGATGAATTGCAACATTACTGTTTAGCAGCGTCTAAGCAACATCCTGTTTGTGAAAAACCCATGTAACCAAGGAATTCCTCCTGGCTTTTCTGAAGTGGGTTAATTCACAAACAAGTCAGTCTGAAGTCTTGTTTTTAAAACCTTGTGCAGCTCTTCAGGTTTTGATAGGCGTGGATGGTCTGCAATTCTGCTTTCAGAACTTAGGATCAAATCCAGTTCTTGGTACTGGATTTGATTAGCAAGAATGGGCAGGAAGGCTGCTCCGGTAGCAGCCTGTGAATAAATGCTGGAGTTGTGGGTGGGGGAATTTATTTTTTTTTTTTAATTCTTCATGGAAAAAAAAAAGGCAACATATTTTAGCTTTCTGCTAGGTTATCCTTTGTGTCTGTGTCAATAACATATATGGTACCTGAGCTGCTACAAGCAGTTCTCTCTTTTGCTGGCAAGAGTCCTCACTGCACCACGCTTTCTGGTTACTTACACTGAGGAAAACCAACCTTTTATCTTTTCACTTATTTTCTTTTTTACCCTGTGTATGAACATGTGAGAGACAGCGAGTTCCAAATATTTATGCTAGGTGTACAGAAAAGTGTTAGGCAACTCTAACTTTTGTGAAAACAGAAAGTCAGAGTCATCTGTGGTAGTCATAGAATCATAGAATTGTCTAGGTTGGAATGGACCTTTGAGATCATCTAGTCCAACTTATCAGCCTAACTCTGATAAAAAAACCCAACCCATCACTAAACCATATCACTAAGCACTACATCAACCTGTCTTTTAAATACCTCCAAGGGATGGTGCCTTAACCACTTTTTGGAGCAGCCCATTCCAATGCTTAATAACCTTTTCAGTGTAAAAAAAATTTCCTAATGTCCGATCTGAACCTCCCCTGGCTCAACTTGAGGCCATTTCCTCTTGTCCTATTGCCTGTGACTTGGGAGAAGAGACCAGCCCCTGCCTCTCTACAACCTCCTTTCAGGTAATTGTAGAAAGCAATAAAGTTATAAATCGCATGAAGGATCTCTTCAGTGGCCGTGCTCTTACCTAGTCCTACTTGATATAAACGCACGTTTCCACAGGGGCAGGTGAACACTGTGATAGGGAAGCTCAGTTCAGTTCAGCATTGAAAATAATTTAAGAATACAATGCTGAAAACTGTTCTCTTCGTCCCTGCAATGCATCCATCATTTGGGACTCCCATGGCATATCTTTTCTGACTGTTCCAGAAAATAAGCTTGTAGGAGGACATACACTAATAAAGAATACCTATTCTTTTGTAAACTGGGGAGTCTCGTATGCTTTCCAAGAACATTTCTGGCTCATTTTTATTTCTAGATTCTGCCCTACAAATCCTAACTCCACTTAGAAAATGATTTATGAACAGGGAGTCTTTGAATACTCTAATGATTAGAGAGAACATACAAAGAATCTGAATAGAAGAGGCAAAACATGAGAAGAGTGAAGGAGATGAGAGTAATATGGATGTAAAACTTCTTTCCAGTGAAAGGAGATCAAAGTCATTCTTGTGCTTTGGATTGGGCTCATCCCATGTAAATATTTCAATGTATTCAGACCGATCTCTCTAAATTAGCAATTTAAAAATAGATCTATATGGGTAACACCGGATAAGAAATGTTTTATTTTTAGATCAGGGAAGTTAAATCACTACTACTGGAGTGTACGGTTTTGTTTGATGGATTTAGGAAAGTTGAATTTGGCTGGTTTACTTGGTGTTCTTGATTCCTTCCTAATTTATGTTCCCTATGAATGGATAACTTTAAACTACTACATGAAAAAGAGAATGTATTTTGCAGGACAGAAAAAAAATCAATGGCTGTCATCAACATATTGCAAAGCATTCTTGAACTAACAATACTAAAAGACAGCAGTAGCACTGGCTTGCTGCTTCTCTGTTTGAGTATGTAGGCCATACTTAGGCAAGAGTCTCAAAACCACAGTTTTACCTGAAGTTAGAATATGAGAGAAGGCAAGGAAAACTGAATTTTAAGACAATATTTCCTTTCTTTGCATAAGTAGTATTTTAGAGCAAGATATGTGGAACATTTAGTTATTTTAAGTTACAATTAAAATAAAAAAGTCCACATTAGCAGGACTTGCCCACTGCCATTGGCTTGGGCATCGGTGATGTTCTAGGGTTAGTATCTCAGGTCAGCTGTGGCACAATGATTCCCTTTCTTATAGAAAATAAGACACATCCAACATGCTAACAATGTGCTATGGGTGTTTGTTTGGGTTTTTTTCGTTTGTTTGTTTCTTTTTTTATTTCAGTGCAACTTTCATAACTGGTATTTGGATAATTTTGGTCTACTTTTACTCATCATAGTTCAGATTTCAGTAGTGCAGTATTACATTATTGGAATATTCTCTATATATTACTTAAGCAAGATGGCTATATTTATACTGCTAAGTGAAAATAAAGCACAGGAAGTTTTTCATAAGGCATTTTCTTTCCCTTTCAATATCAAGTCCTGCTAAAATCCTAAAATTCATGTAATATATTATATTGTTTGTTTTGTAAAAACTGATTCTGCAATAACTTTAAACATGTGCTTTGCTTCTTAGTATCTGTGTATTTCAATGATAAATTTTTATCAGACTGATACAGTTTACCTAGTACTCCAATACTTACTTTTTACTTGAAATGATACAGAGAAAATCAGTTAAATGGAGAAACTCTTACTGTTTCAGGCAATATAGTTTCTTTATTGCACAGTGGTACCATTACTTGAGATGGCATTTTTTGGAAGCTGGTGTGCTTTAATCCCTCACCACTATTCAGAGATTCAAGCATTCTGTATCTGCAGGGTAGAATAATCCTTTCTATACATTATATTTGTGATGTTTCTCTTTGATCACTTATGACATACCACTTTGTCTCTCATACAATGTCATGATAAAATCCAACTTTCCTCATAGTGACTTTATGTATTGCTGGATCTAAAGCTACAGGATTTGGGTTATGGAATAACCCAAAAGTATCAGTGGGAAAATAAAATAAATAATTCTGCTTGTTTTGCCAGCATGAAATACAAAAGGGACAGAGGTGAAGCAGCTCTGTTATCTAGAACCTATGTCAAGCCAGTATTCACTTGCCTCTTGAATTCAAGCATTTAATCATTTGACTGTTATACATCAATGGTGACACATCATTTTCCAGGATATACTAGGATTTTTTTAAATATAAGCCATAATATCTGTGTCGGGCTGTCACATATGAGCTAATTTTATGATGCATATATGCCTTTCATTCCTTATAAATGTCCAGACTGATCTGTATCTCCACAGTAGAGAAAATCGGAAAGCTCACAGATGAATAAAACAATTAAAGTTTGAGTATAGTTGAATTTTCTAGTTGAAGTAGGGTAGACAATATCAAGTTTTGCCATATCACTGTAGAATTTGGTATATGCCGAGATTGATGTAAAACTGGTGTTATTAACTTCTCAGGACATTATTTATGGATAATGATGCCATGCATAACTGGTTTTCTCTTCAATTGCAGTTCATTCTAGAAATTTTGTTTAGCTAAGATTAAAGTCATTGTCCTGGTTTGAGGTAAAATGAACCAATTTTCTGTTGTACAGTTTTGCTTTCTTAGCTAGGCCTCTCCCAGCTAGCTGGGCTCTGAAATTAACAGCACATTGTGCGGAGCTGTTCCATCTCGCAGTGATAGGACCTGATTGTACCAGGGGATGGTGCAGAGAGGCCCTTGTTTAGACTTATTGCTGGAAGAACCAAGGTCAGATAATTTT
>VZRU01011474.1:217991-230329 GCA_013398155.1 Pedionomus torquatus
TTTCCTGTTTATTGTGCTGCTTATATTTTCATTAAAGTAGTTTAGCTTGTTCTAAACTCTTGAATCTCTTTAACTCCTTCCTCTCCTCTCTTTACCCAAAGGGGGGGAAAAGGGAGGGGGGTGGGGGGCATCTGTCGCTCAGGGTTTGGTGGGTTTGGCTGAAACCGCGACAGTCATGTAGCAGATGTGCACTTTGTGTTGTCTAAACAGCTATTGTTTCACCTCAGAGGTGACTCCACATCAGGGCCTGGGAAATGATTTAGCTATTTTTCAGTGCTTTACACACAAAAGTGTAAGAAGAGTAATGAGAGTGCAAAACCTGCAGATGGATTTCTTGTGAGTGGTCACACAATGAGCAGTAAGTTCAAGAAAATACTGAAAGAAAGATGTCCAACATCTAAAGAAAGTGGTCTTTAAGTAGTAATGGGAAGAAATGAGATGGGAAGGAAGAACACCCAGCTTCCCCCTTTATAGCAGCTTAACTTGGGTGCTCTGTAACATACAAGCTTATGCAGCAAGTTCTGTGTGTGAGTGATGCCTTTCTTCAGCAAGGGAAATCATGTTGTAAGACATGATTACTCTTACTATGAGTTAGTAGAGTTTTCTGCCATGAACTTCAGATTTGGACTGTTCTGCTGCAGAGGTTTAGGACACAACAGTGCCTGTGATCTTTCCTGACATATTCCTGCAGCAAATGTCTGTTTGTGGCCTATTATAAATTTTATGATTGTTTTTGAGTGATGGAATGTCTTATGGAGACAAAACAGCTTCTCCATGACCTTTCAGTACTAAAAACCAGTTTCATACATGTGATTTTGAAGGACTGAGCTTGACAGCCCAGGTCTTCTCTGATGTTCCTTTCCTTTGGATTAATGGACACCATAAAAAATCAGAAGGGGTATATATGGATAAGTTATATGTGAATTTGCTACAGAAACTGTACTTGTTTATAATGTTGCTCTATAAACAGAAGAAAGGGTTAGGAAATACATGGTTGAATGCATATCTCTAAATAACATTGCTGGGACTTTTGAAATGTGAGATTAAACCTGTGGTGTGCTACTTGGTCATGTTTTAGTAGGTGAAGATCTCCTTAGCTCACAAATAGTATGTAAACTGGAAAGAAATGAACTCAGAATCACCTGCACTGTCAGAAATCTTTCCTCACAATTTCAGCTGATATCCAAACCTGAAAGGAAGCCTCTTTGCTTTTCACTCACTGGGATAATTTGGGACAATAACATAATTTCTGTATGTCTGTTATGCACACACATAGCTTTGGCACATCTATAAACTCTATGCATCTGTATGGGTGGACTTGTATGTGTAGATATGGTAAAGATGCTAGTCCAAATGCAGTTCAGATTCATACCTGTTAATAACATGTCACACCAAGCACTTCAATACTACAATTCTCATGCAGAGTCTAATAAAATACTAGGATTTCAAGAACTTTAGACGATACTCTGAGTAGGATGAAAAGAACAAGTGAGCCTTAAAAGAGCACCTACTCATAGCTTTTCAAAAGGCATTGACCTAGTAGTCTGAAGAAGTTCCTTCTGGGAAATGGAGACCATATGCTTTGGTTTATGAAGAAATGACAAGACCATATTTTTTTTTTTATAATTTAGTTATCTATATAACAATAAAAAAATAAATACAAATAGGGTACAGCATTTTTAAATGGCACGGAAAAAACCTGCATACCCTCAGCTTTGCTAAAGAAATAGGAGGACGTATAAACAGAACTAGACTGAAAAAAAAATCACCCTTGTAACTCTGTAAAGAAATTATGCTGCCTTCATTTAACAGATGTGGGCAACTGATATAAAGCCTTATGGAGGAAAATGCTAAAGCAAGTACCTGTCTTTAGTAGCTTTCTGAGCTTATCTTTGAAGAGCTTAGGCTGTAATTGACTGAAAATCTGTAGCATTGTTGCCTGTTGAAGAGCATTTCGTGATCATGCTCATATGCTATAATGACAGGACTTTCTAGTCTCAGTAGAAAGTTGGTTGTCCCCATATCTGCTTAACTTAATGTAGCCTGACTAATACTGAGGCTTACAGAGCTAATCATGAAGTGGGTATGAAGATCTACAAATAAAATGTTTATGAAATGTAATTCAGCAGCATGTGCTATTGTATCTGTAACACCTCCTGTATTTGAATAGAATCTTCGGACAGAATTTTGGAGATCGTGTAAGAAAAGTTCAGGACAATAAAGACAAGATATAGTGTCTGTTTGGTTCTGTATCAAATATCTTTTCAGCCTGGCACAAAGAAAAAAAAATTTTTGATTGAAGCAACTATCTGTCAAAAAATCTATGACTTTGAGGGTCAGGGAAACATTGCCTTATCTGGACTACAGCAGCTACTTATATATTTTATTGCTGTTAATATTAAATTAGAGGCTATATGGAAGGATAAAAGTGGTCTTATGCAAAACAGTCTGGGCCAGTGGTCTGCCCAATGACCTTTTTTTTTACAGTAACACCTCTCATAAATTTGGAAAAAGGCAAATGATGTGAATTACCTATGGTATAATGTAAGTGGATTTATAACTAAACATTTTAAAACTTTGAGGAACGTGCTATAACTATAACCACAATGAATATATTTATGATCATGAATATGCAATCAGCAGCTGAAATGGGGACTTTAGGAGTACTGTTGTGAATGTTTAAAAGCATTGGTGTCGTGTAAAAGTATATGTATCTTTCTATATTAATCTTTCTTTCCAGTATGCAGCTTTGAAGTGCTAGGGGCTGGGAGGAAGGCAGCAATTGTGTGTGACTGGCAACTCAGTCTGCTATTGCGCAGAGGCACAGTGTGAAGAAAGAGATCTGAAAAGCAACAAATAAGAACTCACCAGTAATAAGGATCAGCTCCCTAAAGCACTTTTTCTCGCTTCTCTTCATGTAAGTGATTGGGACAGAGGGATGGCTTTCCTCTGTTAACTACAGGTTGTCAGCACCCTGTATCTTAGAAACTTTGCAGCTTTTAAAGGAGTAAAGCTGGAATGCAAAACAAGGCTTTCATCTAGGCCTATGCACACAAACTCCCAATGAGGACATTTCTATTTAACAAGGAGCACTCAAAGCTCAGATCAGATGCATCCTGCTTTTAATTTCTTACCCTGATTTTATTCAGATCATACTTTGGGGTATTAAACAGTTAATCACATCTTAATACCTCAAGATAGGCATCCATGAAGTAATGTGCTGTTCCTGATCATGTGGGAAAAACCCAGAATAAGTGATGTCCCTATTTGCTCTGTTATAAATGAAAGGATAGAATCCAGTCCTTCCTTGTACTTTCTCACCTTGGGATTGACACCTCTACCTAAAACACTTTTCCTTTCTGTTTCCATACCTATATGTAACAACAGGATAAAAGTCCTGTAAACAAAAGCCTCTAACAGTTTGTGATATTAATTAATTAATTCCTAAAAACAAGCAAGAAAAACACTTCTGTTATCACAAGGTTAAAGACTGATAAGTTAGTACAGGATGGATTTTTCATCCAAATATAAGAGAAAGCATAGCTGGGGAATGTGTTAGCTTAGTGTGGGAGAAGAATCTAGGAGCACTTCTAAACTCCAGATTTGGAGGGTGGTTCAACCACAATAATTTTCATGAGGCCTGAAGTGCTGCAGCATGTGTTTTTCTCTATCTACTCGTTATCTTGTCCTTAAATGGATGTCTTTCTTCCATTACTTGATATGACCTTGGCACTGGTAACACTATGTGGGAAGGAATAGTGGGGAGCTATATTTGAATACTGCAGGATCTAAAGTCCTTGCCACCAGGGCTTCATGGTAATGTGTAACCCTGCTTGTATTTTCCAAGGCCGCTCTGCATTTTATGTCCCATTCCCATATCTATCTTTCTCACACAAAGAGTTTCTCACTGTAGCAGGGAGCAACATATTTTAGATTGAATAATTTGATTACCTCCTTCCAGCTGTCACAGGCCATTTGGAGCACAACTTTTAAGAGGAACAATGACAGGACAATTCTTATGGCAGCTTTCTTAGGTGAATCCACTACCTTGTCTGGTGCTCTGAGTTTGAGTGTTCTCCACTTGGCTGCTGGCATGTATGGCATTTAATATCCTTAGGTGTTACTTCAGTGGGAAATGACTATTTTCAAACACACAAAGTGTTTATGTATGTATATTTTGTGCTGAAATCCTGCTTATATCTCTAATGATTTTTACAGAATGACAGGAAGGTTCTTCCAGCTTTGGATTCATTTTCAGATTTGATAAAATCTGTGTACAGGCTTATGGGCTGGCATAAACATGAAGGAAAGCAAAAAGTTTCAGGAAATAGAAACATGCAAGAAAACAGCAAAGGTGCATCTGGTGCTACATTCACTGCAGTGTGCTTTGCTATTGATACAGAATGAAATACTGCCCCACTGACATATGCGAAAATGCAGAAGTGTTGAGGGCTGTGCTTTGATTCATTCAGGTGAGTTATTGTTTTTTATCTTCAAACTCTACAGCTACATGTTTCTTTATCTTTTTGTTCAGCAAGTGGTCAGATTTTGTTTTTTAGTACTTCTTGATGGTATTTTCTTATAAGTATCTCTCTGATCTATAAATTAATTTGAGTTATAACATTTATATTCCTACAGGTCCAGATTCCTTGCACTGTTCTTAGGAAACATCTTTTTCTGGTTATAAGATTTTTACATAGTAACAACACTGAATATCTGTGTTTTAAACATTTTTATTGACTTCATCTTGTCCATGAGATTTTAGAATTTATGTGTCTGTCTGAAAAAAAAAAAAAAAAAAAAAAAAGTGGAGAGAAAAAAAGAGTGGAGAGAGAGGGTAAGGTGTTGTGTTTTAGAAAGGATCAGTTGAACGAAAAGAAACATAATAAAGACACTCTAAACATTAATGGTATTTACACTATTACATTTTAACATTTTACAATTTTCAGTTTTTCTTCACTAACTTTTTTCAATCACACTGTTACAGTCTGTATTATGCAAATCACTGTGTATCTTTTCCATTTGGTTCATTTTGTTTTACTCCTACCATAAGTTTTATTTTAAAATCTCATCTGTGTTGTATTTTTTGGCTGTTTTTCCCAGTGTGTGAGGAAAGAATCTGCAGCATTAGGTTGCTGAATAGTCCCCTGGAATTATCTACATTAACAACAATTCATCCATGGCTCTGTTAAGCGTGTTTGTCTTGAATGAGAGGTCTAAGGGACTATTAGTAATTTGTTTTATAAAGTATTAATTCTCCTGTTTTGAACCTGATCTGGTTTGAGGAATTTTACTTAAATGTATCTAGAGCTTAATACATAGGAAACATGTTTCACTCTGACTGCTGCAGAGCTTACTAAATGTAGGAGGAGAGAGGTAGAACTGATGTTCCATTATAAAGAGGGGGCTTAAAAGTATAGGGTACTTTCAGTCCTTATTTCAGTACCTGTGCTCCACCAAGCTCCTCGTTCTGAGCTAAATGCAAAGTAGTAGCCAGTGCATTTTCTTGTTTTACAAACCATGAACAAGGGCTTGATCTGCAAGCTCTTGCCTATTTGGGGGCAGAAGCAATGATTGCCTTCGTAACTGTGTTTTGATTAGAACTTCTAGAAGCCCTTTCAGCTTGATTTGATTTACTGCTTTTTCTTTTTTTTTTTTTTTTTTTTTTTTTTTTTTTTTTCAATTTCTTTATGTAAAGGTCCTTTATGATGAATGAAAAGGCCCTTAGAAAACACATTCTCTGCAAGGGGTACTGCTGATGAGTTCACTGCTAGCTGCAGGTATGTACAGCTGAGCTAGGATAACAGTTCTTTGCTGCCAAAAGTGGCAATCACACTCCTTCCTCAAAGCCAACTTATTAACAGCTCTTTTCCTCTGGGCAAAGGAGTTTTCTGCTGCATTATTTAATGATGTCCACTTGGGAGTGAGCAATGAGCATCTGAATTGTTGCAAGAAAAGTGGCAGCAGCCCATGATTCTGGGTGGGGCAGGTGTCAGGTAATGGGGGAAATTGTTGCATGCAAAGCTGTTTGGGAATCCATTCATTTATAATAGGACCATATTGAGTCCTGAGCAGGCCTACCGAATGTAGCACAGAGCTGACTTAAAGCTCTTTTACTTCTTTCCTTGCTCAGCCTCCTCTAGTGATTAAGTATAAGAGAATCAATTGTAAGAAGTTATTTTGCCATCTTAGTCAAAATTGATTCAGAAAAACACATCTGCTTCTTTAACCTCCTCTTTTCCACCCAGAAGGGTGCAAACTTGCTTCCCGCTCTCCTCATGAAAAAAAAACAACCCTATTTTAATCTCTTCCATGTATTAGAGCCTTCCCCATGGAATGTGATAGGGGCTACAGTTTGCATACAGTTTGCATTGGGTCACAGGAGCAACAGTAGGTGTCTGGGGTTTTTTTTAGAGCTGGAATCCATGGTGGCTGTTTTATCCTCATTCTCTATTTTGTTTTTGTCTTTCCTGTTTTCAAATGAACATGTTGGGTTTTACTGGCATGACTTATTTTCGCAACAATAAGTATTACAAAACTCAACCTGAAACTGTGAAAGTGCCTATAGAAATTACTTTTCTTATTGCATTCTATACAAAATATAGCAATATTACCTTTTAAAGAAGAATTCTCTGACCTAGGAACTAGCTCTTGGCAAAGAAATAACATTGTCTTATTTTCCTTTTCTGCTTCCCCTTTTTCTTGCAGATATTTGAGAAAAATTAGGACTTTGAAAGAGCTAGATATATTTGAACTCTCCAGGTCAGTCATTTTGTGCTTGGCTTCCATGCACTTGACTGAACAAGTAAAGAATATAAAATCAAAAAAGGTAAACAACTTTTATATATATATCCTACTATGTTTTTCATCGTAGAAAAATCTGTCACAACTAGTGGAAGTTGATGGGAAGGTGCACTGCTGCCTGTGTTTCTTCTCTTTGTTTTTAGCATCTGCTTTCTCAGTGGTACATAAACATCCTGATAGAAATTGCGCAAAACATAATTTGCCAAAAGAAAAGCTTTATTTTCTTCAGAATGAGAAGATCACTCTCCTGGTTTCAGCTGTGAAACAGTTAATTTTCTTTCTAGTGATTGCTGTGACAGGAATGCCAATAATGCATATTGGTTTAGTTGTTGCTATGCAATGTTAATACATTCCAAGGACTCTTTTCAGCTTCTTATAGAAGATGGCATAATAAGGGAATGGCCAATGGAGTATTTCATACCATAGACATCATGCTCAATATATAAAGAAGGTTAGTCAGGGGCAGAGGTGCAAATCTGTAATTACTGCTTGGGAAGGTACAAATTCACTGGGTGGTGAGAGTGAATTTGTGTCATTATTATTATTGTTAGTTTTTTTTTTTTTTCCCTTTTCTGTTATTGTTCTATTAATCTGTCTTATCTCAACCCAAGAGGTTTTTGCCCTTTCCCCTCATTTTCTCCCTCTTTTCCCTGCCCTTCTGTGAAAATGGCTACATGGGTCCTAACTGCTGGCTGGGGTTAAACCATGACAGTCATAGAACCATACTTAGTATCATTTACACATTGAATAGAGAAGGATTTAATTTAAAAAAAAAGGTGTATATTACCTATTTTATGGTGTGCAGTAATTGTATCCCTCTAAATCCCTCTAAAGATAACCAGAAATGTCTGTCTTTATATTGCAAGACATGAGAGAATGGGTATCATTAAAGCAGGGTTCGTATAATTGTGAAGCATATGATTTAGAAGAAGAAAAGCTGTTTGGACTACACGTGGATCTTGACAAGATTGTTTTCCTTAGGGAACATACTATGACTGTTTCTGAAATTTATACTGTGTGACTATAAAGCACATATTGTGTTCATTTTCTTCTCCAATTACCTGTGATCTAGGAAATTTATTTGATTCTGTCACTTATCTTCCTGTAGCTGAAAGACAGTGATTTTCTCTTTGATCATTTTACCTTAAAACCAAACACTTATTTTAATGTTCTCTGTTAATTTTTTCTTTCTTTTTGTTTGCCTCTAGTCCATAGCAATTACATAATGCATGGTAACAAATAACTAGGGACTTGCTTACTGTGGGAATATTAACTGACCGATCTGGGTCTCCCTGGCTGGTGTATCCCTAATGAGGTGAGAAAAAAGCATCTTTTCAGGCTAGAACCCTGTTTTAGGAAATCCTGTTAAACACGATGTCAATGATTTTGCTGGGTGATGTAGGAAGGAAAATTAACATAAGTTAACAGCCAAAACCTTCCTCTACCAGTAATAACATGTTACTCTTTTCCTAACTGGCTTGATTATATTATCTTCTTGGGCAGAATTTATTACTAGCTATCAATGTCTTCTAGATAACAGTCTACATCTGCATTTCCTTCCTTTAGTTTTCTCATGTTGAGTTCTAAATGTGTATAAATTACTGTCAATGCTGTTTCTTCCCAACATTTCTTCTCCTTTCTTTCCTTCATTGACTTTCATTTTCCAGTGATGTTTCACTTGACTGTCTCCTCAGTACATTTCTGACATTCTAACTTTTCCAGTTGCTTTCATATTAATATCTCTATTCTCTCATGTTTATATTGGTGTTCTATCTAGCACCAACTAAACACATGTGATCAAGGTGGTAGTTTCACACCTGTCAGATAATTCAATTAGCTCTGCTTCGAAATAGTCATCGACTGGACTCTGGTTTCACAAAAACATATGTTTTGATTGCTGTTTGTAAGTCAGTTTCTGAGGCTGATATGTCAGCCAGGTTAAAATGCATTTTTTTCCTTTAAACAAAACAATAGTAATGCTTTTCTCTTCTCTGGTGTGTTCTCTTACCTCTTACCCATTCCTTTTCAGGAAAATAAAGTGATTTGTAACATACTGATGTAATTTGATTGTTATATACCTAGGAGTTGTTTGTGTCTGTAAAAATAGCAATATTATTTTTAGGATGAACTCTGGATTTAAGGGATATTGTGAGAATTGGTCTGAACTATTTGCTGTGCCAGCTTGCTTTTCACATGCAGTGAGAGAGAGCTCAAAGATAACCACCCCAGTGGCATGGGAAGGCCCCCAGGAGTTTCTCAGCAGGCAGGAAACTGGACTGTCTCTGCTTCACAGGCAGCCTGGGGGTTGCTTAGCACATCAGAGAGGATACAGCTCGTGATACCTGTGACAGGAGTCAATAGTAGTGCCACGAATAGAATCTTTTTCTTCCTAGTCAGTGTTCATGTTTCTCAATGCCGGCAAATCTTCCCTTTTCCATGGTGTGATGACACTGTGGGTGATGTGAGTTATGATAGTAGCTAGTTTTAGTAGTTGCAAATCTGGCTAATTTTATAAATACACAAAGGAAAGAATGAGTGTAGATGAAGGTCTAATGATGAGCTGTATAGGCAATAGTTCAATTTGTATGCTGAATTAAATTAGATTTATTATTTCCCTCTAAATTATGTTTGTCATGGAAATAAAAACATGATTTTCTTGATGTATCTAGTTATCTTACAAATAAAACATTAGATCTAAAATTGAAGGGAAAAGAGGAAAGTAGAAAACAGTGTCTACAAATATACAAACAGCTGTTTTACAAGTAGAGAATGCTGCAGATTTCCATCATTTTTCCATCAGTTTGTGGTTTTTAGCAGAGTGAATGCTTGACAATTGTCTTGACCTAACTATATAGTCATCAATGTGATTCTCCTGCTGATCAGTTTATAGATCAAATTATTGATACTGCAGACTGCTTTGACAAGATAATATATCTCAGGCAGGACAGATTTGATAATATTTAAAAAGCTGGATTATGAATTTATGATTATGTTGATGTATGATATTATGTTTATGAACTGAGATTTAAAGAAAACAGAACAGGCCTTTTACTTTGCTGTTTAGCTGGATATTGCATGGTGATTACTGTATATATGCTGAATAGTCCATTCAGATGTTTTAGTAAAGTCACTTTGACTATTTGCTACAGAAAGGCATCAGAATCTCCAGATAGGCATAATTATCATGGATATTATTTGCAGTGTACTGGTTGTCCAGTTTTATTAGTTTTTACTTTAATTTTACCACTCCTGAACCTTTCAATGATTTACATGGTGAAGAGGCTAATATATTTCATTATGCCTTATTTCGTTATTTCATAGGCTCTTCATTGCTCAGTGAAACAGAGTTCTTTTTTATTTCTTTCAGATAAGGCATTTTTGATATGATCCCGTTCACACCATCAAGTTATTTTACTGGCTCCAGGAGAGTTAAGGTATCAGGCCAGGAGACAGAAGTACCTCAATGAGTCTCATTCCTGTAATAGACAAGGTGTGATTTAATTTTATTACTGAAAACTCTTTGTTTCCTATATAGGTATTTTATATATGCATTATGTTATGCACATACGCTTATATAGTGATGACAGCAGAAATTCCATGTGACACTACGAAAATGCAGGTGTGCTGTTGTGCTTCTGCTCACTCTGTTTCCAGAGACATGTGAGTTTGAAAACACATCTATGGTTTGGTGAGGTCTGTGCCATTCTATGTGCAACACATTTTCTTATGTACTGTTGCCTTGTTAGACACAGTGCTTCAATTTGTCCAATAACTTGCTCTGCCAGCATCATTTAACTCACTCTGATTTCTCTAGAGCTTCTAAAGACTTTTTTTTTGGTGATGGGATGACACTTAGGACACCTTGTAAGGTATACTTAAGAACTTTGCTAAATCTAAAGCCTGACTCATTTATTAGTATGTACATTATATTAACCATCTCTTCTTAGTCTTTTTACTTACTAATAGTACTGGTAATCATGCTACTTTGCCTGTGTTTCTCAAAAGATTCAATAAGCTTTTAATTTGGCTTATTTTTAAAAAATTGTGCTTTTGCCATGAAAAAAACAAAGTGAGCAAGATGTTTTAACCTGATAAAGTTGTTATTGTTAGAACTTTTCTCAGGGCTTAATACTTCAAATAAAAGTTGTAAAAAGTGAAAAATAACATATAGGTCAGCACATAGCAGCAAACACACATCTCAAAATAAGATGTTGTCAGTTCAATCAGGCTCAAATGGATTAAAAAGAATGAAATTGTCCAGCTCAAATATTTCTTCTGTTTCTGAAACACTCAGATTCTAAATGGCAAAACACGTCTTGTTCTCATTCCTTTGACAGATAATTTATCCATAGCTGTGATGTCTCTGACTGGGAAAGTTAGTTCAGGTCAATATTCTTACCAGCTGTTTATCTTCTGCACAAAAAAAAAACCAACCAAACAAACCAAAGCTAAATTACCTGCCTGGAAAATGACAATTTCTAGCATAGTATTGATATTGGCATTTAATAGATTGAATTTTTTATCTTCTTTCTTTTTTTTTGTCAACTAAGCTAGCTTAATTCATTAAAGAATTTTTATACATTGCCAACCTTTACTTTACTGAGACAATTGAAAATTTCTTAGTGTTTGACATGAGATTATTTTTTTTTCTGATTGGTTAACCATGTTTTCTGTAGTTCTCTATCCTTTTTAAATTAATAATTTATCTATCTTAGGTACCTCTGGGGTGAAATTAATCCTTTATTTGTCTTTGCTGATACATATGGAACCAAAATACATAATGTGCTTCAACTTGCACAAATAAATTATATCTAAGTTTTGGTAAATAAATTATATCTAAGTTTTGGTAAACAAGAAAAATAAGGAAATTTCAGTGAGATTTCCCAAGGGGGAAAAAAAAAAAAAAAAAAGATAAATGCCAAACAGTATATTATCAGAAATAAATCATGAAACAGAGAAATTTCCAGGCCCTGCAAATGAAAAATTTGAGAGAATTTGAGAAGATGCTCTTCAGCTACCTCTTTGCCTGCATACTTTCTTGTTGTCTGTCCTTGCTAATTTCCTTTTTTAGGATGGGGCAGGTTCTGACATACCCATTGCAGTGGTACATATAGCAGAATGAAGACCAAGACTTTAATCAGTACTTTCTGAATCATAGAATGGTTAGAGTTGGAAGGGACCTCAAAGATCATGGAGTTCCAACCCCCTGGACATGGGCAGGGACACCTCCCAGTGGAGCAGGTTGCTCAAAGCCCCATCCAGCCAGCCCTTAAACACCTCCAGGAATGGGGCATCCACAACTTGTCTGGCCAGCCTGTTCCGGTGCCTCACCACCCTCACAGGAAAGAATTTATTCCTAATATCCAATCTAAATCTCCCCTCTTCCAGTTTAAAACCATTACCCCTTGTTCTATCAGTACACTTCCTGATAAAGAGTCCCTCTCCTGCTCTCCTGTAGGCTTCCTTCAGATACTGGAAGGCTGCTCTAAGGTCTCCCTGGAGCCTTCTCTTCTCCAGGCTGAACAGACACAGCT